>CM062296.1:96288183-96812608 GCA_031216915.1 Pictodentalium vernedei
ATTGCTGGACGTGTCAATGTTTGTTCGGAAACGCTCGATACCAGTGCATTATAGATTTCATTGGTCTATGATTTTTCGCACAGCAACCGGAGACGCAATTCAGCAACACACACATCCCACATACATGTATTTGATGCCAGACGGGGACTTTGCTATTTTCTAGCACACAACCCTGGAGACCTGACCGCACATCAGATAAAATGTGTAGAAACATCGGACTAATAGTTCATATTCGGGATACCGTAACGAGTTAATGAACATGGTCATTGTTCAAGGCAACGTTACACGTGATTAGTTCGTGTTGAATATCCGAGTTGCTATGCTCCAATTTTGTAATAATCCACATGCCACAAGGGCTGTTCATTTATCGGGCGATGCGATGCCTAATCGGTTGCGTTCTGTTTCTGCTTGCCTCAAGAATAAACCTGTCAGTAAAAATAAATGGTGAAAGACTTCATGAAATATTATTTAATGACTTCATAATTAAACTACATTTCTTACATTGATACAGAATCAGCTGGAATCGGCAAAATATTTTCCGGTTCTTGTTGCGAAAAATCATTTTCGTCTCAGATTGTTCCACTTTAAAACTTTATTTACCACTGAGATCTGCTATATTCAACAATTTATTAAGTTTGAAGATTTTCGGAGCTTGTTGAGATTAATTTTGCGTTGTAATTTTACCTTTAAATATAAATGGGAACATTCCCTCAGCCCCAGAAACTTGCCAAAAGTAGAACAATAGAGGAAATAAGTAGTTCCGAACGTTGCTATCTTAAATCACATGGTCAGTGTGTGTCCATTCACACACAGCTCAGTCATTTGGAAAAAAACGTGGTATAAATGAAATCATCAAAACTAAAAATTCACCAAGATAGCTGTGTTCTTTTATTCTATGATAGAGTCCCCCCCCCCCCCCCCCCACACACACACACCCTTGCTTCTATAGTGTGCCATTGATACGTCCCCTTAAATCAGGAAGTACCGAAGAGAACGGAGTCAAACACTTTTATTAACTGATGCGTTGGGACACGCGGTGACTCACCAGTTAGAGCACAGAGCTTAAAGCCTGAAGTTCGAAGATGGACCCTGACCCACATCAGGACAGTGTGCGCTTTGTCAAGACACTCAATCCCAATTTCCAACGTGGGGACAAGGTGATGCGTAGTGCCAACGCGTACTGTACGTTGATGGTGAGCGTGCCTCCAACCACTGTAAAACTGGTTTTGTCGAGTTTGTAGGTTAGGATGTGTGATGGTGTGGATCCCCGCTGCTCTATGGTTCTCTCAGGATTATTAAGGTCTTCCTCCAGTCGTAAAACTATACTACACGATCTCAAGCTGGGTCTTAAAAGAGTCGTTAATTGTCAATATATAAATAAGTAAATTACTGATCGATGCAACTCGATTTAAAATACCCAGCCGCGGTTATTTTTCTACTGTACACACCACACCAACTAGGGGGAGGTATTTCCGTTTTCACTTACGTCCGCCTTTTGCATGTCCAGTACAAGTGCAGTGTATTAAATTTGTATAATATGAGAATAGGGCACTTGTCTTTGGGGTCAATAGGGGACATCCATATAAATACACAACCTCCTAATGGGGACATCCAGCCAACGAGGATGTCCTCGGTTAAAACAGTCATGCCCACACTCACACACACGCGCACACCCCTACACACAAACACATCTAATACGCGTCTTTGCTATCAGACGGGGACTCGGCTGTTGATTTCTACACAGCCCAATATATGGGGACGCAGCTTATTTCTCCAATTATTAAGCTGGAAACACCAAATTTGATATTTGAAGATAAAATTGCTGGATGTGTCAACGTTTGTTCGGAAACGCTCCATACCACTGCATATTGGTCTATGAATTTTCGCAGAGGAATCGAGAACTATGCGATTTTTCGCACAGGAACCGGAGACGCAATTCAGCAACACACACATTCCCCATACATGTCTTTGATGCCAGTTGGAGAATTTGCTATTTTTCGTTCACAACCCTGGAGACCTGGCCACACACCAGCTCGAGTTTGTAGGTTAGGATGTATGATGGTGTTGATCCCCGCCGCTCGGTCGTTCTCTCAGGATTATTAAGGTTTTCCTCCAGCCGTAAAAACTGTCCGATACGACCTGAAGCTGGGTATTGAAAGATTCGTTAATTGTCAATATATACTTATGGGTGCAACTCGATTTCAAATCTGAAGCCGCGGTTATTTCTCTACTGTATATACCGCACCCAATATGGGCAGATATTTCCGTTTTGACTTATGTCCGCCTTTTCGTATGTCCAGTACAAGTGCAGTGTATTTATTTTGTATAATGTAAGAATAGGACACTTGTCTTCGTGGTCAATCGGGGACAATCATATAAATAAACAACCTCCTAATGGGGACATCCAGCCAACGAGGACGTCCTCGGTTAAAACGATCACCCCCACACTCACACACACAAACACACACTCTCATACACACCCTCACACACAAACGCATCTAATACGCGTATTTGCTGTCAGACGAGGACTCGGCTGCTGATTTGTACACAGCCCTATATATGGGGACGCAGCCAATTTCTCTAATTATTATGCTGGAAACACCAAATTTGACATTAGAAGATAAAATTGCTGGACGTGTCAACGTTTGTTCGGAAACGCTCGATACCAGTGCATTATAGATTTCATTGGTCTGTGAATTTTCGCACAGGAATCGGGAACTATGTTATTTTTCGCACAGCAACCGGAGACGCAATTCAGCAACACACACATCCCACATACATGTATTTGATGGCAGACGGGCACTTTGCTATTTTCTAGTACACAACCCTGGAGACCTGACCACACATCAGCTAAAATGTGTAGAAACATCGGACTAATAGTTCATATTCGGGATACCGTAACGAGTTAATGAACATGGTCATTGTTCAAGGCAACGTTACACGTAATTAGTTCGTGTTGAATATCCGAGTTGCTATGCTCCAATTTTGTAATAATCCACATACCACAAGGGCTGTTCATTTATCGGGCGATGCAATGCCTAATCGGTTGCGTTCTGTTTCTGCTTGCCCCAAGAATAAACCTGTCAGTAAAAATAAATGGTGAAAGACTAAATGAAATATTATTTAATGACTTCATAATTAAACTACATTTCTTACACTGATACAGAATCAGCTGGAATCGGCAAAATATTTTCCAGTTCTTGTTGCGAAAAATCATTTTCGTCTCAGATTGTTCCACTTTAAAACTTTATTTACCACTGAGATCTGCTACATACAACAATTTATTAAGTTTGAAGATTTTCGGAGCTTGTTGAGATTAATTTTGCGTTGTAATTTTACCTTTAAATATAAATGGGAACATTCCCTCAGCCCCTGAAACATTGCCAAAAGTATAACAATAGAGGAAATAAGTAGTTCCGAACGTTGCTATCTTAAATCACATGGTCAGTGTGTGTCCATTCAAACACAGCTCAGGCATTTGGAAAAAAAAAACGTGGTATAAATGAAGTCATCAAAACTAAAAATTCACCAAGATAGCTGTGTTTTTTTATTCTATGATAGAGTCCCCCCACCCCCCCCCCCCCCCCACATACACACACCCTTGCTTCTATAGTGTGCCACTGATACGTCCCCTTCAATCAGAAAGTACCGAAGAGAACGGAGTCACACACTTTTATTAACTGATGCGTTGGGAGACGCGGTGACTCACCGGTTAGAGCACAGAGCTTAAAGCCTAAAGTTCGAAGATGGACCGTGACCCGCATCAGGACAGTGTGCACTTGGTCAAGACACTCAATCCAAATTTCCAACGTGGGGACATGGTGGTGCTTTGTGCCAACGCGTACTGTACGTTGATGGTGAGCGTGCCTCCAACCACTGTAAAACTGGTTTTGTCAAGTTTGTAGGTTAGGATGTGTGATGGTGTTGATCCCTGCTGCTCGATGGTTCTCTCAGGATTATTAAGGTCTTCCTCCAGCCGTAAGGCTGTCCTACACGATCTGAAGCTGGGTATTGAAAGAGTCGTAAATTGTCAATATATAAATAAGTAAATTACTGATGGGTGCAACTCGATTTAAAATGGCCAGCCACGGTTATTTTTCTACTGTACACACCACACCAACTAGGGGGAGGTATTTCCGTTTTCACTTACGTCCGCCTTTTGTATGTCCAGTACAAGTGCAGTGTATTAAATTTGTGTAATATGAGAATAGGGCACTTGTCTTTGGGGTCAATAGGGGACATCCATATAAATACACAACCTCCTAACGGGGACATCCAGCCAACGAGGATGTCCTCGGTTAAAACGGTCATGCCCACACTCGCACACACACCCATACACACAAACACATCTAATACGCGTCTTTGCTATCAGACGGGGACTCGGCTGTTGATTTCTACACAGCCCAATATATGGGGACGCAGCTTATTTCTCCAATTATTAAGCTGAAAACATCAAATTTGATATTTGAAGATAAAATTGCTGGATGTGTCAACGTTTGTTCGGAAACGCTCCATACCACTGCATATTGGTCTAGGAATTTTCGCAGAGGAATCGAGAACTATGCGATTTTTCGCACAGGAACCGGAGACGCAATTCAACAACACACACATTCCCCATACATGTCTTTGATGCCAGTCGGAGACTTTGCTATTTTTCGTTCACAACCCTGGAGACCTGGCCACACACCAGCTCGAGTTTGTAGGTTAGGATGTGCGATGGTGTTGATCCCCGCCGCTCGGTCGTTCTCTCAGGATTATTAAGGTTTTCCTCCAGCCGTAAAAACTGTCCGATACGACCTGAAGCTGGGTATTGAAAGATTCGTTAATTGTCAATATATACTTATGGGTGCAACTCGATTTAAAATCTGAAGCCGCGGTTATTTCTCAACTGTACATACCGGACCCAATATGGGCAGATATTTCCGTTTTGACTTATGTCCGCCTTTTCGTATGTCCAGTACAAGTGCAGTGTATTTATGTAAGAATAGGACACTTGTCTTCGTGGTGAATCGGGGACATTCATATAAATAAACAACCTCCTAATGGGGACATCCAGCCAATGAGGACGTCCTCGGTTAAAACGATCACCCCCACACTCGCACACACAAACACACCCTCTCATACACACCCTCACACACAAACACATCTAATACGCATCTTTGCTGTCAGACGAGGACTCGGCTGCTGATTTGTACACAGCCCTATATATGAGGACGCAGCTAATTTCTCTAATTATAAAGCTGGAAACACCAAATTTTGATTGATTGATCAAGTGATTGATCCCCGCTGCTCGATGGTTCTTTCAGGATTCTTCAGCTCTTCCTCCAGCCATAAAACTGTCCCGACACGATGTGAAGCTGGGTCTTAAAAGAGTCATTACATGTCAGTATATATAAATAAATAAATTACTGATGGGTGCAACTCGATTTAAAATAGCCAGCCGCGGTTATTTTTTTACTGTACATACCGCACCCAATATGTGCAGATATTTCCGTTTTGACTTAGTCCGCCTTTTCGTATGTCCAGTAAAAGTGTAGTGTATTTATTTTGTATAATGTAATGATAGGGCAGTTGTCTTCGTGGTCAATCGGGGACATTCATATAAATAAACAACCCCCTAACGGGTACATCCAACCAACGAGGACATCCTCGGTTAAAACGACCACGCCCACACTCACACTCACATACACACAAACACACACACATCTAATAAGCGTCTTTTCTGTCAGAAGAGGACTCGGCTGCTGATTTGTACACAGCCCTATATATGAGGACGCAGCTAATTTCTCTAATTATAAAGCTGGAAACACTAAATTTGACATTTGAAGATAAAATTGCTGAATGTGTCAATGTTTGTTCGGAAACGCTCCATGCCAATGCATTGTAGATTTCAGTGGTCTCTGAAGTTTCGTACAGGAATCGGGAACTATGTGATTTTTTCGCACAGGAACCAGAGACGCAATTCAGCAACACCAACGCACACACATTCATCCATACGTGTATTTGAGCCCAGACAGGGACTTTGCTATTTTTAGTACACAACGAGACCACACATCAGTTAACATGTGTAGAAACATCGGACTAATAGTTCGTATTCGGGGTACCGTGACGGGTTAATGAACATGATCTTTGATCAAGGTCGCCTTAAACGAAATTAGTTTGTGCGGAATATCCGAGAACAAGTTGCTTTGCTCCAATTTTGTAATCATCCACATACCACAAGGGCTGTTCATATATATTGCTATCTTAAATCACGTGGCCAGCGTGTGTCCATTCGCACACAGCTCAGGCATTATGAAAAAACGTGGTATAAATGAAATCATCAAAACTAAAAATTCACCAAGATATCTGTTTTTTTAATTCTTTGGCAGAGTCCCCCCCCCCCCCCCCCCCCCACCTCTTGCTTGTAAAGTGTGCCATTGATAAGTCCCCTTAAATAAAAAATACCGAAGAGAACGGAGTCAGACACTTTTATTAACTAATGGGTTGGGAGACGCGGTGGCTCGTCGGTTAGAGCACCGAGCTTAAGTTCTAAAGTTGGACAGATGGACCCTAACCCGCATCAGGACAGTGTGCTCTTGTCAAGACACTCAATCCCAATTTCCGGTCAATGTGGGGGTAAGATGGTGCTTTGTGCCAATGCGTACTGTACGTTGATGGTGAGCGTGCCTCCAACCACTGTAACATTGGTTTTGTCGAGTTTTTAGATTAGGATGTGTGATGGTGTTGATCCCCGCTGCTCGATGGTTCTCTCTGGATTATTCAGCTCTTCCTCCAGCCGTAAAACTGTCCGACACGCTCTGAAGCTGGGTCTTGAAAGAGTCGTTAATTGTCAATATATAAATAAATAAACTACTGATGGGTGCAACTCGATTTAAAATACACAGCCGCGGTTATTTTTCTACTGTACATACTGCACCCAGTATGTGCGGATATTCCCGTTTTGACTTACGTCCGCCTTTCCTTACGTGCAATGCTCATACAGTGTATTAAATGTGTATAATGTGTGCATATGTATGCTATAAGCGTCTTTAGTGCCAGGCGGGGACACGGCTGTTGGTTAGTACACAACATTGTATATGGGGACGCAGCTAATGTCTCTCGTTATTAAGCAAGAAACACCAAATTTCTCATCTGAAGATTAAACCATGTCAGATGTGTCAACGTTTATTCTGAACGGCTCCAAACTGTCGACTTTCATGGCGTTTTAACCTCCAAATGCAATACTTGACATGTCCAACTTAATGAGCTATAAAAATCGATAGCGTCGGTTTTTACAGGTTATTGAATAGAACAATAGCCAACTCTCCTTTTATCTACCGCACATATCACACCCAATATGTGCTGATATCTCCGTTTTGACTTACGTCCGCTTTTCCTCTGTGCAAAGCACATGCTGTGTATTGAATGTGTATAGTGTGTGTATAATGTGTGTATATTTGTGTGAGTGTATTGCGTCTCCAGATCCAGTGCGAAAAATCATATCGTGCCCGGTTCCTATACAAAAATTCATAGTGCCCCTAAAATGTACAATGTGTGCAGTATGGAGCCTTTTCGAATATACCTTGAAAACTCCGACCTGATTTGATCTTCAAATTTCAAATTTGGTGTTTCTAGCTTAATAATTAAAGAAGTTACCTGCGACCCCCGTTTATAGGGTCGTGTACTAACCAAAAGCCACGTCCCCGTCTGACACCTCGGACAAGTATAGGGTGTGTGTGTGTGTGTGTGTGTGTGTGTGTGTGTGTGTGTGTGTGTGTGAGACAGACGGACGGACGGACGGACCTTTCCAAGAGATATATATATAGAGAGAGAGAGTGGAATAGGGAGAGTGGGGGACAGACAGACAGACATACAGAGAAGGAGAGAGAGAAAGAGGGGGTGGGGGTATAATCCGCTAAAATTCAAAAGTTAAATGTATCGCATTAACGCAAGAAAACTTCATTAACAAGAATGTTCAATTATGTCCAAAAACAACTAGGATGTTTTGGGAAAATCATTTTGTCCCTAAGCATCTTGGTTAGCCACGGCTAACCCCGGTGTACCATTGTACTGTATTATTACTGGAAACTCTGCATTTCATAGTATTTCAACATAATAGTCCAAATAATGATCGCTACACATTTAAGTCTGATGCAGTGCAATAAAGTGATTTTGTCTGTTTACACGATGGGCAACGCATTCCAATCGATCAGATCACCAGTCTAATTATGTAAGTTTGCGCACGGACTACAGTTGATTTAAGGTAAGGCCACACAAAATAAATTAATAGATTCTGAGGTATTTGTTTCAAATCAGTGAAGAATGGAGGGTTTTATTTTTAATTTTTAATTTTCTTTTGCAAAAAGTGTGCAAACATGGGGGGGGGGGGGGGGGATTTCGTCTGTCGTTTTACACACAGAATGATAGAAAATGCATATTTATACAAATAAATACATTTTTAATTTGAAAAATAAAACATTCCTCTAGGTACTGCAATTCAAAGACTTTATATTCTTTCGATGCTCTTCATATTATCTTTGAAGTATTTAATCAATGGGATTAGCCTCGTTACAATTTATGGGAGCGTGCCTATCGGCACTCTCCCATAAACTGTAACAAGGCAGATATGTTGGAGACGCAACTAAATAAATAGGCATCAATCGAAACATGTAAAACGTTTCGGTTCTCCCCGATTTTATACTAATATTGGAAGACACTGAAAGGCAATAAAATTGTCCAATGAGGGGTTTTTAAATTCAATGAAGGATAGCTGGAGAATCAGAACACCTTTTAAGTCTAATGTCTCTTTATTCACAGTTCTATACAGATTTTCAAGATATTGTCTAAATTAGTTTAAACAATATTTATTTCCAGTTCTCAAATATATACAATTATATCAGTTATAGTAAGTGTGGATCCAACAGTCAGCTGTAAGCTTATACAAGGCTGTTTCCACCAGTGGAACACTTGAACATAATACAGTCGAGAAGACAGGTACACAAACAATCAAAATTCCCGTTCAAACCCAAAAATGGTGAATTATTCATTGCACTTTCAAGTTATAGTTATGATTTGACAATAGGTTTGGTACAGAGGGAAATAAGACATAACTGTATACGTTGATAACTTAAACAATGAAGATAATATGAAACTTGGGAGAAATTGTAGAAAAGAGTTTTTGATTTTAATGGCTATAAATGGGTATAAATACAGTTAAAACTAGAAATCCTGTCACGAATAGTGCGCTTATCTAGGCTTAATTATCAAGGTTTAATTGCGCGTTGGAATTGCGCGCAATTGCCATATCGAATGGCATCCAAAGCACGACAGGTTCTCCTGGTTACTCATAACAAACACATGCAATGTTTCGGCCAATGGACCTCCGGGTTACCCGGAGGTCCATTGGCTGAAACATTGCTTGTGCACAGGCCATATGTACATAATTTGATAGCTTTACTATGGCCATAACGCGTACATTAACGCGCAGATCAACGTGCTATTTATGCGCATTTCATGACAGGACGTCTAGTTTCAACTGTAACTGCACGTTGCTCAGCCACCTCCATTTCGTATTTTATTTCAGTTTAGGTATCTGGATAATTGTCGGTTTTTACGATAGTTTATCTAAGGTGAGTAACTTTCATCAATGTTTATCAAGAAGTATTGACTGCAGACTCAGGACAGAAACGCATTAGTGAAACAACGCAGCACTCTCGTAATACTGCAGCTGTGATGAGTCTCCATTCATAATTACATAGCATGTCTGATAGCATTTGTGTAGTTTAAACATATTTTCATTTGCCATTAATGGTGCAAACGATGATTGGAGGACAAGTGTTTTGCATTTAGATCTCCCTCCGCTCCACTTATTATTATTTATTTATTTATTGGTGTTTAAGGTCACATACTTATGCACAATGGCTAATCGTGACCGTGACAGTTTTACGGATGGAGGAAGCCGGAGTACCCGGAGAGAACCAACGAGCAACGACGAGCAGATGTCAGCTCCCCAACATCGTAACTCTGAACTCTGCACCGCAGCACAGGCAGGGTGAGATTGGTTGAAGACATGCGCACCATCGACGTGCAGTGCGCCTCAGTACACAGCGTGATCGTGCCCCCATGTAGGCAATCGGGGTGAAGTGTCTTGCCCAAGGACACAACGCGGTTGCCGCAGGTGGGATTCGAACCGAGGACCTCTCGGCTTGCAGCCTGCACCTCTACCAATTGAGCCACCGCGCCCCCTCCGCTCCCCTTACAATAAACATGATATACCGGCGAGCAGCAACAAGCTATTTCAAGATATATACAATAAGTAGTTTGTAAAAGAAAAATATAATAACAAAGATGGTGTACACATGTACAAATAAATGATAGGCCAAAAAGGGAGTGAGCAGTTCTGGAATCCGATTATATAATCAAGCAACCGTCTTAGGAAAGAAACGTTAATTAGGTAAATCGATCAATGTGTGTGTGATTTGTAATAGCTTTGAGTCTGTCCCGGAACGTACCAGGTATACAAGAATGGTCTTCTGGTAAAAACGGATGTTTCTGGTAGAACAATAGTTCACCAAGCCATCTCGACTGTTTCTTTGCACCTGTATCAACTCATGTTGATAAACTTCTGCACGGTTGTGAAAATCAACGCATTATCTCTGTCTGGAGTTCTACTGTCGCCGTACAAAAGTGTATCAACAGACATAATATTGATATTTAAATGTGATAGGATAAAGAAGAGTTCTTGCCGAAATGCTGTATTGAGTGGACAGTACAGAAAAAATATTCAGCATCTTCTATTAGATGTCCACATCTGAGATTAAAATAGTACTCCACCAATTGCCAGCAATATGGTTCCCCCTTACATATCCAATATCATCCCTCCACCAGTTTCGTTTAATCAATCTCGTGAAATATTAAAAATAATGAAAATTAAGTGGGAATTTTTGAGAATAGCGCTGGTCGGTTTTTGCCGTTAAGTTAGGTAAAGGGTTAGCATATTTTACACGACTCAGTGGTTGTGGTAGAATTAGAACATAAATAGAAGTTGTGGTGTTTCACTTTCGGGGTCTGAGCTATCAACACTTAAGAAAGGAAGTCACCCTCCTCTCACTGCTCAGTCCTTTTATCTGGCTCTCTATTGCAAGTAAACACTTTGATCTTCAGTGAACTATGTTGTACATGGGGTTTTTGAAGACTGCTAAAATAATAGAATAATTTCAAAGGGAGAGTTTAAGACTTTTTAGAAATGGTTCTACCTTTTCACTGTCAAATGTTTTGGGAATAGTTGTTTATGTGAAATCAATTTACCTCGATTATGTACTTCCTTTTTGCTATCTAAAATGCTTATCATTAGGAAAAGAATGGGTTCTTCTCATCTTCAAAAGTCGATTCTGCCTCTTTTTTTAAAAAACTTTTAATTCCAATTCTAAGAAATGATATAAATTTCTCATTATAATCACGAAGAAATTGTTTTCATAGTAGCGCTGTTTCAACGTATGTGTGACAACTAAAAACACTTTTTCTGATCGCGATACCATTTGGAACACAGGGAGACACGAATACTACATCGCCGTGATATTATTTTCAGTTCTTGGTGAACCAGTGGTGATTGGATGTATTTTCCTACAATTGAGCGATCACATCTTTAAACCCTCAAATCCATTCCTCAACATCATTCAGGAATTTTACTGCTCATAAAAGTGAATGGTACCAAAATTGTGGAAAGTGGGTATTGCTTATGACAAGGGCATGGTATAACATAGACCAGGCAAATACGTCAAAACCTGTCGTGTTTAAGCTTCATCTCTATCAAGACGAAGACCATGCCCGAAGTGTATCGCCAAATTCTATTCCAACAAAAAGCTATCCATTTCTGCTAAAAAGAAGAAACATTCTCGGTGGTCGCGACAAAGCAGTGATTCTCCAAGAATCACTTAATCTTGTTATAATTCTATAAAGTGAATTTTTATTTAATGAGAAAAACACTATTTTCTACACTGATGATAATACATCATCAAATAAATAATTGGACAGAGAAAAAGATATCATTTATTATTACTTTCCAAAGTGTGATTTACTGGGATTTCCGGTGTAAAAGGAATGGGAGTCCGTAGGAACGTTAGTCCCTCGGGACTATTATTCCGCGGAATTATAGTCCTAGGTCTAACATTTCTAGGAATAGTAGTCCGGCGGACTACTATTCCTAGAAATGTTAGACCTAGGACTATAATTCCGCGGAATAATAGTCCAGAGGGACTAATTTTCCTACGGACTTCCATTCCTGTCACACCGGGTTTGATTTTTAACGATAACTTCACAAAATTATGCAATCAACAATTGTATCCGTGCGCGCAAACGAAGACGCTTTGCCGTGGGTTTAATGGGGACTTTATTTTTTTTTTGTTTTTTTTAACCCTTTACCTAACATGAAAAGCAGACGACGCCTTGCAAAAAATATTCTTGAATAACTATTATTTTCATTTTTTTTGTCTCAAAAACATAGGTTGTGACCCCACATTGGAACGAGCTCGACGAGCTCGTTCCAATGAGGGGTCATAACCTATGTTTTAGAGACAAAAAAATGAAAAAATAATGAAAATTAATTGGCAATTGCGCCGGTCGGTGTTGGCCGTTGCTTTAGGTAAAGGGTTAAATAATATAATTATCGTTAATAATGAAAAGTAATAAACAGAGTAATCGCTTGACTGGACTGGTTACGTGAAATAATTCATTCGAGGCGAGGGACTATATTGTAAAACACTCGTGCGCATTCGCGCACTCGTGTTTGTACAACGTCCCTCACCTCTCATGAATTATTTCACATAACCAGTCCAGGCAAGCGATTACTCTCTATTTTATGTTCTAATTTATGTCCTAAAGAGTTGCATTGGAGTCAACACTGATATACTATCTAAATTGATTCATGTCCTGGCTTTACAAACCAAAATCAAAAAAAAACTTACCACAAAGAAAATTTAAAACTTGCAACATACATTTTTTGATTGTTTTTATCATATATCACTTTTTCTCCCTTTTAGTCCGAAATGAATGTTTGTTCTTTACCAATAACGAGTTGTATTCCAATTTCTATTTGTTGAAACTGGTCCTAAAATTGCCTTAGATGATTTCTTAGATGAAGCTAATATTCAGCAATAGGGATGGCTGATCTCTCTTCCTGCCAATAGAAGTAGCAATTCCAGTTTATTATGATAAAATCTGATATTCTACTTGTAGAAGCTGAAATTCCAATTTCCACTGACAGCATCTGCGATTCAACTTGTAGAAGTTGGAATTCCAATTCCTGCTGATATAATCTGGAATTCTGTTTCTAGGAGCTGGATCTCCGATTTCTACTGATATAATCTGCGATTTTACTTGTTCAAGCTGGAATTTCAATGTATATCTAGATAATTTAAGATTCTACTTGGAGAAGCTGGAAATCCAATTTATATTGATATAATCTGAGAATTCCAATTTCTTCTAACCAAATCTGAGATTCTACTTGCAGCCCAGTATTCTAATTTCTCCTCATATAATCCGATATTCTACTTTTTGAAGCTGGAATTTCAATTTCTACTAATATAATGTGGGATTCTATTTCTAGAAGCTGGAATTCCAATTTCCACTGATGAAATCTGAGATTCTACTTGTAGAACCTGGAATTCCAATTTCAGATGGTATAATCTGAGATTCTACTCATAGAAGCTGGAATTCCAATTTCTTCTAACAAAATCGGAGATTCTACTTGCAGACGCCAGTATTCCAATTTGGGGTGGGGGGGGGGGGGGGAGGTGGTGGGCTGTGGTATCAAGTTACGTGTTATATATAATTTTATTATTTTTTTTTCTCTCTCTTGTTTTGTGATTTTTTGACAGTATTTTTGTTTTGTTTTTCCCCAATTACTAGTTTTGTTCAGTAATTAATTGTATTGCAGTTGTTTTGCTGTCATGTAAAGCTATATGAACTTTACGTATGGGAGAGGAGTGTTTCTAAGTGGTAAGCACTTGTACACCAATCCCTTTTACGATTTTGTGAGCAAATAAAATATGTTTAAACTAAATTAAATTCCAATTTCTACTCATATAATCCGAGATTCTACTTTTTGAAGCTGGAATTTCAATTTCTACTGATATAATGTGAGCTTCTATTTCTAGATGATGGAATTCCAATTTCCACTGATGAAATCTGAGATTCTACTTGTAGAACCTGGAATTCCAATTTCTGATGGTATAATCTGAGATTCTACTCATAGAAGTTGGAATTCCAATTTCTTCTGAAAAAATCCGACATTCATCTTGTAGAAGCTACAGTTAAAACTAGAAGTCCTGTCATGGAATGCGCACAAATAGCACGTCGATCTTCGCGTTAATGTACGCGTTATGACAATAGTAAGGCTATCAAATTCTGTACATATGGCCTGTGCACAAGCAATGTTTCAGTCAATGGACCTCCGGGTAACCCGAAGATCCATTGGCAGAAACATTGCCTGTGTTTGCGATGGGTAACCAGGAGAACTTGCCGTGCTTTGGATGCCATTCGATATGGCAATTGCGCGCAATTCCTACGCGCATTTAAGCCTAGATAAGCGCACAGTTCGTGACAGGACTTCTAGTTTTAGCTGTACTATTCCAATTTCTACTGATATGGCCTGAGATTCTACTTGTAGAAGCTGGAATTCCAATTTCTACTGATATAATCTGAGATTCTTCTTGAAGAAACTGGATTCCACTTTCTACTGACAAAATCTGAGATTCTGCTTGAAGAAGCTGGAATTCCAATTTCTACTGATATAATCTGAGATTCATCTTGAAGAAACTGGAATTCCAATTTCTACTGATACGATCAGAGATTCTACTTGAAGAAGCTGGAATTCCAATTTTTTTCTGACAAAATCTGAGATTCTATTTGTAGATGCTGGACATTTCAATTTCTACTGATATAATCTGAGATTCTTCTTGTAGAACATGGAATTCCAATTACAACTGATGTAATTTGAGATTCTGCCTGCAGAAGCTGGAATTCCAATTTATATTGATATATACAAATTATCATGGTAATGTGCATGTCCTGTGATTTGTATCAGATTCGAGATGGTGTCCAGAATGGGATCTCAACGAGCCGGTGTGGACAGGAATGGAAGTCCGTAGGAAAATTAGTCCCTCTGGACTATTATTCCGCGGAATTATAATCCGAGGTCTAACATTTCTAGGAATAGTAGTCCGGCGGACTACTATTCCTAGAAATGTTAGACCTAGGACTATAATTCCGCGGAATAATAGTCCAGAGGGACTAACGTTCCTACGGACTTCCATTCCTTTTACACCGGCTTTGCCGGTGAGTTGTGATCCCATTCTGGACATTACCAAGAATCTGATGCAAATCACAGGACATGCACATTATCATGATTATTTATTTAGCTAACAATTGTGTCACATAAACAGATTAAATCTTAAATTATTAATACAGTTTTGGGACATAATGTTGGGGGAGAAAAGTTTTTAAAAAACCCATATTTTATGGAACAATATTGTTGTGCACTTTAAGTTTAACAAACAATGAGTAACGCAGTCACCGCAAAGTGTCAAAGTTGCGTGCGTTGTGAAGTTATTCACTCTCAGTGTCACTTCCTATGACGATACACTTAAATTTACAAGTATGTACTATTTAATTGTGCAGTTTCTATTTATTGTGTGTGTGTGTGTGTGGGGGGGGGGGGGGGGGGGGGGTGGCTGTTACTAGTTCTCTCGCTAATTGTAAGGAAATTTGTTTTGCTTTGACAGCGATCAGCTGAGTCGATCACTGAAACTCACATAGAATGTATTCATGCGCCTGTTATGATAGGCCGTTGCGTTCTTGGAAACGAGTCGTCTATGATACGGAATCAGAAGCAGTCGTCGATATAAAACGGAATCGGAACATATTATGTGATACGTACCGTTTCTCGTGGTTTCAAGCCAAAATGTATTTGATTGTTCGATAAAATCTGAGATTCTGGTCGTAGAAACAGGAATTGTAGATTCTACACGTAGAAGCTGGAATTCCTATTCCTTATGATAGAATCTTAGATTTTGCTTATAGAAACATTCCATTTTTGAGTGATATAATCTAAACTTCTATTTGTAGAAGCTGGAATTCCAGTTTCTGTTGATAGAAACTGGCATTCTACAGTTAAAATTAGAAGTCCTGTCATGAAATGCGCACAAATAGCACGTCGATCTGCGCGTTAATCTACGCGTTATGTCCATAGTAAGGCTATCAAATTCTGTACATATGGCCTGTGCACAAGCAATGTTTCAGCCAATGGACCTCCGGGTCTCCCGGAGGTCCATTGGCTGAAACAGTGCCTGTGTTTGCTATGACTAACCAGGAGAACCTGCCGTGCTTTGGATGTCATTCGATATGGCAAATGCGCTCAATTCCTACGCACAATTAAGCCTAGATAAGCGCACATTTCGTGACAGGACTTCTAGTTTTAACTGTACATGTACTTACAGAAGCTCGAATTCCAATTTCTACTGATAGAATGTGAGATTCTACTTGGAGAGGATGAAATTTCAATATCTACTGGTATAAACTGGGATTCAATTTGTAGAAGATGAAATTTCATTATCTTCTGATACAGTCTGTGATTCTATTTGTCGAAGCTGGAATTTCAGTTTCTTCTTGTATAATCTAAGATTCTACTTGTAGAAGCTGGAATGCATGCCAGTTTCTATTGATAAAATCTGAGATTCTACTTGCAAAAGCTAGACTTCCATCTTTCTGATGTAAAAATTTGAATTCCAACTTCTGCATATAGAATAGCGGATTCTACCAGATTTCAATTGCTACACGCCATACAGTAAAGCTCAGTTAACTGGATATATATATATATAGCACTGTTAATTGCATATAATTACCAAACACCAAACCATTTATCGTACCTTTACAACAAACTGGACGTATTATGCATATAAATTATAGAGTCAACTCCTGTTATTTGAATACAAAATCGTGTAATACACCGACGAATTACTCTGTCAGCAATTTAATTCTGTATATACATTGATTTATTTGGTCTCAAAACATCTAAGTAGACATTTAATCAATTATTCTTGTTTGACAGAACAGAATGTCCTCTGTCAAACAAGATATATATACAGAACCGCACATACGTTTGAATGGGTTAATAATTGTCGCACGAGATTGCTTTGCCCCAGGATATCACGAAGGCTAGAGTGATATACTGGGCCACAGCAATCGAGGGCGATAATTAACCCATTCAACCGTATGTGCGGTTCTGTATATTTATCACACACCTCCCATGTAACAACCAGTCTACTAAATCTTGTTATAATTCTATAAAGTGAATTTTTATTTAAGGAGAAAAACACTATTTTCTACACATAATACGTCATCAAATAAATAATTGGACATGGAAAAAGATATCATTTATTATGACTTTCCAAAATGTGATTTACTGGGATTTACGGGTTTGATTTTTAACGATAACTTCACAAGTGAATTATGCAATCAACAATTGTATCATGCATCCGTGCGCGCAAACGAAGACGCTTTGCCGTGGGTGTAATGGGGACTTCATTGTTTTTTGTTTTTTTTAACCCTTTTCCTATCATGAAAAGCAGACGACACTTGCAAAAAAATATTCTTGAATAACCATTATTTTCATTTTTTTGTCTCAAAAACATAGGTTGTGACCCCACATTGGAACGAGCTCGCTGAGCTCGTTCCAATGAGGGGTCATAACCTATGTTTTAGAGACAAAAAAATGAAAAAATAATGAAAATTAATTGGCAATAGCGCCGGTCGGTGTTGGCCGTTGCTTTAGGTAAAGGGTTAAATAATATAATTACCGTTAATAATGAAAAGTAATAAACATAGTAATCGCTTGACTGGACTGGTTACGTGAAATAATTCATTCAAGGCGAGGGGCTATATTGTAAAACACTCGTGCGCATTCGGGCACTCGTGTTTGCACAACGTCCCTCACCTCTCATGAATTATTTCACGCAATCAGTCCAGGCAAGCGATTACTCTCTATTTTATGTTCTAATTTATGTCCTGAAGAGTCGCATTGGAGTCAACACTGATATATTATCTAAATTGATTCATGTCCTGGCTTTACAAACCAAAATCAAGAAAAACCTAACCACAAAGAAAATTTAAAACTTGCAACATACATTTTTTGATTGTTTTTATCATATATCACTTTTTCTTCCTTTTTGTCCGAAATGAATGTTTGCTCTTTTAACCAATAACGAGTTGTATTCCAATTTCTATTTGTTGAAACTGGTCCTAAAATTGCCTTAGATGATTCCTGTCTCTACTGTTGATAGAAGGTAATATTCAGCAATTGGGATGGCGGATCTCACTTCCTGCCAATAGAAGTTTGCAATTCAAGTTTATTATATAGAGAGTAATCAATTTGTTTTGAGCGTTACGGTAAATAATTCATCGAGGGACGGGACGTGAGTAAATCACGAGGGCGTAGCCCGAGTGATTTGCGAAACAGTCCCGTCTCGAGATGAATTATTTACCGTAACGCTCAAAACAAATTGATTACTCTGTTTATTACATGACATTTGGAATAAAGAGGTCTTTTACTATAATAATTCAACCCAAACTATTGTCAGATATAATCCAATTTAGTGTAAACACGGAAACATTTCTAAAAATGAGCGATAATTCTTAACCCATTCAACCGTATGTGCGGTTCTGTATATTTATCACTAACCTCCCATGTAACAACCAGTCAACACGAAAATTGAACTAAAAGCACATTTCAGCTGGGTAATTTACACGTTCTCTTCGTTGTCAACAAGGCATCATTGTCAGGTGCTGGGGTACCAACCATAATTTGCTTTTTAATTTTTACGGCATTCAATTGGTTGGAACCAATTGACACCGATCAGTGTCACGGTCACGATGATCGAACTTCAAATATTGACTAAACTGCGGGGAATAACGCAACAAAGAGTTTTTAAAATAGCTGACAAGTTTAGCACACTCCATAACTATATGACCAGTTGTGGACAGTATTTGTCAAGGAACGACCGATCATAATGTTATTTTCATTTTGTAAATGATTCACTCGAATCTGATTAAATATCGCGGGTAAACAAATCTAAATGAGGAACTTGGGATTTCCAAGCGATCTCAACTCTTGTGCATTCGAACAATGATTGACGTGGTATATTTAGACGGGTTCCTTCCACTTTCTACGTTGGAAACAAAATCGAACGTGTTTTGTTTCACCACATGTGCGATACAACTTTATTTTTATCGTACATGCAGAACAGTGGAAATCCCTTGTTTTACATTAAAAGGTGTGTGATAAAATAAGTGTGTATGTGTGTTGCCTTCTTTGAGAGATTTTAGTATAAGTTGTGAAAATAGAAATAAATTTAATGTTGAAAACTGTTGTGATATTGTACCGCTGTGACAGGAATGATAGTCCGTAGGAACGTTAGTCCCTCTGGACTATTATTCCGCGGAATTATAGTCCTAGGTCTAACATTCCTAGGAATAGTAGTCCGCCGGAGTATTATTCCTAGGAATGCTTGACCTAGGACTATAATTCCGCGGAATAATAGTCCAGAGGGACTAATTTTCCTACGGACTATCATTCCTGTCACACCGGTATGACGAGTCGATGGTCAGTTTATATTGAAACCAAAAATGTATCGGACACGGATGGAATTCTGACAGTAATCCAGTCAATCGGTTATGTTCTTCGCATTTTGTAGGTATATTGTACAATTACCGTTCAAATAAGATAAACGTGCCGACAACCAGCTGCTGGTCATCTACTGTGAAGCATTATTGTAAAAATATCGTCTTAAACTACTTTTAGCAATGCCGACCTACTTTGATCTTGAAGCAAGACCGAGGAACCGATATGTGGTTTCTCTTCACAAGAGAAGACTGTTGCTTTGTCGTTCAGAGTGGACCAATTGATATCACTTTAACCTATGGCCGTATGACGGCAGGTCAGAGATATTAATTGGTCTACCTTAAAATTAACTTTTATTCTTCTAAAACAAGATAACTTTCTCGATGGAAGATGTCATTTTGAAAAACAAAATTGCTTCACTAAATATGAATATCAAGTTTTGGCATCTCGGAGTGCAGCCAAAAATGTTAGTCTATGCGACAACGGGAAATATTTTTACGCCCTTTGTTTTGTGCGATATTGGTCTTGGTTGGACTGTGACTTCAGACAACGTCCTATGTATTTGGTGTATGCTTTCATTGTACTTTTTACGGTGTATTGCTCCAAAGACGGGCACACAAGGCAAGCACCTCTGTTGAGGTGCTTGCCTTGTGTGCCCGTCTGTGGAGCACCGGCAATATGCTCCGTTGAGTTGAGCTGAGAATGTCATAGAATGAACAAAAGGTGTGAACACCTGTGATACTGGGTAACAATGTAAGTCAGAGAGCACTGCGGTGGATTCTTGACGTTAACATTGCATTATTATTATAACTTTGCAATATTCATTCTGGCCTGAGCTAAGTGCAAACAGGTTGCATGGTCAAGTTCTTTGCGTCATAATAATAATAAAAAACACAGATTTCGCACTAATTTCATTGTATTAGGCGAGGTCCGAACACTTTCCCTGTAGGTAATTTCTGCACAGACTTTTGGGCGCAGGTTTCCAGAGTTTTGACCTGAGTAGTTTTATCTGTTTTTTCCCCTGATCGGCGTTATTACTGTTACGGGGGTGGGTGCTAAAAAGAACGGGGTCTTTTTCTGTCACAAGCCTGCAATCTTCGTGACATCTTAATTAAAGAATATGTATGTATTTTTAATAAAAAAATCCTGCTGCTAGCTGGTTCCCTGCTATTGGTTAGTTTATTTGTTAAAAACGTGTTTTTTTATATTAAAAGTTCAGCATAGACCATTTCTCTACAGCGTTCATATACTGCAACGTTACGGTGTAAAGAGTCATTATGAGGGCGCGGTGGCTCAGTAGATAGAGGTACAGGCTGCAAGCCTAGAGGTCCTCGGCTCGAATCCCACCTGCGGCAACCGCTTTGTGCCCATGGGCAAGGCCATTCACCCCCATTACCCACGTGGGGGCACGGTGGCGTTGTGTACTAAGGCGTACTGCACGTCGATGATGCACCTGTCTTCAACCAGTGCTAACACTGCTTGTGTGGAGTTAGTACGTTGGGGAACTGACAGTTGCTCACCGCTCCTCGGTGCTTCTCTCCGGGTACTCCGGCTTCCCCCACCCGTAAAACTGTCATGATCATGATTAGCCATTGTGTGGAAATAAGTGACCTTAAACACCAATAAATAAACAATACAGAGTCATTATCGTAATATTTACGAAGGAAGTAACGGCAACTGATTACCCATATTTCTCCCGTAACTTTAACGGTAGTCCTTTGCGGTGTTGGTTGTGTGCAGTGGCATAGTCACCACGTAGAAAAGTATTTGATGCACACGGGCGATGCTTCCAAACAGCTTCTATTATTCGCGACTTGTTGAGCGCGCTCCACCCATGACATCCGAACGACATTAAACATTTGGAAGGGAATTGTATGATTTCATTTTCATAAACAACTTTCAGGGCAATGTGCGAAGACGAATTCCAGTTAACCATTTGAATCCTGGCAGTATATTCCATACCTGTTCAGAGACACCATCTGGTAGAGTCTATATTCGTTACTTGCGGGAAGCCCAATCATTATTTGCAACATGAAGCCTCAATCTTGATTGGGCTATCACAAAAATTCACTGAGCATCTATCTACTTTATGATTTGAGATCGAGTCGCGATTCTGGGCCTGAAAAGCGACCTTTCGGGTCAAAAGGTTAATAACTAATAATAGCCCTGTGATTTGTAATGCGTTCTGCCTGCAGAGCGTCGATGATTTCTGTTGATTTAACCCTGTGCCCAAGGTAACTGCCAAAACCCGCCAGCGCTATTCTCAAAAATCGCCATTTAATTTTCATTATATTTTCATTTGTTTTGTCTCAAAAACATAGGATATGACCCCTCTTTGGAACGAGCTCGTTGAGCTCGTTCCAATGAGAGGTCGTAACCCATGTTTTTGAGAAAAAAAAAATGAAAAAAAATAGTTATTCAAGAATGTTGTTTGCAAGTGTCGTCTGCTTTTCATGTTAGGTAAAGGGTTTAAAATACCTTTGTATTTTTATGTACATATTCATGTTTAAATGTCATGTAACATGCATGGAATCACATTTTACTCAGTGTTAACTGGGTTGTAATAAAATATCTTATTTTATCTGAATGGATGTCTGCTAAATTTATTCGGTACAGAATTTAATTGCAGCTCTTGCTTCCTGTAAAGTTTTTGTCAATTAAAGACCATTATCTGATAAGCGATGTTTGCTTTCTCCATTCTTTGTAATCATTGTGTGAACTTCACAATAGATGAAATTACAGGCTTTATTCTGCGATACGGAAACATGAATGCTTATCAGATGTAACTTTGAACCACGCTCAACCGGATTACTTATCGACGTACTAATGGACGGCTAATATGGTAACATCGGTATCAGTTTTAAATTTACTACCTGTGTCCGTTTAATGTCTAATGTAGTCTGTACATTTAACAGAAACTGGGGCACCCAATCGATTCTTCCAAACATAACCCCAGAGCCAGATATATATGTAGGCTGCTGTCTTAATTTCTATAGTGGCACGTGGTTAGTATGAGCGAGATTGAAGTAGAGGTGTTTCGAAAAGGAGGGTATGTTCGATTGAATGTGAATTTCCCATATCTAATTACAAGAAACGGCTCGGACAGCTACCACAAATTACCCAGATGGATCTTTCCAGACTTCTATCTTGAGTAGTACTTAGTTGTATTGGGGGGCGATAACCAAGAATGGTGTGTCCAAATGTCCGTTTATTGGACCGGAGTGTACTCCGGGTAGAGAGGGGCCCTAAGCTAAAAGTAAAATCGATGTTTTTTTCTTCTATTTATAGTGTTCTGGATAACTTCACCAACCATTTGAAAGGTACCGACTTCTGTCTCGCTCCATTCTTCCACCCTTATCTATGTATCTATACTGCCCTTGGCCAAGGCTGATGCGAGTATGATTTTTGCTTACTAACTGTCTCTCCCGCACAGCACATTTGGCAAGAAGACCGAAATGTGCGGATGAGATTGGGTTGCAATGTGCCTCAAAAAACATATAGCACGTGATTCCTAGCAGCCGGATAGAATATGGTTTTATGGCTTCTAGACTACTCACTATCTCCTCGTTTATTAGCCCCTGTTGAACTCTAGTGGTATCTTCCATGTCAGTTCGATGGCAGCATTTAGAAGAGTCCATATTCATTATTTGGGGTAGACCATTCAATATTTTCAACGCGCGGCTATTGATTCAATGAACAGCCATCCTATTTAATGATGCTGTATCATGTTCTTGGCCGGAAAACACGGCAGCTCGGGTTAAAAGGGTTAATGTTTTCTATCTTTGCTACTCATTTCTACTCCTACTACACTATCTCCGATGAAGTATACAGCCCCCCTCCCCCGCCCCCTTCACCCCCCCCCCCCCCCCCCCCCCCCGTGGATATTAGTGTCTCCTTTTACTAACTATCCTTTCTTTGAGGGCATCACGATTTCAGATTCTATCAACACAGCTGATAAACTCCTCCGCAAAGAACCTACTATTTCCTAAGGTACTAAACACTACATCATTTTTTTTACCAATACTTAGTCCTACCAGTCCAATACTCTACACTGCAATAAATATAGGTTCTCTTTAGAACCGAAACTGGTTCTAATCTTATCTCTGAGATGGAACCAGTTTTGTTTAAACAGTAATTTATTTCAAATCCAATAAATTTATAAAGATTAACATTAAATATTAACAGAATTAAACATAAATTGAGGGGGTTTCAGTCGTAAGTTTAGAGCTTATACGGAGGTTGTCTCAAATCATTATTAAGCAAAGGAGATATGAACAGTTGGCATATCGAACCAGTTTTGGTTCTATACAGAACCAAAACTGGTTCGATATGCCAACTGTTCATATCTCCTTTGTTTCAAAATGTAATGGCGACTGCGTTGAATAAGCTCTAAGTTTACTGCTGAATCTACTTCAGTTCATGTAATATTCTGTTAAAATTGAATGCTAATCTTGGTAAATTTGTTTGATTTGAAATAAATACTGTTTAAACAGAACCGGTTCCATCTCAGGGACAAGATTAGAACCAGTTTTGGTTCTAAAGAGAACCTATATTTTTTGCAGTGGTACTACTACATCTAATACCACTTCGCTCTTCTATGGATGTTCATGCAGCTGGAACTACATGTTCTGTCACAATTAGTGCAGAAAATGCTCGTTAGTTTAATGCACTCCTCACTGCAGAAAAATGAAGTAGTCTGAAATACACAAGAGCGTTTGTGCTGTGGAATGCAAAATGTAATGTGCTATTAACGCTAGTGAAATCACCAACTGAACCGATCAACTATAAAAAATTAGTATTGAAACTACAGTATGTGGATTGTGGATTTCTACTCAATCACTGTGGGATAGAATTTTCACTTTGTAAGTATTTATAGTTTCTGAGGACAAAACACAAGAGCCACCTGCAAAGTTTCATCACATGGACCACCGGGTTGTACCTGGTTGTTCGTGTGATAAAAGTTTGCAAGTGTGTCTCGTTTTGTTATGAACAAGCGCAGAATATATGACACTTCGATGAAGAAGTAATCCACTCTCTTTATTCTGTATATGCAGTCTACTTTTATTATCTCTTTACGTCATCGCGTGTACATGTATCCCAGTAGAGGTTAGGAATGATGTTACATATATCTGTTTACTAGTATAGAATTGTACAGAGTTGGGAACGCTGTTTCTCTACAGGAATTGAGTTATCAGGTAAGTATCCCCAGAGAGTACATAACCGTGTTATAAGTATCATCAACTATCCCCATGTGCCCATGTGTAATATGTTTTTCAGGTACACTGAAGCCAATTTTGGTCTTCCAAGCATGTTCCCATGTCTTGTGGGTTGTGTTTTCATTGTTAACTATCACATAAGCATATCTCGGTACGATCAATGGACAGTCTCTGATACGTAATCAGTGGCGTAGCGGAAAACCTTGTGCCCCCCCCCCCCCCCCCCCCCGCGAGATAGAGACGGGGCCCTTTCATAATGGTGGTTGCCTTTAAAACGGGAGCAAATTTAGTGCTGTTACCGTGCACAGCATACAGGATTTCACATAGTACATACGCCATAAATTAAATGAAGGTATAGCCTATAGGATCGATTCTAAAATACGACTCTGTAGATTTTTTCATTACATGTTTCAAGTTTCACCCCCCCCCCCCCCCCCACCATCCAACGATACACACATGCACGCCCAACATGTGTCACTTGAGAGGCACCATGTATGTATATTGTTCATTTCTCACCTCTATCAGTTACAATGATGTAGCGTTCACTTAACCCTTTACCTAACCTGAAAAGCAGACGACACTTGCAAAAATAATTCTTGAATAACTAATTTGTTTCATTTTTTGTCTCAAAAACATAGGTTATGACCCCTCGTTGGAACGAGCTCGACGAGCTCGTTCCAACGAGGGGTCATAACCTATGTTTTTGAGACAAAAAATGAAAAAACTAATGAAAATTAATTGGCGATTTTTAGAATGGCGCTGGCCGGTTTTGGCCGTTACGTTAGGTAAAGGGTTAAAAGAATAATACATAGACTACAAAGAGTACGTCGTGTGGAAGTGAGAGTTTGAAATTATGTATATTTGGTACACAGTCTCGCTCTCTCTTTCTCCCTTTCCCCTCTTTCTTCCAGCGTTGGGATGTCCTTCAAGACGGGGGCCCCCTTCTAGCCTACCCCCTCCCCGCAATGCGGGCCCTGCGGGCCCATCTCCTACGCCACTGTACGTAATAAACCTCAGCATACACTCTATCCAGGAACTGTATGAACTGATAGGGTTTAGATGAATGGCGCACTCTGACCGACTAAGCACTGGGGAGGATTGACTTTGATCTCTGTTCACTCCACACAGAGCATAACAATAACTAAATAATGTTCTAATTCAGTTAAGACAATTCATTATAAATAATACACAGTCTTTTCAGGAACTCAACACCTATATTAAATTGTGCACTTTAACTTATGAAAAGACAAACTCCTTTTTATTGAGTTTGATTTTAAGAAAATTAAACATTACATTATTGTTATTTAAATTAATTTAAGCTCGGCATTTATATTTACTGATAAAGTAAGGCAACTCATCCCAATTGTAGGAGAAAGAATAATTACTTATTATTAATATAAATATGAGTGAAAGCCTGCTGAGCACAACGAATATTATTAAAACCTGGTGAACACAGCCAAAAGTCACAGAACTGGGCCATGTCCATTAACCCATTCACACGCGTGTGTCGTTCTGTGTTTATTACACACCTTCCCGTCTATAAGCAAATATTAGAAGGACACCCAGCAATTCATTTTGCAACTATCAACAAAAACAACACATTGTATCGCTAACCAAATTTGCGAGGGGAACCCGTGTTACTATTTCGTCTCCTGAGTTCCAATGTGTTCTATGTGCCTACTGGCACATAGAACACATTGGAAAGCAGGGGACAATTTTTAGCTATCGCTAGCGATTCAGATTGTAATTGCGGTGCACGAATTGTAGAACATTTCAGTGAAATTTCGCTTCTTTACAAAGATAGTCCGCCAACAAATCTGATTATGCACCACATGTGTTGTGCTGGATACAATATCAGTAGCCAAACGTCGCACTGGCGTCAACTTGACTGAGGGACTGCATGGGCAAATACAGGCTAAGGGGAATGAAGCGATCAAACTGAATCTACGAAGGCTCAGTCGAGGACAGGGATCGGCACCAGAAATAGACAGGACAAGTTCAAGTGTAAGGGTCAAGAGTAGCCAGAACAGGACAAAAAAGCTAAAAGTGGTAACAAAACATCGATTATACTCGTAGTTTGCGCCCTTCTTTTCTACCAGGACACGCCAGACCCTAATATGTTTTTCAAAATTTTTATTCAGATATCCAAACATACAATTTATATAGAATTTTAAATTCAAACAATCCAAGAAGTACTTTTGGTTCAACACAGTAGCTTAGTACATGTTTATAAAATGAGAGTTAACCACGACTAGCGGGAAGAAATGTTCATAAGGATCTCAGTATTGATATTTATAATGTGTGTTGCAGAGCACAGTGATGGATAAATACATTTTTTGACACACACGTGGATAAACACACAGAAATGAATGCATTTAAGGCATGCGCAAAGATGTGCACAGCCAAGTATGTATCAGCTGTCCACTGTCAAGGGTCTCTCCAGAAACAATACCAGATCATAATTTGTTGACTACCCTGTATCACTACGATCTGCTCAAGATGGCAGTCTAGAAAAGTGCATTTGGCTAATTTATAACAGTTGTCGGGTCGTTTGGTGTAATTAGATATACTCGCATTCATTCGAATCTACCACACTAATACACTCCTACTTCGTTTTAGTCCTTTCAGAGTCATACTAACCACGTTCCACCATAGAATAGGTAGCTGCCGGCCTTCATCATACAAACCGTATTCATTGCAACAAGCTCGCGGAGCGGCAATACACCCAACTTTTGAGGAAACAAAATGTCCCTGATTCATCCAGTTAGTGAAACATTTACAGAACTCATAAATCCCAATAAACTTGGTAATGTGCCTGGTTTGAAAAAATCGTAGAATATTGGCAAAGAAATTAATCTGCGGTTAAAACTAGAAGTTCTGTCACAAACTGTGCGCTTATCTAGGCGCAATTGCCATATCGAATAGCATCCAAAGCACGGCAGGTTCTCCTGTTTACTCGTAGCAAACATGGCAATGTTTCTGTCAATGGACCTCCGGGTTACCCGGAAGTCCACTGGCTGAAACATTGCATGTGCACAGGACATATGTACAGAATGTGATAGCCTTACTATGGTCCTAACGCGTAGATATACGCACCGAGTCAACCTCTGCACCATGACTCTCATATCACCCACTCGACCAAATACTCATTTTTTTCTCTTTATGGTGAATAATTCCGGCTTCCACAACTCAGTATTGCTCCCCACTCAGGCATCGGGTGTCTTTTTAGGCAATCTTTGCCTGGATGGGAAGCAGAACTGGGTGGTACTAACTAGTCACCCCAAGACACGAGGAGGTGTTAATCTGCGATATCTACTGCATGTGTAAAACTTGGTAATATTCCAAGTCACGGTGCAATCAGTTGCCATTCCTGGCCGATAAGTTCAGTGCATCGGAATACAGTTATGGCTTCTACGGGATAATATATGCTCCTGTTGACTCTTATTACATCTGACCGATAAATTGATCAACAGTAAATTTAGTGGTCGGTGACACTTGAAACTAAAACATGGACAACCAATGATCAGTTGACAGCAAGGTCAGGGTTGTTAGTTTCCCCACGTATGATCCACTAGCTGCCATTCTTTTAGAATTAAGGATACTAAGTCATACTAAGTGGCTAATTTGTGCGTGTGTATGTCATATGATAAACATAATATGAAATAAGTGTTTTTCTCATATAATATTTATGAAACAAGTCCGAATTTTCCGTTTGGTCTCGCCAGAGTCTCGCCAAAACGGAAAAGTCTTAGATTCGTTTCATAAATATTATATGAGAAATTCATTTCATATCCTCTGTATATCATGCCACTCATTCGTACAGATATTTTTAGAGCTTCCAGCCGAAATATGTGACAAATGAAGAGAAATCAAACTAGTAGTAACAATCCGCACCCAATCATAGTACCTCCATTGCCCACATGAATTCCTCACGCCGTACACAATCTTAAATGTACTCTTCATTGATACTCGAGTGATTACGCTTGACCGCGAAATCAGTTCACACTTAATAAACCACCAACTGCACATGTGCTTTTTACTCCTGCACTTGTTTTTCTAGCATGAGGCTACGCTGTTACAGGACACACTATTGAAGGGGGGCCGTCAATCCCCTTCTCATGGTGTGCCATGCGACAGCGTTGCATCATTAATAGCTACTATTTATCATGTTTTTTACTATTACTTTGAAGAAGACTTTGGTACCTGAGCACCTAAATTTGAAAGTACAGGTTGACTGGTTGAGTGCTCTCTCATCCATTTTGGCAGGGGGGGGGGGTGCCTGTGGTCTGATCATTGCATTTCAAATAATGCAGGGCACTTCCACAGATTTTGAGCCCTTTGAGTGGCCGCACCTTTACTCCGTTGTGGAGCCCAAATATGGGCTACAAGCTTTTTGCCAGCTAACAGAACCACGTAGCTGGGTCCGACACCCCACTACAGATGGAGTTAGTGGGGTGTTGATTCAGCAGGTAATAGAGGCAGAGTACACGACACGCGTGCACGACATGTGTAATTATGTAACTTGTGATATCTAAAGACTCAATTGTATACACTTCCAATTCTCTTTGATTCCATTAATTTCTCCACGGTCCTTATTCCATAATTGAAATTAATGTACATATAGAATATACCCATAGTATCTTGGTGTACATGTACCAAATGTTCACCACGAGTGGTGAAGTGGTGTTAATCGTAAATCTTCGGCGCGCGGTTAATACCACTTCACCACGAGTGGTGAACATTTGGTACACCAAGCTACTTTGGGTATATTTTATTTATACCATGATCGTCAGATTATTAAGAGTCGCTATTATTTTTTCTCAATTTTAGCACCAGACGTACATACGTGCGAATCTATTTTTGTTTACACGAGCATCGGGGGCGGTACCTCAGCTGTCAATTTTATCGCCGAAACGAAATGGAAAATGAAACTGGGCCTTTTTCATTTTAATAGAATAATAAGATACCATTTCGAATTATGGATGCTTTATTAACATGAGACAATGCATGTTTGTTACCTTTTGGTGTCTTATGGGGTAAACTCATTTAAAAACGTAATAAATAATTGTCACTTTCATTTCACTCATCGTGAGGCGACGTGTGATAAATTTAGACAAGTTGCATTCAGGTCAATTTTAACTATTGAAATCCAATTGCAGGCGTGTTCACCACAGATGGTGTATAAAGCTAAAATGTATCTCATGGGCTTTTCATATACAGTTAAAAATAGAAGTCCTGTCATGAAATGCGCACAAATACCACGTCGATCTGCGCATTAATCTACACGTTGTGACCATAGTAAGGCTATCAAATTCTGTACATATGGCCTGTGCACCAGCAATGTTTCAGCCAATGGACCTCCGGGTATCCCGGAGGTCCATTGGCAGAAACATTGCCTGTGTTTGCTATGAGTAATCAAGAGAACCTGCCGTGCTTTGGATGTCATTCGATATGGCAAATGCGCGCAATTCCTATGCGCAATTAAGCCCAGATAAGCGCACAATTCGTGACAGGACTTCTAGTTTTAAGTGTATACTAGAATAGGTAACCATGGTATAAAATACCTAAACATATACGCATCGAGTCAACCTCTGCACCACGACTCTCATATCACTCACTCGACCAAATACTCATTTTTTTTTCTTTTTATGCTGAATAATTCCGGCTTCTACAAGTCAGTATTGCTCCCCACTCGAGCATCGGGTGTCTTTTTAGGCAATCTTTGCCTGGATGGGAAGCAGAACTGGGTGGTACTAACTAGTCACTCCAAGACACGAGGTGTTAATCTGCGATATCCACTGCATGTGCAAAACTTGGTAATATTCCAAGTCACGGTGCAATCACTTGCCATTCCTGGCCGATAAGTTCAGTGCATCGGAATGCAGTTATGGCTTCTACGAGATAATATATGCTCCTGTTGACTCTTATTACATCTGACCGATAAATTGATCAACAGTAAATTTATTGGTCGGTGACCCTTGAAATGAAAATATGGACAACCAATGATCAGTTGACAGCAAGGTCAGGGTTGTTAGTTTCCCCACGTATGATCCACTAGCTGCCATTCTTTTAGAATTAAGGATACTTGTGAAATCACGTGGAACAACTTCTATTCAGACGGTCGTACTGTTATCTTCCGCATGTAACATTTTAGACCAAGTTTCAAAGTAATTTCTTTCACGTGGAATGCCGGTACAAATAATCGCATTGTTTCATATAATATTTTTCCCCTATTATTATTATTATTTATTGGTGTTTAAGGTCACATATTTCTGCACAATGGCTAATCATGACCACGGCAGTTTTACGGGTGGAGGAAGCCGGAGTACCTGGAGAGAAACACAGAGCAACGGCGAGCAACTGTCAGCTCCCCAACATACTAACTCAACACAGGCAGGGTTAGCACTGGTTGAAGACAGGTGCACCATCGACGTGCAGTACGCCTTAGTACATAGCGTCACCGTGCCCCCACGTGGGCAATGGGGGTGAAGTGTCTTGCCCAAGGACACAACGCGGTTGCCGCAGGTGGGATTCGAACCGAGGACCTCTCGGCTTGCAGCCTGCACCTCTACCAAGTGAGCCACCGCGCCCCCATTTTTCCCCCTAATTACCCGTAATCAGCGACTAAATCTTTACGTTTGATGACAGTTACCAAGACGACATTGATAATCCTACTGGTCATATAACTTTCCACAAGTGTTGATGTCTGTGACAAATGGCTGTAGTGGAGTTTTCAAATTACCACGCAATTGATGGATCTTCCACTCTTCTTAAATCAAATTTAAAGCCCGTTGTGCCAGGTAAATAATTTATAGCGGTTTTTTCATACAAGTGCTAAGCACGCGGATAATGATGAGGGATTAGTTCTTGATTATCACTTTAACCCTTTACCTAACATGAAAAGCAGACGACACTTGCAAAAACAATTCTTGAATAACTAATTTTTTTAAATTTTTGTCTCAAAAACATAGGTTATGACCCCTCATTGGAACGAGCTCAACGAGCTCGTTCCAATGAGGGGTCATAACCTATGTTTTTGAGACAAAAAATGAAAAAAATAATCAAAATTAATTGTCGATTTTTGAGAATAGCGCTGGCCGGTTTTTTTCGTTACGCTGGGTAAAGGGTTAAGATGACGAGTGGTGATTTGTATTTATATTTTGCTCTCTCCCCATCTCTGTATATAATTCATAGCCCAAGTGCGAGGTCCTTGCCTGTCTTCCTTGACTCAGTTTGGGTAGCTATATACATTATAGATAATGATATGAGAATAGTACTAGGAAGATTACCATAGGAAGGAAAGACTCGCACTTTCTTGGAACCTATCTTGATATTTATTTATTTATTTATTGATGTTTTAAGGTCACATATTTATGCACAATGGCTAATCGTGACCGTGACAGTTTTACTGGTGGAGGAAGCCGGAGTACCCGGAGAGAACAACCGAGCAACGACGAGCAGCTGCCAGCTCCCCAACATCGTAACTCCGCACTGCAGCACAGGCAGGGTTAGATTGGTTGAAGACATGCGTACCATCGACGTGCAGTACGCCTTAGTACACGGCGTCATCGTGCCCCCACACGGGCAATGGAGATTAAGTGCCTTGCCCAAGGACACAACGCGGTTGCCGCAGGTGGGATTCCAACCGAGGACCTCTCGGCTTGCAGCCTGCACCTCTGCCTACTGAGCCACCGCGCTCCCACCTATCTTGATAGGATATTTAATTAACAATATGATAGTTACCTAAACGTGTGCAACCCTGGGCCTAATTTCGCTCCTTTCGTGGCACAGTGGAACTACAAGTATTCAATTTACATTTTCTCTCGCACGGAATCCATTGGCGATGAATCATGTGCAGAATTTGAAACTACCTTACGAGTGTATGAATAATCTGTATATATAGAGGCGTATACAATTCACCATCGGAATCGAGAGCTAATGTGTATGTACGTGGGCAGACTTGGTGCGTGGGCGGGTCATGGGTGAGGTGTGGGGCTGCATGTAATTATACGCGCGTGTGTGTGTGGATAGTTGGATACGACATATAATACAAATTACGTGTTTCCCTTGAGCCTTGGCGGTATAAGATACAAGAGGAAAATATATGTAAAAATCTTTCATTGATTGTAAATTCCTCACGTTTACCTGGTCGGTATCGACTAACCCACTGAAGCCGTTAAAACTGTACACTTCAATATGGTCTCGGGAAAGCGAAATGTAGGTCATCAACCCGTTAACTACTTGTTTCCAATTTTTTCTTCTTTTGCATTTATAACTATGTATATTTTATTTTATCATATCACTCGTCCGTTTTGTTCACTTTAAAACATTTGATATTTTGTTTTCATATTAATCAGTGATAAATAAAGCCTTCCGTCAATTTCATTGGTCAATTTCAAAACTCGACAATATGATTGGTTAAACAAAATACGTCTGGGTCACATTTGCATAATTTCAGTAGGGAGAATTTACGTTATCTGTCCTATTTAGGGTGGGTTATATTGTATTAATCTGTTACCTACAAGAACAACGCCATTCATTTTTTTTTATATTTTCACCTTTTGCTTCTAAAACATAGGTTATGACCCCTCATTGAAACGAGCTCGACGATTATGGTCAAGACAAATGAACCGAAATGGATGCTCCATAAAATCTGATTGCTGATCCGTCAGCGCTAGCGTGCTTACCGCCAAGCGAAACGCAGGGGTCTGCCTGAAGTATGGGAAAAATATCGCCGAATAAGGAACCTTGTGGTTTCGGCTGTTAGACAGGCGAAAACCACATACAACACAAAAATCCAAACAACGTCCTAGATAACCCCAAAACAACACCTACCAAGTGGTGGAAAACACTGAAGAATTATCTTGGGGATCGTCAGCCCGCGATTCTTGCCATACATTATCAGAACAAAATTTCATGTTCCAATGTGAAAAAAGCTGAAATTTTGAATCACTACTTGCTCTGTAGCATCTGTTGACGATTTCCAAGTGACTCTTCCAGTCCACGACTTCTCGGATAGACCAACTATTAGTAATGTAAGCTTAAATACAACTGATGTATCCGAAGCTCTGAAATCACTGAATATATCAAAGGCCACTGCCCCAGACCTAATCAGCCCAAGACACCCTAAAGAATACATCGCTTCCTTATGCGAACCCTCTATTACTTTCTTCAATATCCTGCTTAATAATTGTTACTTTCCTTCAACATGGAAAAGAGCCAATGTGATCCCAGTTCTGAAGAAACCTCCAGCTATCCAACCGTGTAATTACCGCCCAATATCATTCATTGATCAGTTGTTTTGGAAAATTACTTCAAAAATGCATTTTTAAGATAATTTGGCAGTTCTTACAAGATAATAATATATTAAGTCAGTTTCGATCGGGATTTACATGTACTCCACGAGACTCAGCGGTTCTTCAACTTACGGACCTCTATAACGAATTTTGTCGGGCGCTTGAAGATGGTAAGGAAATAAGAGTAGTATTTTGTGATGTTAGCAAAGCCTTCGACTTCGACAGGGTTTGGCATTCAGGTCTCGTGTATAAGCTGGAGAAAATTGGAGTTACGGGAAAACTTTTCGATTTCCAGAAATCCTACCGGACTGGTAGAATGCGAAGGGTTGTGATCTCGGGACAGTCTTCCGCCTGGAAATCGGTTGAATCGGGGGTACCACAGGGGGTCTATACTTGGTCTGCTATTTTTTTCTAATTTACATTAATGACATCACCCATAACTTACCCAGTAGCAATCGCGTATTTGTTGATGATACTTCCCTCTACCTAACAGTCGAAAATCCAGTTTCAGCCTCTGCCGTCTTGAACAGAAACTTAGCCACGATCGAAGAACGGGCACAAACTTGGCTAGTCGAGTTCAATCAACAGAAAAACAGAAGTGATACTTATATCACACACAAAACTGAACCTTCCTTCCATCCGCCTCTCAAATTGTCCAACACCCGAATAGAAGAAGTCACCGAACATCAGCACCTTGGCATTATTTTGAATAACAAGTGTTCATGGAGCAATCATGTTGAGCACATATGCCCTAAGGCATGGAAGCTCATTGACCTCTTCCGTAGACATAAATTTGTGCTAGATCGTAAAACCTTGGAAAAAATATAATTTGTCTTTGTTAGACCTCTGCTCGAATATGCCGACGTTGTATGGGACAATGGTACAGAACTAACTTCAGAGAAACTTGAAAAAATACATCTCACTGCTGCCAGAATTGTAATTGGCGCAACAGTTAATACCAGAAGAGCCGCGTTGTATATTGAAACACGCTGGGAGCCTCTTAGAATCAGACATGAGAGACACAAATTAGTCCAGTTCTTTAAAATATATCATAATATAGTACCTGCTTACATTGCCAATAAAATACCCCCCTCCCATCTCAAGCAGCCTGCATCATAAACTACGCACAGGTAGCAACCTGCACGTTCCTTACTGCCGCACTACATTGTATCAATCGTCATTTGTTCCCTCTGTGACTAGAATGTGATCAATATCCCAGTCCATATTAGAGAAGACTGTATCCTACATAACTTCAAAATGTATTTGAACAAAAATACCGGAACCCCCCCCCCCCCCCCCCCCTTCTCATTTCTTGGCGTCCAGGTTGTGGTAACCTAAACGCACACTTGTTTGATTTCATTTAGTACGCTCTAAACTATGCAGATGCGGCGAGCTTGAAACAACGAAACACTTTCTATTAATATGCCCACTGTACTTCCTGGCCCGTAATAGCATACTTGGGCTCCTTTCGTCAGATATCGACTGTGATGCTTTACTATATGGATCTCAACTCAACACTAGGGAATATAATATTTTCATTTTTGATACAGTTCTTCGTAGCATACTAGCCATTGGCAGATTCTCTTAGCAGACACTCGCTGTCAGAGCTGACTGAATTTTTTCCACTGGCTTATGGATGACACGACCCAATCTTACAATTTTTATACCCATAGAACTAACTCAATGTAGCACCACACAAGTTCAACTTACCTTCTTGAGTGCACTACCCACATTCCCCAAGATGGACCAGCTGACTGGATACGTTTATATATAAACCAATATATTACAGCAGATACATTATCTCTCTCAGCATTTACATTTATTCCTCTCTGTCGAACCTTCGTCAAGTGCAAGCCTGGAGATGGGCGGTCTGCCGGTTGCGGGGTGGGGTCCCTAGAGAGTGAATGTACTGATGCTATAACATATAGTGGGTCAATTGTATCCTCTGGGTGCCTCTTTCTGTTTAGGCCTGAGACTCTGATTCAGACTGAGGTTTATGGGGGTGAGTTTGGTGATGATGCCTTGCTGTCCAGGGTAGCATCTCCAAATTCACCCTCTGGGGACCTCATTCTGCGGACGACGGTCTGCTCATTTTTAGACTTGGTCAAGCGGCGATCGTCTGCATATCTGGTTTCTCGTATAGTCCTGGTATCCCTATAACAGGCGGGTCTGGTATCTGTCTATTATCTTTTGGTCGCTTCTATTCTTCACTGATGTATCCTCCCACTTATCTCTGATGTAAATCAAAAAACGTAAGGAGTATTCTCCATCTCAACATAAAAAGGGGTGCAAAAGCAGATGGAAAATCAAACTTGACTTTATAGTAGTGATAAGGTCACGATATAGCTTAACAAGTTGTCAGTGCTTTGAACACCAACAGAGATATGATTATTATAACTATCGATATGCGGACGTTCAAAAATCTCATATTCTATCCCTTCTTCCCTTCCATTTGTAACCCTCCTATGCACTTTCATTCCTTCCTATTTTCCATTGTGCAATAGGTTTCCCTTCTATTCTTTTTCGCACATTTATAATTGATCACCTTTCACATATATTTCCAAGAATAAGCTGATTGGAAGACATAAAGGGCCAAAATTTCCGAGTTTCATAAAAATTATATGAGAAAAACACTCATTTCATATTCTATTTATCATATGACAAACACACGCACAAATTAGCCACTTAGTAGGACTTTTTAACCCATCACCTAACTTGAGTTGCAGACGGCACTTGGAAAAAACATCCTCGTATAACAAAATATTTTCATTTTTTTCTTCCAAAACATAGGTTATGACCCCTCATTGGAACGAGCTCGCCGAGCTCGTTCCAATGAGGGGTCATAACCTATGTTTTGGAAGCGAAAGGTTAAAAAGTCTTAAAAGCAACCGACCAGACGGACAATGCTGACTATTATGTGAATATATCAACTCTCTGTTGATTGTGACATTGTGAGAATTTAAAGATGTAGTTTGGAAGATAGAGTAGGGATCAGAACTGTAAGAGAGGAAGACGAAAGTTAGCAGGAAGTATGATATATAGAGGATATGAAATGAGTGTTTTTCTCATATAATATTTATGAAACGAGTCTAAGAATTTTCCGTTTTGGAGAGCCTCTGGCGAGCCCAAACGGAAAATTCGGACTAGTTTCGTAAATATTATATGAGAAAAACACTCATTTCATATTCTGTTTATCATATGACACACACACGCACAAATTAGCTACTTAGTATGACTTTTTAACCCATCACCTAACTTGAGTTGCAGACGGCACTTGGAAAAAACATCCTCGTATAACTAAAAAAATTCATTTTTTGCTTCCAAAACATAGGTTATGACCCCTCATTGGAACGAGCTCGTCGAGCTCGTTCCAATGAGGGGTCATAACCTATGTTTTGGAAGCAACAAGTGAAAATATAAAAAAAATGAATGGCGTTTTTCTTGTAGGTAAAAGATTAATACAACATAACCCACCCCAAATAGGACAGATAACGTAAATTCTCCCTACTGAAATTATGCAAAAGTCACCTAGTTGTATTTTGTTTAGCCAATCAAATTGTCCAGTTTTGAAATTGACCAATGAAAGCTCCCAACTCTAATTATGCAAATTATGAAATATTCTATCCCTTCTTCCCTTCCAATTCTAACCCTCCTATACACTATCATTCCTTCCTATTTTTCATTGTGCAATAGGTTTCCCTTCTATTCTTTTTCGCACATTTATAATTAATCACCGTTTACATATATTTCCAAGAATAAGCTGATTGGAACACACAAAGGGCCAAAATTTATTCCAAAACGTCAAATTTATTATTTTTTCGATGCCTGCCTCTTCCGATTGTGTGTGTTTAATACACTTTGTATGTGGAAATGACATCAAATAAGCTTAACGCTTACAGTGGGGTCCACGAATAGTACTTATGTAATATTATCAATGTTTTAAAACTGGAAAAAAATATTTTTAACCCTTTACCCAACGTAACGGTCAACACCGACCAGCGTTATTCACAAAAAATCTCCAATTAATTTTCACTATTATTTTCATTTTTGTCTCAAAAACATAGGTTATGACCCCTCTTTGGAACGGGCTTGTGGAGCTCGTTCCTATGAGGGGGTCATAACCTATGTTTTTGAGACAAAAATGAAAAAAATAGTTATTCAAGAATTTTGTTTGCAATGTGTGGCCTGTTTTTCATGTTAGGTAAAGGGTTAAACTAAATATGTGACTCACTATTATTTTATACCGTACAGTTCCCGTGGTCTTGTCGTAATCCACGTGTGGACAGTGATGTCCACGCATGCGTGTATCATGTAATAAAATCATCATAAGCAAAAAAAAATTATTTAATGAAGCACCGCGTTGTACCCGGTGGTTGAGTAAGTAACTTTTTGATGATTATTCCTATAATTAATGTTTGGAATCTAATATCATTGCGTCCGTGGAAATATTGTCCACCCGTGGAAAGTGACCAGTCCATGCCAGCCGTACTGTTCACCCGCTGAAAGTAATATCAATCTCAATTACTTTCGCGACGAATATCACCAAGCAATATGGGCAATCGGGGTTAAGTGCCTTGCTCAAGGACACAACGCGGGAGTCCGAATTGATCGCTCAGACGGTCACCAATCCAATGATTAACCGGGCTCGACGTTGCTAACTTCGGTTATCTGACGAGAACCGGTTACCACAACGCCACCGCGCACCCATTTATATTTTATGAAAATATGTAGTGGGAGAATCGGTCGTATATTACCAATGACGCCGGAACTCCAGACCTAAGGGAAGCAAAGAGCTCTCTACCTTGATCTGCGGGGCAAGTGGGGACAAGATGGAGAGAAGGAGAAGTCTCTTTATATTATGATAAAAATGAGACTGAAAATACGGCCTGAACATGCATACCATTTTAAAAGAATATCGGCCATTGAATTAAATTGCCAGATATCGAGCTTTATCTTACAATCAACATGTATTTTGTCTGTATTAACTCCGCAGCTGTCGTGTATCCGACCTCCTGATACAGATGTTGTATCAGGGGGTCGGATACAAGCACGTTCCTTTCGCGTGAGTTCCATTTTTTTTTCTTTTTGTTCATCCGAACGAATAAATAGTTCGTTATATATTCGTCTACATTCTTGACTTATCCCCAATATATTGTAAGATAAAATGATTATTACCATTATGTGGATGTACAAAATATGTATCCGAGTCTTCGACTCGTCGTGATCTGCCCTTAGAACCCGGAGCTCGACTCGGATACATATTTTGTACATCCACATTATAAATAAATTATTGTGATGAATTGACGGTAACATGGTCTGAGGTTTGCAGCTCGGAGCTTATGTTCAATCGAGACGCAAAGCGTCGAGGTTGAACATACGCTCCGAGCCGCAAACCTCAGACCATGTTACTGTCAATTCATCACAATAACGTATATGTTCCAATAGACACTGCGCATAGCCCAAAACCTACATCGTGAAACACGAGAGGCTTATTTACTAAACTTGTGGTCGTTAAAAGTTGCCTTGTTCAAGGCAACTTTTAACGATCACAGGTTTAGTAAATAAACCTCTCGTGTATCCACGACGGCACTGGATAAATAATCAATAAACCAGATAAACGCATTCCATCTTAGTTCAAATCGTAAATCGGTTTGTAATTTAAACAACACCTCACCCGGAACACCGTCTGCTGCACACGCGAAACATCCAGAAAAATGAAGCGGCTTTCTAGTCACTCCGTTGATGAAGAAGTTACGAAACGGACGACGTCATTACAAATATTTCGCGTTGTGACGTCGAACGGTAACATTTGCCACTTGAGCCGTAAACATAGAATATACTAAGCGAGCACTTGTCCAATCAGAGGAGGAAGATTTTAGTCTTATTGGAACACAATGGTAATAAACTCTATGTATACAACAACTGATCTCTATACAACTGGGCTGTTGGATCGCTTGTTGGCCACGTACAGAAAATTATTTCACCGGTCTCCATCTTGAGTTGTTGCTATAAATGAACAATGCTCAACAAAACATTAACTTTCCGAAGGTCTCGCGTCGCCGATCGCTTTTTTATAAAATATACTTCGATGTCTGAGAAAAATTAATATGTTGATGGAGTGTCCATTTGTCGCGTTGATACAAGTTGCATATTTCCAGCATATTTTTGTTACATACTTGTTTATTGGGGGTTACTTCCGATAGCCAGGGTCACATCGTGTCGGAAAATTTTATAGGTGGAGGAAGCCAGTGTTCCCAGAGAAAACCACCGAGAGCATATTTCTGTTACTATTGACAGAAAAACAACTGCCGAGATTGGAAAGTCAAACGTCGTAGATGATAGGAGCTATCGCGTTGCTTGACTGACGCTATCTTGCGACCAGAGAGACTGTTGTCACGTTTTCCGCTAATGCTCCAGCAATCCTCTTCCTCTGTTGAACAGAGACCCGCGGATACAACATTCCACGCCTCATTTGTTGTGAACTTCAGTTATAATTTTACCACACTTAAATATTTATTATATTACTTTATCATATGACTCGTCCGTTTTGTTCACTTAAAAACATTTGATATTTTGTGTTCATATTAATCAGTAAAGCCTTCCGTCAATGTCCTTGGCCAATTTCAAAACTAGACAATTTGATTGGCTGAACAAAATACAACTGGGCCACATTTTCATAATTTGCATAATTACAGTTGGGAGCTTTCATTGGTCAATTTCAAAACTGGACAATTTGATTGGCTAAACAAAATACAACTGGGTCACATTTGCATAATTTCAGTAGGGAGAATTTACGTTATCTGTCCTATTTAGGGTGGGTTATATTGTATTAATCTTTTACCTGACGTGACGGCAAAAACCGTCAGGCGCAATACAAGAAAAACGACATGCGCTTTTTTATATATTTTCACTTTTTGCTTCCAAAACATAGGTTATGACCCCTCATTGGAACTAGCGTGTCGCGCTCGTTCCAATGGGGGGGGGGGGGGGGGGGTCATAATCTATGTTTTTGAAGTAAAAATGAAATATTTTAGTTATACGAGGATGTTTTTTAATAGTGCCGTCTACAACTCAATTTAGGTGATGGGTTAAAAAGTCATACTAAGTGGTTAATTTGTGCGTGTGTGTGTCATATGATAAATAGAATATGAAATGAGTGTGTTTCTTATATACTATTTATGAAACTCGTCCGAATTTTCCGTTTAGGTTCGCCAGAGGCTCGCCCAAGCGGAAAATTCTTAGACCCGTTTCATAAATATGATATGAGAAAAACCCTCATTCCATATCCTCTATATATTATTCATGTAATTAGAAACACGCTTTACAAAAACACTGTGAATAGATGTTAAACCTGTCTACGATTTTTCTCTACACATTGATAAACATTATATGATGAATGTGTCACACCAGTCACACGTATAATTCTATTCACTGGAGGGAAAACATTCAGTCTGCATTGGTGTGATTCATAGTCATAGTTTCGAATTATCCAAATGGAGTGGAAATTCAGTTTCTTTTTGTTTACTGAAACCCGATTCGCCGGGGGATAATTAAAAAATAATATTGAGGTTGTATGTTGGATTCGGACTCAAATCGTCTGATGATCCAAGCCGCTAAAATCTCCTGGATGTTGGGGGGTTTGTCTGGCCACTTTATGGAAAGGATTATGGTACACCATGTTGCTGTCTCTAAATACCGTGGTATACCAGGTTATTCAGGGACAAGACATGATAGGCCATGGAACTCTTTAATAAGTGTTTTTTTGTCCACAGCCAATATTACCTTAGACAAATTATTATTATTATTATTATTATTATTATTATTATTATTATTATTATTATTATTATTATTATTATTATTACATGAGATTAATAATTTTTTTTTTATAACTAGAACTGTATGACAATCTGCCAATGCAAACTGAAAAGTAACATGACCAGGTACAACTTTTATCAACAGTAACCAAGTATGACTGAATGTTCCAGGTTAAAACTGACGAAACAGGAGCCAATACTTTAAAGCTTTTACAACAATCTTTTCTAGAATTGTATTTTCCACTTATAAATATAACTGACTAAAATGAATCATTAGTATTTTAAAATATATGGCAATATGCCAACTAGCAAATTGCCATATCTTTGAAAATGTTATTGGTTCATTTCAGCCCATCTAAAGTCATAACTAGAAAATAGGGCTGCTACGATACTTTTTCTCACGATACGATGAATATCACGATACGATCCCCACGATTCGATACGTATCGTGATAACTTGTCAGCCATCTAAAAAGTTAGGACACAAGAAGCAAATTTGCAGTTATGGACCACCGGGGCACCCGGTGGTCCATAACTGCAGATTTTCTTCTTGAGTCCTAGAATTTCTACTGGCTGTTGGGAAGAGGGAAAAGTCTAACATCCACCCACACAATGGCCAACAAACAAATCATCATACAGTTTTGGATCAAGAAACTTCATTTCATTGAAATTTAATTTCTCAATCTTCTTGACAACAATTCTATATTTTGATTGATCAGAATGCCTTGGACAAATAGCCATGGCAAAGGGTGCACCCAACATCCGAGGTATATGAGAGCGTGCAACATCCAGGGAATAAACGCACACGAAACATCTGGGATATATGGCTTAAATAAAAGATTTTCGCATTTACTAGCATCGGTATAAAAATCGAACCAAAAAAAAACTGAAAATGGTCACCAAAATCGTCAGATTTCCGACAATTCGATCATATTTTCTGTTATAAATTAAATATGCGAATAAGTAAATGAAACAACTTGAGAAAAATAAAATATCGTCCCTTCAGTTCCAATGAGTTCTATGTGCCGATACACCAAGCTACTTTGGGGACGATATGTAAACAAAATACTGTTTACTCGTTTCCTTAACGACCCAAGGGATGTAACTCTATCTGTTGTCTTCTGCGTTTGTAAAAACAAAAATTATTCACGAATTTGGTCCAACTTTTTACAGAGCGTGAGAAACGCGTCCATAAAGTTTTCTCCACTATGTTTCTATTGTATTTCAAACGAGACAAAAACACAATGACACACTCTTCTGTTTCCTTCGAATGTGTGATTTGGATCATAGTATATAAAGGTTCAAGAGTAAGGTTAATGGTTTGTGCTATTCAATGGTGACAAATATCCGAGAGCAATGTAAAGTCAGACTTCTAAAATCCCGATTTCAAAGGAAAACTACATATGATGGATGCAAATAGTCAACACTGAGGCCATTTTTGAAGTGGCACTAACAAAATATTCATGAAATTTTGGGTCAACGTGCATCGTGATACAGTGCAAGTAAATCGTGATACATATCGTCAGAGAATGAATCGCGATACATTTGTTTCACGATGATTCGTTGCAGCCCTGCTGCAGAATGGAATTAAAGGATGCTAGCATCTCCTGTTTGTGAAGAACGCCGACTGGAGAGGGCGATACCATATAGCATATACCCATAGTAGTTTGGTGTACTAAATGTTCACCACGAGCGGTCAAGTGGTGTTAACCGCGAGCCTTGGGCGCACGGTTAACACCACTTCACCACGCGTGGTGAACATTTGGTACACCAAGCTACTTTGGGTATATTTTATTTATGGCATGCTTGTCAGATTAATAAGAGTTTAAACGCTGAATAAATCAATATTCACAAGTACGATTCTGTTTTTGTTCACATGAGCACCGGTGGGCGGTATTTCCGCTGGCAATTTAACGCCGAAAGGAAATGGAAAAAGAAATGCGCAGATCACGAGGCCTTTTTCATTTTAATAACATACTATTTCGAGTTATGGGTGCTTTATTAACACGAGACAACGTATGTTTGTTAATTTTGGGTATCTTAATAGGTAAACTTATTTAAAAACGTAATAAATAATTGCCGGTATCATTTCGCTCTTCATGAGGCGACGAGTGACAGATTTAGACAAGTGTGCATTCAAGGCGAGGACACCAAAGGTCAACGTAGATGCAGTTCCACTGTTGGTGTAAATTTGAACTATTGAAATCCCATTGCTGGCGTGTTCACCAATCGTGTGTATAAAGCTAAAAATTATGTCATAGGTTTTTTATATATAGTTGCATAGGTAATCATGGTATCAAATACTGTCAGACACGTGAAATTGACATCAATTATCTCGAAACAAGTCGCGAGGAGGGTGTTGACTGCTTATAGAACTTTTAGATTACGAGAGCGACATACAGCGGAGGTGATCGCCAGCGTCAAAGGGCAAGCCTGGCAAAGGGGTGCATTTGGACTAAAAGTTTTTTTTGGAAAAGAAATGGCAAGATTAAATTGTCATTTGGCAGTTTATTGTAGAACACAAAAGCAAAGGACTTTATAATGCCCTCACGCATCCACGTTATGGAAAATTCAGAAACAATTAGTGGTGGTGTACGCCAGCTCAGATTGTGTCACAATATTTGTCGATATGATCCTATCAGATCGCCTAGCTTTTGAGCGAACAGTGTTGTAGCTACCTGGGAAAGATATAAATTCCTCACTCACCAGTAATTGTGTCAGTATGAACGCATCCACCTATTCAATGGTTGCTAACTGAAGAGAAATGCGTGAACCCAAAATGCAAATTGACATTGTACTGACAACCGGGTTGCAAATTGTTTGCCGGGAGTTTACGTTTCTGACTGAGCTTATTTTTCACTGATCGGATGGCGAAGTACCAAACTCATAGTGTGTTTATGCTAAATTCATAGTCTATCTGTGGACTTCGCAATACTGGAATCCTCTGAATATATGTGCTTCTCATCTAGCTGGGGACATGTGTGTGTGGTTTGGATTTATAACATGCTTATTCGCGTTTAAACGTATCGCTTCACATTGTCTTAAAGACTGATAACTGCTGCTCGGCATATCTGTTTTCTGTATCATGCTTGGACTTTTAAGCGGTTCCGCTTCTCCTGTGAAATGGCGAGGCGTCCCCTGTGATTGGTTCGTCGCAGCGACAGCCGATGATGAACGAGTCTTCACCACCTCTGAAAAAAAAATCACAAGGTTCATAAGTGCGTTGAAAACACCTTGTCCCTATATCCCGATAAATTCTATATTTTGATTGGCCAGAATGCCTTGAACAAATAGCCATGGCAAAGGGTGCACCCAACATCCGAGGTATATGAGAGCGTGCAACATCCAGGGTATAAGCGCAAACGAAACATCTGGTGTATTTGAAAGCTTTTCGCATTCACGCGCCTCGGTATAAAAATCGAACGAAAAAACCTGAAAGTGGTCACACAAATCATCACATTTCCGACAATTCGATCATATTTTCTGTTATAAATTAAGTAGGCGAATAAGTAAATGAAACAACTTGAGAAAATAAAATATCGTCCCCTTAGTTCTAATGCGTTCTATGTGCCGATAGGCACATAAAACACAATGGATCTGGGGGGACGATATGTAAACAAAATACTGTTTACTCGTTTCCTTAACGACCCAAGGGATGTAACTCTATCTGTTGTCTTCTGCGTTTGTAAAAACAAAAAATATTCACGAATTTGGTCCAACTTTTTGCAGAGCATGAGAAACGCGTCTACAATTTTTTCTCCACTATGTTTCTATTGTGTTTCAAATGGGACAAAAACGTTATTTCCGTTAACATGTATGGTATATAGAGATTTAATACCTGGATGTCTCATTTAAACACCTCGCCTGCGGCTCGGTGTTTAAAAAACGACATCCAGATATTAAATCTCCACATACCATACATGTTGGCGGCGATAAACTTATATTGATAAAAAGAAAACATTATACGTTTGGAGTCTGGACATTGTTGGCTGTGTGACATAGAATAACCAAGGTGGACCGGTAAGTTTTGGGGTAAGAACATCAAAAACAAGACGTCAGATGTATCTTTTCAATAAATACATTTAATAGATTAATATTGTCATACCATAAGCAGTAAGAAATGTGCTTTGATAAAATGTTTCTTTCTCATTAATACTTGTTGAAGTTTATTACCATTTATCAAGCGTGAATAAAAAAGAACACTTGCAAAAAATCACTAAATAACTAAATAATTTGATTTTTTGTGTAAAACACATAGCTGATGACTTCTCTTTGGAACTAGCTACACAACTTTGTGCCAGTGCGGGGTCATAAGCTTTTGGTTTTGAAACAAAAGTTTCTAAAAACCTAAAATTTTATTTGTGAATAACGTCGGCAGTATTTATGTTAAGTTAGGTAACGAGTTTTATTACACATTCATTAAACCTTAAACCCTTGTATTTAACCGAATCGCCGCTATGATATAAATGTTTCTGTATTCAACCGGTGTTGTATAAGCCGAAACTTTTTCCCAGAACCGTTTACACTAGTTCCTTTCCAGTGGAGTCATTAGTTACGCTTCGAAAAGTTTCCAAATTTCGTTATACAATCATCGTTCATGTGTCGCGTAGGTGTAAATAAAAACGTCCAAAGCAAAATAAAGTTGGTTCACAAAAAATCAGTTTACCACAAAATGAGATAATATTTAAAACCCAATGATTTCCAACCACAACATTAACCCATTCCCGTGGCAGTCTCGACTCTGGATCCCGTTATATCTAAATTGGTCAACTTTATTTTCGTAAATCTTCGGACATCCTGACATGCCTCGAACTTCTCTTAAAAAGGCTTTTCCCAGCTGTTTTGCAAATCTGCCGAAGTTTGTACTTATATTTTTACAAACAGTAATAGCCACCAAATGGTTAGGCGTGAATGGACACCGGTCGAAGAGAAACCGCGATACGAATTTCAACAAACACGCCCAATAGAAAAGATAACGAACGTAATTTTAGCCTCGTTCCCAGAAGGTTGTTTTGATTTTTTATCGATACTTTGGAACAGTACAGCTTCAAACAAAACAAACGGACTCTTCACCTTTGGGTTTAAACATCGGAATTAAAACATGTTTATTTAAATGAATTTTACTGTATGGGATGTATAATAAATACAGAACGCGATGTGTTTTTGAATCGGTGGGTGTTTTATATAACTCGTTGGGGGCGCGATGGCTCAGTAGGTAGAGGTGCCGACTGCAATCCGAGAGGTCCTCTGTTCGAATCCCACCTGCGGCAATCGCATTGTGTCCTTGGACAAGACACTTCATCTCCATTGCCCGCGTGGGGGCACGGTGGCGTTGTGTACTAAGGCGTGCTGCACGTCGATGGTGCACTTGTCTTCAACCAATGCTAACCCTGCTTGTGTGGAGTTAGTATGTTGGGGAGCTGGCAGATGTTCGCCGTTGCTCGGTGGTTCTCTCCGGGTACTCCGGCTTCCTCCACCCGTAAAACTGTCACGGTCATGATTAGCCATTGTGCATAAATATGTGACCTTAAACACCAATAAATAGATAAATTTATATAACTCTTTAGAAGGGGGTAGTCATATTTCGCGAGAGCCGTAATATGACTGCGCCATTCCAACTCGTTATGTAAAACACCCACCGATTCAAACACACATCGGGTTTTGTCTATTTATTGCACACATTTAACGTTTCCTCCAGTTTCACATTTACAAATCCGCACGCAACACTTTTTCCACACGAATTTCCGCTGACGGACTATCTTTACACCTGACATCATGGATCTATAAAAAGAACTAAACTCTGCCTATTTTCGTAATCGGCCAATCGAAACGTTGCATTCGGACCCAGATCAATTAAAAGGCTGCATGCGGTGAGACCCCCCCCCCCCCCCCAAAAAAAAAAAAAACGAATGTGAATTGGAAATGTATCTATTCAAATCTACCAAAATAAAGGAAATTAAACTTATTCTATAAATGGGAAATGATTTCCTTACACTCAGTTTTTGACTCTGAAGTGAAGTGACGTGGCCCACTTGATGCTTTCTAGAAAGTTTTCCATGTTGAGTGTCTATCATGGAACCTCTCGCTCGAGAAACCAGCGCACCCGTCTACTCTGTGTGCAATCTACAAACATCTTTCTCAAATACGTATTAAATTTAGTTGTTTTTTCAAACCAAAGCTCTTGACAATTCCTTTGAACGAACTCGCTCCAGTATTAATGGGTCTAATAATACAAAACATGAGAAAACAACTGAATTGCGTTTTTTGTGAACATCACCGGGTGGACATTATCGAATCGAATTGTTAGATAATCACTGAATTTTTTATAATTCCATCAATACACCATTTTGTCGAAATGTCCCGAAATTCTGTCCACGGATCCACTTCTTGCACAACGATAATGTTATGATATTTGCATTGTATGACAACCACCATTACCCCCTGAAAACAACTGTAGTGTGCACAATAATTCTGGCTTGCCAAGAAAACAACAAGAGTTTTCATTTTTCCAAATCCACATCAAGCCTCTCTCAAGCGAGGCTCACGTGACGTCATTTCCATGCGTACATTTGGCGATAATTTTTAAACTCGAAATAAAAGCCTGAACGTTTGTACAGTACGTGAAGAGTGGATTGTAATTAAATCACCCGCAGAGTGGGGTTATCACCCAAGCTATAACTTTCAAATTCTGTACATATTGACAAAAACCACAAGCAATGTTTCAGCCAATGGACCTCTGGGTTTAACCCGGAGGTCCATTGGCTGAAACTTTGCTTGTGTTGGTTATGCTTTACAACAAATTTGCAATTATTGCTTGGGTGGAATCTCCACTCTGCGAATGATTTATTGATAATACACTCTCCACGTACTGTACGTTGCACACTGTGAAAACGCATTTCATAAAATCGTTTCTTAAAATTTCGGGTGTCGTATTCAAATTTCAAATATCCACTGACATATAACCAACAAATTGTTGCAGCTGTCAGTTCACAAACTTCACGCATTTTCCTTTTACGTAGTATAAAAATGCAGGAACTGGCTTTTAACAATTTCCCCCCAAATCTGTTTGAACGTCCAACTATTATTATCGGTTTAAACCAATTTAAGAATAAGAAAATGCTTTCTCCATCTTTAGATGCTCTGTAGCTTTTGTCGATTCATTATATCAACAATATGCGCATCGTGACATATCTAAGGAATAGTGCATGGCTTGGAGTTGACTACGCCCATATAGTGCCCAGTGAGGTGGTGTAGTTCCCTCCGCGAAGACATGCACTAATCCTTATATTATATCGAACACCCATCAAGAAAAACATCTGTCCGATTTGTTAACCTGTTACCAACCAGCGTTATATAGAAAAAATACCATGTAGGTTTTAAAAAACATTTTCTTCTTCCAAAACACGGCTAACTTGGATTATTGATATGAGCAGAAGACAGATTTTGAAACGGTCGACAAGGGTAAACAAAACATTTCCTCCAAACGGAACTGTGTATTCTAGAATCGCGCAACCCGTGAATGAAAACTAAAATTTTCGAAATTTGGCAACGCAGTTTGATAATTTTCACTTATTTGTCACACATATACCATTACCGAATGGGTCAGTACGGGATACAAACTCCGAAGATTCAATTGAATTCCATTATTTATTCGTTTACTGCCCAAAACATACAATTAAATAGCGAAATAATACGAGCAGCGAAACAAACGATTGTTCATATCCGGACGCGTTCGCATGAAAGTTGGACCCAGGTATGGATCATTCTCTTCGAAACGAGATATGGATCATCTTCTCAAGGAATAAAATGAACGCCTCGAAAAATGTGACTTCAGCAATGGAAAAGCGATACATTTTTCCACAAAGATTTCTTTCCGGGTCGTTTTGGTGATGTTGTACCTCTGTGAATCGATTTTTAAATTTAGCCTGATCAGTTTTATTCGCCCAGTATGAAAAGAAAACTGATATAGTAGTGTGCTAAAAATAGAAAACGTGTAGTGCCTGGGTGTAGTGTCTGGTCAGTTCTGTGGATGCAAACTACACGAAATAGGGTATCATCTTTCAGCCAATCAGAATGCAAGAAAGTCACGTGAGATATAATATAATTCAGATACTATTCTTTCCATAAATATTATAGTCTTGGAGGTAAGATTTGCTAATTTTTCCACGGAAGAATAAAAACGGGGTGTCCCCACCTTACCAGCACCAGTTCTCCTGAAAAGGTGCTAACAGGTTAAACAATAGGGATTAACAGTATAGTCTGTACCATATAAATGGGCATATTTGAGATACAGAACACCAACACCAGTGTTGACACAGTACGTGGAGAGTGGCTTGTAAATAAATCACCCGTGGTGTGGAGTTATCACCCATCACTTTCAAATTCTGTACATATGGATAAAAACACAAGCAATGTTGCAGCCAATGGACCTCCGGGTTTAACCCGGAGGTCCATTGACTGGAACTTTGCTTGTGCTTGTTATGCCTTGCAACAAATTTGAAATTGTTGCTTGGGTGGAGTCTTCACTCTGCCGGCGATTTAGTGATAATACACTCTCCACGTACTGTATATGCAAACATGCTAAAATCAATGATTTGTTATTATAAATAAAACAAATTTACAAACATATTTTAAAGCACATGGACTAGACAGAACTAAATAAAATATTTTGAAATTGCTTGTCACTGATAAAAATTAATTAGATGTGTATATATCTATTATTTACACTACTAATTAAAATAGTTTTATCAGTGACAAGCGTTTTTATAATATTTTATGATGTAAATGTAATAGATTTAGGACTAGACAGAACTAAACAAAATATTTTAGAGCTGTCTGTTTTGTTTTCGTTTATTAAAATTGACAAAAGGTAAAGGTGGGTTTATTTTTCTACTGATGTCATTGATGTTTTCACCGCAATTACTTGCTTCCTAATTGGACTTTCCCCGCCGTCTATTAATTTCAGGGGAGATAGCTCTATCGAAAATCAATTTTCTTGACGAGATTAGTCAGGGATGAAACAAATTTAAAAACTAGAGGTACTGTGAGCAAGCCCACAAAGTGATAACCCCGCGCCTCAGTTGTAGCCTTTTTGCTACATTAAAATGTATAAGTTAGATTATCTCTCCTTGGAAATGTCAGAACGGAATTATAATGCTTCATGCATATCTTCATATGGAGTTCTTCCATTGTGGAAAGTTTCATGAAAATTATTCAAACGGTTTAGGAGGAGTTGCGCTTATAAGGATGGGCAGACGGACAGACGGACGGACGGAGATTCTTACTATTTGGGTTTAAGGGCTACGAAGAAAACATTTTATATGTCCATAACCTTATTTTAGCCGGAACCCCACCCCCTCCACCCTAGAACTTATATTTAACCCTAACCCCACACCATCCACTCAAAAACCACATCCTAACCTTAACCCTACCCTGACCCTAAACCCTAAAACCCCACCCCTGACCCTAACCCCCACCCCCTGGGACCTAACCCTCCCCAACCTTAAGATCTACTCTGGGGCTACCCCTAACCCTAACCCTAACCCAACCCAACCCCACCCCTGACCTCAACCCCACCCTAGCAAAACCAAAAGGATTAGGGGCGATTTTTTGGTTTAGGGGCTATGGAAACTAAAACCCCACCCCTGACCCCAACCCCCACCCCCTCGGTCCTAACCCCCTGCAACCGTTAAGCCCTGCCATGGGGTTACCCCTAACCCTAACCCCACTCCTCTCCTAACCCTAATACTACCCTAATTTGGAGGTACCCTCTAAAAGTAATACCTCCTAAACAGGTTTAGTTGGCCCGGACAGGCGGATGGACAGGGTGATTCCTATATACCCCCCCCCCCCCCCAATAAAAAAAAAACAAACTTTGTTTGCGAGGGGTATAATAAGTAGCAACCACAGTCGAACTAATTACGTTATCGGTTTGAGAAACAGGGAGGGCTCTGTATGTTCTCACTCGAATCATTTGACTGAGATTGGTTCAGATGTCTAATAAATCTCCAAACAAAATATCCATAAACAAAAACCAACATGTGTGTTGAATTTCATATGATGACACTGGTTAACAATTTTCTGTTTGCGGTAGAGATAATTATGAAGCAAATATGCTATCACAGTCATAATCGGCATGCTAACGGAGTATTAGAAAAGAAGCAACCCAGCAACAAATATTTGTAATATCTGAAGAAAATGTTATATTTCAGGTGGCAGGTGGCACGAAGATATTCCGAAAGTGTGTGTGCAAGAGCCGCTTCAAAAGACATTTTGTCGAAAATATGGTGTTCTATGGGTTTTCCTTTTTCATGGCTGTCAGGCCGAAAATGATTGCACAGGCAACATTTGATTAGAATCAAAGAGGTTACTTTTTAAATCTGTACTCAAAGACAACTCCAACTCAAGAAAGAGGAACAAACGACGGAAAGAAACCCTAAAATTTAAAACAGAAATTTATTAAAGATGTAAGGCGCCACTCCGTACCCTTTGTGCCATCGGCACGTCATGATAGATGTTTTACGGTTTCAAAATGGTATGAGATTGTCATTTCAGTTAGGGGAACAGTAAAAGAACTAAGAGTGGCTTTCCTTTGTGATTTCTTTGTTTCTATTATTGTTATACGATATTTCAAACCCAAGGATGCCAGCAACACTGAAGGTACAATTTCCATCAATAATAAGTCAAGATAAGTTCTTTCTGACGTATGGCTTCTCATCTTTGTCGTATTATTATGGGTAGGTTGTAATTTTCCTAATGGTTTGAAATCTTTCATTTTGCACTCTCGGAAAGAGATCATTGAATGACCGATTGTTGTATTGACAGGATATTTACCGCTTCTTATTCAGATATGAAGACCACTATATTCCATTAGATGTAACGGCATCAAGCGGATTTCTTCCTCAGACATTCTTTTGTCTTGATATTTGTCATTATTTCCAAATGAAACAAAATACTGCGTTTTGATTGGCTCAGAGGTACGATTGAAACGGGGGAGGCAGAAACAAAGGCATGCTTACAGGCAGTTGTGGGAGTCCGTTACATGACTTTTTGCTAACGTGCAATCCACGGTAGCTTTTTTACACCGTGGTTAACAACGGAGTTAAAACAAGAATATACAATAGCAGGCTATATGGCTAAAAAAAGTACCCATGTTTAATTATTAATTTATACCTTCTGCTCGGTTATGTTAGAACAAAAATAAAAAAACAGGAAATTTAATATTTATGTGCATTAAAATATTACAGATATGGATGTCATTGGAACTGGCTCATTGAGCCAGTTCCAATGACATCCATATTTGACTGGTTTTGTTAAGAAACTTACAAAGTACAAATTTTCGGTCAGTTTTTTCCACAATTTAGGTTAAAGTATTAAGTAAGAACACCAAAATTCTTGGAAATAAATCCGATATCCTTGTGTTTTCCAGGGTGTAGGGAAGTTTACACCGGTCTGAGGGGTGTACACCCTGGAAAACACAAGGATAACTAATATTGTAATCCTTCTAAAAATGAATGGAGAGAAAACGAATCAGTAATATTATAGCCGATAATCATTTTGTACAATTGCAGCGTGAAGGGAGACAGCACCGCACCAGCCCCTTAACCAGGGACGTGGCGACAGGGGTGGTGTCACCCCCCCCCCCCCAATCCTGGCCAAAAATTCCTATAGTCGGAAATTCGGAGGGCAAGTCATGAGTAGTTGGAAATTCCATCTATCTGGATTTTAGAGCTTCTTTGGCGATGCTGATGTCTCCTTTACTTCCCAAAACCCAACTCGGTTTCAAATTGGACAAAATTCCAACTGCTACTATTTACAACTGCACTGTATGCAATATCGAGCTTCAAAGTATGCATGATGTGAATCAGTACGAAAGTTCTATAGTACGTTTACTTAGCGTAATAAAAAAATCCTCGAAATGCACTTCAAGAAAACCACATCATGTAAAATCGTAATTCTGGGTTAATTCCATCGTTCACAGTTACAAAATGATGAAATATCGGAAATTGATCATTCCTGCATAAGATCTGATTAATGTTAGGACAGTGTGAATTGTTCAAAATTCTGAGCTTGAGCATTTGTTTAGCACATATTCAATCCTAGAAGAATACCAAATAATAATAATCTGATAAGTCTATCATAAATGTGTTAGTATTTCAGTTAATAGAATCAATTTTATGCCCCCTTTCAAAGCTTCATTTTCAAAATCTTTCTCGGTTGTGAATTTCTAACTACGGAGAGGGACCAGGAGGGGGATCCCCCTCCCTGTCCCTCCCCCTAGTTGGAAATTCACTGATCCCCCAAACGGAAACCTCTAGCCACGTCCCTGTCCTTAACACACACACACACACCAATCCATTATACTAAATAAAAGAAGATAGGCAATGTTTATTTATATCAATATCGTAGATTCAGCGAATGATTCGGACTCCCACGTTGTGTCCAGACACTTAACCCCGCTTGTCAACATGGGGGCACGATGACGCCGTGTTATAAGGCGTACTGCACGTTGATGGTGTGCATGTCTTCAACCAATCTAACCCTGCCTGTGCTGCAGTGTGGAGTTACGATGTTGGGGAGATGGCAGCTGCTCGTCGTTGCTCGGTGGTTCTCTCCGGTTACTCCAGCTTCCTCCACCCGTAAAACTGTCACGGTCATGATTAGCCATTATGCATAAGTATGTGACCTTAAACACCAATAAATAAATAGATCCAGCGAATCTAAAATTTCTGATACAAACCGAATTCCGAATCGAATCAGGCAGTGGATTTGGAATCGATACTGTCGTTTAAACGACAATACCCCTGCTGGACGAAGGACAGTCTTATTCCTCCTGACCATTCCCCAAGAATAAACGACAGTCACTTTTGCCCTGCCCCAAAAGTCCAGTAGCCCTTGAGCACAAGACCGCAAAAATAATAAAACGGGGACAAGAAACAAGCAACCAACACTTGATACTTGTTTGCACTCGTATGTACATTTCATGATGATAATTATGAGAACAAGAAATACAGGCAGATTCACTCGTGTTTAATTTGTACATCCCGAACACTCTGTACATATGTAGCATACTTACACGGAGCAGCATACCCAGGAGCGGTGGGGGTGGGGGGGGGGGGGGGGCACAGGGGGCACGTACCCCCCCCCCCCCCCCCCACACACACACACTTTTTTCACCAATTATAGGTACCGAACGGCGTTTTCCGATATAACGTACACAACCCCTATGGTCACTACATATCACCAATACAAATATGACAACATTGATTTTCACGATTTTATTGAATAAAAATAGAAAGCCCCAAAATGGAGCGTAATATTTCAAAGGACGGTTTCAAAGTTATGATTATTCCTTTGAACTCGAGAGGACGCTTTTCCGGCACACGAACATGATATTTTATAAATTCATTAAGTATGATAGCTGGTAAGTGAATGTGTGGGAAAGACCAATCAATATTTTCAACGTGCAGCCCTGGGGCTGCACGTTGAAAATATTAAGTGGTCTGCCCACAAATAATGAATATGGCCTCTTCCAATTGCTCTCGTTGAATTGATATGGAAGATACACCAGGGTTTTAAGGGTTAAGAAAAAATAAAACAAAATATATACGCTGAAATTAGTGTCTTAAATAGAGTGGGTTCAAGGGTGAGGGGTAGCGTATATAAATTTATATATTTTGCATAAATACACCGTCCCATCACCATTGACACCTCCCCCCACACCCCCCAAAGAAAAATTATTGTCCATCCTTCACCCTTGCGGTACCCAAAAAGGTGTGACCCAACGCCCCCGTGCATGCGTATAAACTGGTTCAATTCTCGACACAATTAATGTTGGATTCAATTCTCAGAAAGATTCAGTTCAGAGATTCAGTTGCCCCCCCCCCCCCCCCCCCCCCCCCCCCCAACACACACACACACACGCAAAATGGAAATTTATTCATAAGCCGAACAAATTTGAGAAAATCGCGAATATTTCTAGTTTTGTTTTTTTTCTTTTCGGTTTTATTTTGCTATAAACTGTTTCTGTATTTCGCAGGGAAAAATAAACTGTGAGAAATATTGTTGCATTCATATCATTTCCAATGGGAAATCCGAAACAACGTTTCCTGGGTTTTGAATTGAATTAATGAACAAACAAACTGGACATACGTGAAAACTGAAACGAATATTTGTGATCATAGACGTGGCTACAGGTTTCCGATTGGGAGGGGGGGCGGTCTAGGGTAGTGAATTTCCCACTAGGAGGAGGGACCGGGATCCCTCCACGTAGTTGGAAATTCACCACCGAGAAAGATTTTGAAAATGAAGCCATGAAAGGGGGCACAAAAGTGATTCTTGTAACTGAAATGCCAACACATTTATGATAGAATTACCAGGTTATTATCATTTAGTATTATTCTGCGAATTGAATATATGCTTAACAAATGCTCAAGCTTATAACATAGAACAATTGACACTGTCGTAACATTAAATCAGAACCTATGCAGGAATGATCAATTTTCGATGTTTCATCATTCTGTAACTGTGAATGATAGAATTAACTCAGGATAACGATTTTACACTATGTGATTTTCTTGAAGTGCATTTCGAGGATTTTTTTTGTTACGCTAAGTAAACGCACTATAGAAATCTCGAACATCACGCATACTTATGAAGCTCGATATTGCGTACACTATAGTTGTAAATAGTAATAGTTGGATTTTTTGCCGATTTGAAACCCATTTGGAATTTTGGGAAGTAAAGGAGACATCAGCATCGCCAAAGAAGCTCGAAAATCCAGATAGATGGAATTTCTAACTACTCATGACTTGCCCTCCGAATTTTCAACTATCGGAAATTTTGGCCAGGGTTGGGGGGAGGTGACCCCCACACACACATACACCCCCCCCCCCCCCCCTGTCGCCAGGTCCCTGTTTGTGATTCTCCTTTACTTGAATTTCCTTTCGTTCTCTTTTCTGAATCCTACTGCCATTGTCAGTTCCGTATGGGCAATAAGCTTTAGTCCCGGCCAAACAAGAACAGCATTGGACCAGGCACAGAACGCCGACCGAAAATCATATTAGATTGACTCGCCGAATGAAAAAGTGGATTGCCACAAAAAATAAGTGCTAAAAAATGATTAATATCCTCCTGTTATTTTCTTAGGCCAAAGAATTTTGAATTTTTTGCTTACTTTATACCCTAAAATCAATTTTAAAAATGAAAAGATTCTAAATTTGAAGAAAATGTGTTTTTATTAGAAAACCAGGTGGATCAAAGGATATATTGACCCTTTGAACGAGAGGCCGCTTCTACGGCTCGGGAACATGATGCGTCTTAATTTCAATAAGGATGACTGCTGAGTGAATGTATAGGATAGACTAATTAATATTTTCAACGTGCAGCCCCATGACTGTATGTTGAAAATATTAATTGGTCTACCCCAAATAACTGATATGGACTGATCCAATTGCTGCCGTTGAACTGACATGGAAGATATCATCCAATGTTTAAAGGGTTAACGCGAAATATCACCCCTAAAGAATTCTCAAACCCTTTCGAGCTCCCCAGCCCCCCCCCCCCCCCCTCCCCCAAAGCATTTCTCTCCCGCCTTTGTTGTCCGAGCCTGTTCTCATGCCTGTCTTTAGGTGAATTATGATTGTGCGAGATGGCTTTAAGAGGTTTTGTCCAGTAATGTCTTTGAGGCAATTAATTAGGTCTCTGCAATGATGATGAATGATGAATGAAAAGTTTCAGCGCGCCGAAGGCGCACAGGCACGATGTGTGTTTTAAATCCCTTGCGACCCGAATGATTTTATTTGCTTTACAACTTTATTTGCTTACGAATTCACGAGAGTCGGAAGCGAGAACCAATAATCTTATTTGGTTTGAGAGCGCGCACTGGCAGTAGGGTAGTGGGTGCAGATCTCCGAGAACCTCGAACTGGAAGGTGACCAGGAATTGTGCATAACTACAAGAGCTCTGCTCTGTGTTTGCTCAGAGACGTGGGCATATTTATGGTAATACTGAAACCGCGGTTTGTTGGTTGTTTTAGAAAAGAAAAAGAAACCCAAACAGTCGCTGGTTTGGGAACGTCCCCAGCATGTTATCCATAACGGTTACAAAAAGGAAAACAATCCACCAATATGTGTTGTTGAAGCTGGGAGTCATCCATCAGCCTATAAGGGAGACCGGATGCTGAGCCTTGGCCATCTGGTCTGCCTTCAGGGAGAACAGATGACGGGGTGATTGGAGGGGGAAAATAATGCAATGACTGCACTTGCTTCGAATTATATCTTTGCTTTTGAGAAACATCACACTTGTTTTTTAATTTATACTGTTTGTGGGACAAAGCATGTTAATTATTGTTGTATTAAATCTTTGTTTTGTCTGAAAAAGGCAGCTAATTTTAAAGGCTTCGATTAAACGGTAAAAGAAATGCTCAGTCGAGTGCTGTCTTTATCACAATCTTCTTACAGCATTTTGTATTGCCAGATTGTTTGGTTTGTTATGTGGGGGTCGAACCTGTCTTTATTTGTTTATTTAACGCAATTATTTGTGAGCTATTCCTAACTTTGATAGGACATTTAAGTATTCTGTTTCCTATACACTAAAAACTAAAGTGTTAAAACTGACACTTTCAAGGTGTTAAACCCATTCTAACTCTTAGGGTTTGATTTTAACACTCAAAGTGCAATGCTTTAAGCACTTAGACATTACAATCGTCAGACATCTGAAACTTGAATGGATAGCACTTCCCATGTATCCAGCATTGGTGGTTCTTCGAGAATCGTCCATAATTTGATTTGCGCATGGTGGGTACATAATTAAAAGGACACAACGCAGATGACGCGGATCAGGTTCGAGAGTTCGAACCTGATCCGCGTCATCTGCGTTGTTTCCTTTTAAGTGTCGCGACATTACACTTGTCAAGTGGTATTATTGTAACACCTGTCAAGTTCTGGGATATCTACACTTGAACAAAGTGCTAGTTCAGCACTTAGTAAGTGTTAAACACAGCACTTCAAGTGTAGTTTTTAACACTTTAGTTTTTAGCGTGTATTTTGTGGACTAGGTGGGAAGGTACTTTTTTAACTTTTTAACCCAGTAAGTGTAAGATCCTGAGCAATAAGCTTGAAATTCTTGAAAACAAATTTCGTGAACCTCCCGTCACAATACCCTGAGATGGCTCTAGGGCACTTCGTCTCAAAACCAGATCGACTGAGCATTTTGTCCCACGTCGATTCGTCCAAAAAGCTCATTTTTGGGGTTTGTGTGAGTGTTTATTGGGCGGGGGTGGATAGTGTGGAACGGTATCATTTCAAGTGTTTGCGAATGAAGATGATAACCCCAATAGTTTAGAAGCATGTCCAATAGACTTGGAATTATTTTAAAAGATTTTTTTTTGTGAACCACCAGTCACAAAGCTACGAGGTGTAGTGTTCAAGTTCTTTAGTGAACGAAATTCAGGTTTGTTCCCAGAATGTTTCTAGTTTATGTTTTAATACGAAAAGATTCCAAGATATATGCACAAAATAAAAGTTCTTAATAGGCTTTCCCAATAGCGCTTGTGCTTGCACAAAATGAATACTTGCTGTTTCTAATGTGATATTACTAATTTTTTACCTTACACCAATTTGCAAAAAACAAATTGTGGAATAACTAAAAGGTCAATTTTTTCTCTCAAAAACATAGCATATTATTTCCTTATTGGAACGAACTTAACGAGCTCGTTCAAATGAGGAGACATAAGCTATGTCTTTTGGCGAAAATTAAAAAAAAAAATAAAATGTGTATGACGACATTTATGAATAGGGTTGGCCGTTGCAGACGTCACGTTTCGTGAAGGGGAAAACTGAATTATCGCCCAACTGTTGCAAGATTTTAATATCAATTTAATTGGATCTCAGTTAATTCTGAACCTACAAACTACTGCACTTGAATGTCAAGAAATGAATGAAGGCTGATTTCGTATAATCCATTACCACAGCAAGACGTGGTGGTCACCTGGACAGAACCTGAGTTTGTTGCCCACTGTCCTTTACCAACAAATCACAAATTATTTTAATTTGAAAATAAGCTACACCGACAGTCTCAAGTTAGGGGGCCAAATTGACAGGCTCTTATGACAAGAAACATAATTCTAATTCAGATTCTAATTCAGATTCTGACTACACAATGCTTTGGTTATAGGGGCATAAGTGGCCGCACACCCCAGCCGAAATATGAAGATAAAGAATGAGTCTTAACATTTAAGGACAACAAACAAAAGTGTCCCGCTCAACTGCTTCCTCTGCAAGCCCCATTACTACTAGGATTTAATATATTCCCGGTTTTCTATAGTAAGAGAACGGAAATGAAATTACACTCAGAACCGGGAACTGGAAAATGTACCGAATAATATCAAGTTAATTTACGAGAGTAACAAGACGAATGCATTTTTGTGAAAATGAACATATTGTATTGGCAATCTGCCATTTCCGTACGGGAAAGGTTCTTTTCCGAAGAGAAGTCTGAAAACCCAAACCCGCTCCCAACTCGTCTTCATGTTCAGAATCGCTAGTTTTATCACCACTACCTCCTGGCTTCAACTCCCTCTTCACTGTCGCCACCAGTCTCCTCTGTCACTCGCTTCAGTGTTCAAACTCGTCTCTACTTTCATAATCACTAGTACCACTCACCATTCACTACCTCCATCAACATCAACTCCTTCTTCACTGCCGTCACCAGTCTCCTCTGCTTTAAGTTTGAACACTGAAGCGAGTGAAGATCTTACTGTTGAAGAGGAGTCCTCCGGAACAGATTGAGAACTACAGTGATTTGGTGAAAAGTGTGCTTCAAGAAGCATGACTGTAAATATAATCGGGTTTGAAAAGGCTGAAGAAATATAACAAAGTTACGTTGGGGCAGTTTTTCAATTTAGAACACCTGTTCAACACACAAACAGTGCCATGTCTGATTTTCGATCTGTAGTATAGATTTCCCGGATATCGTGGCCGGCTTTCGGAACCGGGAAAGCGGGAATTCCCGTCCCCGGGATTAAACCTTAATTACTACAACGAAAGCCCGTAGGTCTAAAATACTTTCTCTGCAGAGTAATTTGTCCATCCCATCACGACTGTTGGTTAAGCTACGGTTCTGGTCCCGTAGAGCTGGGGGATTTATTTGCAGATCATCTTCACTGGTTCCATATAATATAGTTGTTCTGTAAGGTAGTGATCGAACACTTGGACTTTATTCAGAACTATTGAACTAACAGGTTAACCCTTGTATGCTTATGTCAAAATGAAAGAATTTCAAGCAGCGACGTTTTCTTGTCAAGCCCCTAGAAATTTAACCAATTCAATCTTTTTAGAATTACATTGTGAATGTTGTTATACGTTTTGGGTCCAAATACCCAATTCCCATTGGTCAGCTGGATGAAAACGTCATGACCAAATGTAATTCCTTTTCCAATGAATACATTTGGTCGAACTTTGACCCGCAATTACGGTAGAGCGCAGTTGACAGAATGTAATTCGGGCGGTGTTTGGGCGGGTTTATAACTTTTATCGCCTCTCGCTGTGATCAGTGATAAATAGTTTACTGATATGTTAAATAAATTGTTTTGAACATTCCAAGTTTCGTTGCGAAAGACGGCTATTTGACAAATTTGGGACAATGCCGAAAACCGGTGCTCAGCTCAGAGTTGTGCGCTTTGTCTTTTGTGTGAGGATGGTTTTTCGCCTCGTTCGTTCGTACATGTTTTATTTCGTCTTTTTGCTTTCTTGTTTGGTAAAAAGTAGTTTAAACAGTTACGGAATGTAATTATAAGAATTGAATGCAATTTTTATAATCTTTATTGGAGTATGAACGTGTGGGAATGGGTACAAATTATGTATGAATCCTTCATAAACGTTTTTTTCTGTTCATGCATTTTCAGGAAAAATGATTGGCTAAAGTATTTTTTTTTCTTTTCCTAACACAATGAACCGAAAAGAATGCAATAAAATTTAATAATGCGTTCATCGTTTTACCCAAATCAAACGTAAACAATGGCCGGTCATAATAATCCACAAACGAAACTCGCGAGAAAAACTTTCCAAATTCCAAATAGCCCGAATGAACTATTTCTGAGACAAAGTTAAACCAACTTCATGTCATCTGTGTTTCTATCGAACTCCACATTTACAAACAGTGTTTTCAGAGTCAGGAAATGAGCAAAATTAGAATTAAATTTAATTCAGTGTTGCTTTGAATGACAGCACCCTCACGTCAGGTGGAAAAGGAGATTGAAGTTTTGTGTGGGTGTGGTCTATGGCGTTCCTTATAACTTACGCAGTTCATTGGTCAATGAAATTTTTAATGACACAAGAACATGTTTCAGTGAAATTTATCGTTATTTCCAACAGAATTTTAGATAACTATGTCTTTTTATTCAGTTATCACTAGGAAACGCGCTGCGACCTGGTTTTTATTTTGACTCCTCAAAGTAGAGAGTGTTTAAATTTATTGCGCCTCAAGTTTAATTATAAGGAATGATCGTTTGGTTCTGTTTATTTCTTGAGTTATGAACCCCAAAAATCAAAGGCCAAACAGTGTAAATGGGCTACGTCCATTTACATAGTTTGGCCTTTGTTTTTTGGGGTTCATAACTAAAGAAATAAACAGAAAAAAACGAGCATTCCTTATTTGAAAGAACTAATTAAGTTATGTCCACTGGTTTCGATATAACCGGATTGCTGGAACGTCAGCGAACAGCGTCGCCACTCAAACTGGTCACCACACAATCCATTACGTTTGATGACGCAAACCCTGTTTCGCTGTAGCGTAACAGGTTTTACGTCATCAAACGCCATGGCGTCCTACCTTTCCTTAAAACTATTAACAGTGTATCAACTTTCCAATGTCGGGACTTGTTTTTGTTAGTAATAGCTAAAATATGTTGCAAATATCCAGTTAGCATTGCCAAGAAGATTTTTTTGCAGACATCACAATATAGCGTTTAAAAAGCGATCGAAGATTGTGAGACATCAGAAAACGTACTAAAGCTTCGAAAACGGTTTGTCTTGTCGAGTATTCTTTATTCATAGCACCCCCGCCCCCCTCCCTCCCCCACCCCCCTCAAAGATGACATCGGCGGAGACATTTTTCTATATGTGACCAATGAGCGTTCCAACAATTCAGTTATGTGGAGATCAGTGGTTATGTGAAATAAAATAGAATTTGTTAAATTCCTAGCTGCATTATGGGAAAAATTTGCTGCGGGAATTTATTTGATATTTTGAGTTCAGTGTGCAGGAGGCTGAATATTAGTTAACTTTAGCTGAAAAACGCCTCTCCGTCTTTTTTGCCCGATTTGCTTGAGTTTACATGTGGATTTCGTTACTAATCGTTAGAAAATTGTGTTTTAACAAGTTAGTCTTGTGGAATCAACGTTGATTTTAACCCTTTACCTAACGAGAAAAGCAGACGACACTTGCAAAAAAAATTCTTGAATAACTAATTTTTTTCATTTTTTGTCTCAAAAACATAGGTTATGACCCCTCGTTGGAACGAGCTCGACGAGCTCGTTCCAACGAGGGGCCATAACCTATGTTTTTGAGACAAAAAATGAAAAAAATAATGAAAATTAATTGGAGATTTTTGAGAATAGCGCTGGCCGGTTTTGGCCGTTACGTTGGGTAAAGGGTTAAGGAATTTTAAGTGTTTTAACCCTTTGAGGAGAATGCGCATTCAGATTCAGTTCGCAACGCTTTCGTCTATCCAAATGTGACCTACGTGACTAAAACAGCTAATTGGGTATAAATGTTTTCAAGACAATGGTTTCAACATTACAACCAAACTTGTTGACGATTCGTAATAAATTCTGAATGAACGACATTATGCAGACATTTTTTTTATTGTGTGATGTCCGTTCTTTGTTACTTGGACCTTAATGTGAATGCTGAAAACAGGGCTTTTCTTAATCATTACATGTTTATTATCAAGGCTGGACTGACCAACCGGCAATTCCCAAGCTCAGTGCTTGTGTTTCTTAGCATGTCTGATGACAGGCTGAGATCTCTCGGGCCAACAGTCTAATTATGTAAGACATTTGACTCTGTTGTGGACTAGAACCACTCTAGCCCGCAAACGTGTCATCGTCTATGGCTCAGATTCACTCGTTTGGAATATTTCAGTTGGTTGGAAAAGCGAACCTACGGTAACTCAAATGTATAGTTTCTACTGAAAGCATACTGTGTCGCGCACTTGTGGCTGATGTACTGAGACGCGTTTGCACGAATCGCGCCATGATATTATCCTTATGGCCTGACTCGATATATAGTATATACAAATAAAACAGTTATTGATTCGTGAAATTTATAGAAAATCTTGGGGAAACAGTCAATATGTTTTATACAATTAAGCAAAACATCACTTAATTTTGAGTGCGCGTCATTTGAGTAAGTTTTTGTCTCGAGAAACTTGAGTCTGGAAATCATTGCATGGCCTGTACATTTTTTTAATGATGACTATTTGCCTTGCAATAAAAAACCCACATACACAAAAATCTGTTCACAGTTAATGTAGATATTTTTTCAACTTTTGTCAATACTGTTTTATTAACTCTTTACCCAACGCAGACGATATCAAAATTTATTATTTTAAATATCATTTTTTTAATTTTTTCAAAAAAATGTCAACAAAACCATATCATGTGACCCCTCATTGGAACGAGCTCAATGAGCTCGTTCCAATGAGGGGTCACATGATATGGTTTTGTTGAAATATTTTGAAAAATTTAATTTGTTCAACTGCTCAATTTGCATATTACGTGGGCGGATGTGGGCGATTCGTTAGGTAAAGGTTTAAAAAAAGAATTTTTTTAGTTTTGTAAAATCTAATGCGGCGGGGAATTTCTGAAGCGATTAGTGGGATTCAGAAATCTTTCCCAAAGCGATCACAATCTGCGACCTCCCCACCACAGTGTAAAATCTCACCTGTAAAAGTAATGTACGAACATTGAGTTTGAGATAGGATTTACGTTTGTTTTTCTTGATACCGTCTTGATTTCGCAGTAATGGGGGGGGGGGGGGGGGGGGGGCGGTGGCTCAGTGGTAGACTGTTAGACATCTATGCTAGAGGTCCCGAGATCGATTCCCGTCCGGGACGACCCGCGCCGTGCCCTTGGGAAAGGCACTTTATCCCGGTTGCCTACATGGGGGCACGATGATGCCGTGTACTAAGGCGTACTGCATGTCGATGGTGCACATGTCTTCAACCGTTGTAACCCTGCTTGAGCGGAGCTTGAACAGAGTTAGAATGCAGTGGAGCTGGCAGTTGCAAGTTGATGCTCGGTGGTTCTCTCCGGGTACTCCGGTTTCCCCACCCGTAAAACTGTCACGGTCACGATTAGCCATTGTGCATAAGTATGTGACCTTAAACACCAATAAATAAATAAATAAATTCGCAGTATTGTATTTAGGAAATCTCGACTTGGTGGCGTCAGTGTGTCGTGATCAAAAGAAATCGCGAAAGAGAGAATTATTGTGTTCACAATACTGTCAATGTAATCACAGTCGTTTAAACCCTTTACCCAACGCAGACGATATCCAAATTTATTATTTTAAATACCATTTTTTTCGAATTTTTCAAAAAATTTCAACAAAACCATATAATGTGACCCCTCGTTGGAACGAGCTCGATGAGCTCGTTCCAACGAGGGGTCACATTATATGGGTTTTTTTTTAAATTTTTTGAAAAATAATATTTTTTCAACTGCTGAATTTGCATATTACGGGGGCGGATGCGGCCGATTCGTTGGGTAAAGGGTTAAATATATTGTGTGCTGTGAAACAAAATCAATCAGTCTGACGAAGTGTGTTCCCCGAGGGAACCCCGTTAAGTGGAGCAATGCTCGCTTAATGTGGTAAAGAAGTTCTGCTTTATTGGTGAAAGTGGACCCAAAACCCAACACCTTAGGTGGAATTCCTCTAAAGGAGGCAGCATAGATATAAATGATCAGCTAAAAGCTTCCTTCATATCTATGTTGCGGTCACGATACAACCAGAGATGCTGAAAGTGACCTTAAACACTAATAAATAAATAACCAAGCAGGTTAGGATTAATACGATATGCCCAGTTACTCTAAACTAGCGAAGATTAAATTCTAAGAGTGAAACGAAATCTCAGGTTTTGCAAGAGATGGAAAATATTAATAACTTCAAATGGTTTGAGTAAAGTACTGAAAATGTAAAAAAGTGTATCCGACAATAACAAGTAAAATATTATAGATTAGATTAGATTAGATTAGATATATTGCAAAATACACCCCATATCGGACAGAATGCATAATAATATACGATAAGGTAGAGTCTCAACTTTATACACAACACTAACACCTTATAAAGCTTTCTAGCCTAATGTGCTGCTGACTCTTTATTCCATTGAATACATTTCCAATTAAAGTCACAAGAAAATTAAATGATTAACAATTAAATCGTGAAAAATAACACACCTTAACATCGACAAACAATGACCCTGACCGCCCAGGAAAAACTAGAGATAAAACCATTTATTTAGTTTACTTTTCTTTAAAGGAAAAATAACTCTAGAAACCTGTGTCCGAAAGCCATGTCAATGCCATCTAGGATGAAATCACTCGGACTTGCGATTTAATTTTTTTTTTAAACGAACTGCATGAATTATCTTTAATACAAATTGAAAAAATTTTCTTGATGCGCTGAAGTCCGAGTACGTTGCAATAAAACATTTTGTGGGTCTGTCAGCTAGCGAAGTCAGACTAGAATTGACACTCAACACCTCACACAACGTCTCCAAAACGTGAACACGTTTTCTAACATTCTCATTAGCCAACCCCAACCTCTAACGGTATAATAAAAACCGTTAAGACAAAACTTTCCCGCTTTTTCTACGAACCGCGGGAAAGTACAATTCTCAACACTAATTTACAATGTACAACAATAAGTAATTAATAATCAGTGTTCAAAATAACTTTTTTTCTATGCGTAGCAAAATGCTACACATTTCCAAAAAATGAGTAGCATTTTGTAAAAATTGCATAGCTATTTTTGTATACCGGAGTTATGTTATGCTGTTTTGTATTGAATTCTTCTAAGTAGATAGAATAGTTTCCATCCATTTCTGGGCATTTCCAAATGATCTGCAACACATGAAACATTTACTATGTTTTTTTTGACTGAACTGCCTTTGAGGGTTGCATGGACTTGGATATATTCAAATGACGTCGTGGTTGTTTAACAGAGTTCTCAAAATGGAAGTTGGGATTTTTAATTTGATGGGCTTGAAGTAATTTTTAATGGACATTTTATGCAAAATGTTGTAAAAACAGGAAGAATTTAAACCAATAGAATTCATCTTAGATATGAAGTTACTAATGATGCTTGATGGAAAGTTAATCTGAGTTATGCCTGGAATGTTTCACAATCAGAAGTAAAGCATCAGTGAACTAGTTTTCAAATGTGTTTGCAAATTTTCATTTACATTTTGCGATGCAAGATAATCAACTGCAGCCAAAAAGGCTGCAGTTGATTATCTTGTATCGCAAAATGATATACATAATTGAACATTGTGTACCTTTTTGCAAGTTTTGCATAGCAAAAAGCGACGCGACACCGCTTATTTTGAGCCCTGTTAATAATACATGTATACACTACACAACAATGACCATTCACCATTTTTTCAATCCCTCTCGCGCACAGTGAAGAATTTGCGCACAGCACCACAGATTTCATTGCAAATGGCAGGATTTTTATTCTGCATAATATAAAGAAATTTGCAAGTATCGTCTATGTCACCAAATAAACGATTAGTATTTACAATAACTTCCCAAAGTTCTTCAAGTAATAGCTTATATTTCGAACACTCAATTATGAAGTGAAATTCATCTTCCACGAACCCAGTATCACAATGTATACAAGTACACTGCAGAAAATATAGGTTCTCCTTGAATAGCCGATATGTCTGTAACTTATTAGAGCCACTCCTACGATTGTCATTGTGAATGGCACCATAAAATACAGAAATGTGACCTTCTTCAAGCTTGGATTCAATTTGAGTTATTGCAGTTGTGGTCAGGGAATCGGTATTAATTTGAAACCGCTTAGATTCAATTTCAGTTATTGCAGTTGTGGTCAGAGACTCGGTATTAATATGATCTATTTGTGGGGGCAAATTGAGCATTCAGTCGAAAAACGTGCTCTAGTCGGAATTCACAGTTAATGCTAGGTGTTTGTTTTTGGGTTTTTTTTTTGTTTTCCGATGCGGTTCCAGTTTTTTGGCGGCAAACCGGAAAACAGAACCACAACATCCGACAAAAACAGCCTGAACGGTTTTACTGTGTTTGTACATCAACTCATCAAAGTATCTTACTGGGGGGGGGGGGGGGGGAATTGGACTAGTGTCACTTATGGACTCTCGTCACGTGGACTATCCTGCCAAATGGACGAATGCGTCGAGTTCTCATAGTCACATTTTTCCCTTGTTGACTCGTCCATCGGACGAGTCAACAAGGGAGAAAATATGACAATCGAAATACAACATATATTAGATAAACTCTTTATTCATTTTTTTTTTCTCTTTCTGACTGAATAGGCTTAGGAACAAGAACCTTCGAGAAATTCAACGGGAAGTTAGGCTAGACTGAATGGTGATACTTACAGGCAGGTTTGTTTATGTGAGAGGTGTACAAACTATTGCGGATTTTTTTCCAAGAAAGAGTGCATTAAGTGTTCTTTATTATATCTTAATACGTAGAAAGGGAGGGGGGCGCGGTGGCTCAGTAGGTAGAAGTGCAGTCTGCAAGCCGAGAGGTCCTCACCTGCGGCAACCGCGTTGTGTCCTTGGGCAAGACACTTCACCCCCATTGCCCAATGTTAGGACAGTGTGACGTTGAATCCTTGGGCAATGCACTTAAACCCGATTGCCTACATGGGGCACGATGACGCCGTGTACTAAGGCGTACTGCACGTCGATGGTACGCATGTCTTCAACCAATCTAACCCTGCCTGTGCTGCAGTGCGGAGTTACGATGTTGGGGAGCTGGCAGCTGCTCGTCGTTGCTCGGTGGTTCTCTCCGGGTACTCCGGCTTCCTCCACCCGTAAAACTGTCACGGTCATGATTAGCCATTGTGCATAAATATGTGACCTTAAACATCAATAAATAAATAAATAAATAAATACTAATACGTAGAAAAACCGAAACGAAACCGATGTTTTTTTCTTGAAACTGAACCGAAACCCAATCTGAAAAATCGAAACCTACCAGATCTCTTCACAATATACTTTTTCCTGTCAGGCTAAATGTCATGGAATGGCTTCACTTAATATGCCGTACTATTTTAGGGTATTTTTCAGGCAGAAATTTCACCGTACCATTGTCTAATTAACACAGATTCATATTTGCTTTTCTATTCCCATCACATCAAGGCTATTTAATTGCCATCGATAGAAGACATACATGTACTGTGTCCAACGGCTGAAAACTGAACGTGAACAAGGTGCCTTCGCAAAGACGAGCATAACTCATAGTCTTAACGTGTCCTATAGTCTCCTTCGGGTTTTTTACCTTGCTGCCTAATTTTCCAACGAAATGTAACGTTTTAGAAAGAAACAAAATGAGTTCAAAGTTTTCAATCGACCTTTTCGATAGAATATCTCATATCGGAAATCATGTTAATAGTATAGCACGTATGAATCGACCCTTATTACTAGAAGCTTTGCCGGTGCAGCTAGTGTTAAATTCCCACAGAAGCGGGAGCTTTCTTTTTGCCGGTGCAACTTTCCCCGGTGAGTTTATCCCTTAGTCTTACAAAACCGCCCAATGGTTTGTACTATCCCGTGGGTAGTTCCGAATGCTAGAGCATGCAGTGTTGCGTTATGTATGCTTAGTTTCTAGTCTCGTAGTAGAGTATGGGTTATCTTTGTCATTCTTCGACTTGGCCGAGGGGAAAGATGTCATGCTCTGAGACTGCATTTCATTAGTAATGCAACAAGTCAGTAGCAATGGTACAATGCTCCAATGTTGGTAGAACACTATAGTATAGGTGAATGCAACAAAGGCTAATCAGAGGACAGATAGTTGAAAACGTAACGGAAGCCGATGGCAAGAGCACGATGAGCCATTTTGGAGCTTGGACTCACTCTTATGGAATCCCACTAAGAGAATCAGCCTTTGAGAAACGTCTGTGGTTAGAGAATCCCTATTTTCCGACGTAAGCACAAGAGTCGCAAGTGCAATCTCTCGTTCGAGCAACTGGTCGATAGCTCATTTGCTCAGCGAGATTCGAATCATTCGAGGAATCTGAGATAGCTGACAAACCTGAAGTAGTGCTACAAGTTATTAGTAATCGCACAAGGCTGTAAGCGTGGTTGCCAATAGTAATGGCGCAAGGTAGTAATGGTACAAGACTGCCAGGATGGTAGAAGACTATAGTAATAGCTATAGTAAACGTGAATACAGTGGAAGGTGATCACATGACAGATGGAGGTGACTATGGACAAGTAGTGGTCTTGGAGCTATGAAGTGTGTGGGGGTGAACCAGAAGCCAGATGCAGCTAGTGTTAAATTCCCAAAGGGACTGGAGCCTTTTTGCCGGTGCAACTTTTCCCGGTGCGTTTATCCATTAATACAGTACAGTCGCTGTGGATTTGCCGTAATCCACACATGGACAGTTATGTCCACGCATCTGTTCACTAGGTAGTAAAAATCATCATTAGAAAAAATTTAATTAATGAAGCACCGGGTTGTACCCGGTGCTTCATTAATTAAATTTTTGATGATTATTCCTGTAATTAGTGTTTGGAATATAATATTATTGCGTCCGTGGAAATATTGCCCACGCGTGGAAAGTAACCAGTCCACGGCGACTGTAGTGTACCATAAAACGACCCAATGGTTTGTACTAACTCGTCCTAAGTTCATCCATACTCTACTACGAGGCAACCAATTTTACAAATTGCGTTCTGCGAAAACGATGAAAGATTTCGATGTAAACAAAACTAGTTGCCCCAAGAAACGCATTAAGGGGGCCAAACTCTTGCTTGATTCATACCGGTTGAGATTGGGTTCATATCAGTTTGAAGTTATGTCTGCCGAGTTTGATAATGAGCAATTCTGGGAAAGAAAATCATATGTAATAAATAAAATAATTATAACACTTCCCGATATCTCTGATAAACATACTTACCCTTTGGATCATCAATAACCACATATCCTCCATTCCCCAATTTCACTTGCACATTTTATTACAGGCCTGTTCTATGTAATCGCCATCTACAGCAACACTAAACCATGCGGAAAATGAAAATCTGTTCCGCACATATGTGCGGAGGGAAGTCGTTGACGGACTATTTCTTTTCAACCTACTCACAATTGTTTACAATTGGCTGTAACGTAAGTGCAAGCCCTTCTTCGGAACTAACTCAAGCGTTTAAGAAACGTTTCCAAACAAGCTGGAAAAGTAACTGAGTGCAAAAGCACGAAAAAGATCGAAAAAGGGTCGAGCGAGACCAGCGCTCGAAATTACAGGTACTCTCTCCGCGCACCTCTTGCGTTTACCGAGCGCATGCGCAACAACCGTGACGTCAATTCCTTTTATTTCCGCCACTGTACATGGTCGGAAATTTTTGTGACTCGTGCTATTCTTAGCTATTATCTTCGTGAACAACTTTTTGTATGTGCTATCTTCATCTGATTTGATTGTGTGCAAGTGGATTGTATCCTTTTTCAAGCTTTCAAAATTATTGTTATTTAATGCTATTTTTGATCATTTTTGCTTGTATTTTCACACATAGTCTTGTCTTTCCCCCACGTGTGAACACAACCTTTGTTCTGTTTTCCGTCGGCGGGAAGCTTGATTTCATTATTCTCATTTATATTATGCCAAAGACTATTCCTTGTACCTATTGCTTGCAGGTGAAACATGTGGACGACTCTCATTCCACATGTGTCACTTGCAACAATTGTACTCAGTCCCAATCATGTGGTATTTGTGGGTTTGGTCCTCAAAATTCTGGGCTTCTGTTAACAAGGTGGTTCTGTCCAGAGCTAGAACCCCTCGTTCTCGGGGTAAGGGTAGCCGTGCCATATCAGACATTTCTGTCAGTGCACGTGGTGACTCTGTCACACAGGATGTTGATCTGTCTTTTTCTGTGGCGAGTTCCTCTGCAACTGTTGACGGTGCTAGTTCGGTGATACCTGACGTGGAGACCGTGGTCTCTTTGTCTTCTGATGTCACTCTTGAAGCGTCTGTTTTCGTAGAGAGCTTCTCCGAGGTCAGCTCGGTGACCCTCTCCGATTACCCTCCTACGCCGTCGACAGTTGCTGAGAAAATTGTTACTACAAATCCTATTCTGTATGATGGTGGCTCTTCCATCTCCTCTCGTGATGGTATGAAGTCTCGGGGGACCGAGGCTGTATTTGCTGGTGTGTCTGTGAGCTCTCAGCTTCCCCTGGTTTCGCGGCGAAGCTGTGCGGGTTTGCTGTCTGCTCAGTCTCATCTGGCTTGGTTTGCTCCTAGTCGGTTGAGCCGTTCGGTCGCTTCGGCAGCGATTCCTCGCCCCTCGAGCGAATCGTTTATTGTTCCTCCTTCCCCTGCTAGTGTGCCGACTAGAAGGATGGGGTTGGGACATTGGCATCCAGGGCCTGCTGTTCGGCAGAGATCAGTGACAGCCCCGGTTAGCTGTCACTCACGGAACCTTCCTCCGGTGATTCCTCACTGTGTTCCGAGTCTGGATGTCGATCGATGCTTGCCAGCGGTCTCAGAGGATAGGCAATTGGGGCCTTCTGTCGCGCAGAGGCCAATGACAGATTCCTGTAATTCTTGGGACAATCCTCCGGTGGCCGGTGTCTTCTTACCGTGTACCAGGTCCAGCTACCGATCGACGTACGCTGTCGGTCTCTTTAGAGGATTTTCAGGCAGGACCTTCTGTTCCGCAGAGGTCAGTGATGGACCGTGGGCGTCACAATCGGGACTATCCTCCGGTGTCTTCCCACCGTCTCCCTATTCTGTCTGCAGATCGACGTTCGACGTCGGTCTCTTCTGAGGATTTGGGTTCTTCTACCAGAAGGGTCCGTTGCTTTCTGGCATCCCTCAAGTTGGCCTCCATGTGCCTCCTGAGGCACAACCTCCTTTGGTCGGTCGCCGAGATGTCTCGCCTGGCCCCTTGGATACCGCACAGTATTCACAGGAGGTTTCTGCTGGTCAGCCCGAGTTGGGCTACGTCTCCTCTGCAACAGAGGATGACGATTATCTTGAACGTGATGGGCCTCCTCGTCAGTCTTGGGGCAGGCTTTGGATTTCGTCTTTGGCTTATTGCCGGACATTCAACCTTCAGACCACCCATCTGTGACCGTCCGGCCGCTGTCCTCTGTGGAGCGCCGTACCCTGTTGAGCCTTCTAGCTCTGAGGCTTTGCGTCCTCTGCAATCGGCTCAGTTTGTTGAGTCCTTCCAGGGCTTAGACGCCAAAATGCGTTCTAAGGCACTCAAGGGTTCTTTTTCTTTTCTAGAGCTGATGCCTTTCTGCCTCCATCGCGGTTTCGTGTTTACGATTCCGTCTGTCCACCAGTCTTCCAAGAGATGACTACTGTGGATGAGGATTCTTCTTCCCATGGGTTAACTAAGCCTAAGGCGGCAGTTCTCCCGATGTCGGTAGTTGAATCTATGGTGGGCCTGCCCCGAGAGATGCTGGGTATCTTATCTCTCGCGGACCATGTCGTCGCTGCCCTGGCTGAATATTTTCCACCAGGGGAGTTTGATGATGCTCAGGCGCCTTTTTGCGTTTTGTCACAGGCTCTCATGAACACACGCTCACGCCTGTAACACGGCTAATTTGGAGCTGGCACGCCGGGATGCGGTGTTGGATTCTTCTCCATCCCTTGCTTCTGAGCAGCGTGCTGTTCTGAGGTCTGCCTCTTTGGCTGGACCTCAGTTGTTCCACGGTTCCGTGGAAGCTGTCCGTGGCGAGGTTCTTCGTCATTCGAAGGACCAGCTTTTGATGCGACAGCTGGATCAACCTCCTGCTGCGGGTGGTGGTCGTTCCAGGCTCACCAAGCGTCCTGCTGCGTCTGCCTCGTCGGCGATGCCTTCGGCTCCGTCTGCTCCTTCTGCTCAAAAGAAGCGCCGACGCGGTCAGGCTCGCTGGCAGCCTCAGGCAGGAAAGTATCAGGACTCTGTCACTTCCCGAGGTGGTTGTTTCTCCTCTCGGGGGCTTCGTCGAGGCCGGAATTGAAGGTTCTCACCTCGATTCGCCTTCAGTCGGGGGAAGGCTGTCGCTGTTTTACGACCGTTGGACAGAGATAACGTCGGACACTTGGGTCCTCGACGTCATACAATCCGGTCTGCGACTGTCCTTCCATCGGCACCCCAGTTTATCTCGGGTGCCCCTCCCGACTCGGGGACCTTCTGGTGCAGGAGATCGACAATCTCCTCTCCAAAGGGGCGATCGAGGTGGTCAGGAACACCCTTTCACCGGGGGTTTACTCGAGACTTTTCTTGGTGCCGAAGAAAAACGGCCAATTTATCGATCTGAGTATCCTGAACGAGTACATAATAGCTCCTCATTTCAGTATGGAGACTTTCCGGTAGGTTCGACGTTCAGTTCATCAGGGCGTCTTTACTGCCAGTATCGACCTGAAGGATGCCTACTTCCATGTACCCATTCATCTGGCGTCACGGAAATACCTTCGGTTCTCGTTTCGGGATCGAGTCTATCAATTCAGAGTTCTCCCGTTCGGTTTGAACCTGGCTCCTTTGGGCTTTCACCCGACTGGTGTGCTTGCTTTCCACCGTACTCAGTCGGCTGTGACTTCGTCAGCCTACCTGGACGACATCATCCAACGGCACCACGATGCTGCTGTTCTGGAGTTAGATGTGAGGCAGTTTCTTTGCCTTCTAGCGTCACTGGGTTTCAGAGTCAATCGCGAGAAGTCGAATCTCCTTCCTTCTCAGCGATTTCGTCATTTGGGGGTGGATTTCGACACTCTTCACAATGTAGTGTCGGTCCTCCATGCTCGGGTGACGATTCTTTCCGCCTTGACTCGGAACCTGCTTCAATTTTCCTCGGTCTCGGCCAGGACTTTCCTTCGGATGCTGGGCCTTTGCGGTTCGGTGACAGATCTCATTCCGCTCGGTCGCTTGTTTGTCCGACCTCTCCAACACTTCCTGTTGGATCATTGGCGTCCGAATGTAGATCCGCTGGACCTGGAACTTCCTATTCCTCGGTCCCTGCTTTGTCACCTCCACCCTTGGGCCGATGTTCCCTGGCTGACACAGGGTGTTTCGTTGGATCTTCCTTTGGCCGATCGCATCCTTACTGCGCATGCCAGCGATCGGGGCTGGGGTGCGACGTTGGATCCTCTCGGTCTGTGCACTCACGGCGAGTGGGATAGCGAGCTGGTGGGCCTTCATATCAACCAGAAGGAGCTCCTTGCTCTTCTGTTGAGTTTTCGGCTTTGGATCCCTCACCTGTCGGGCCATATTGTCCTACTTCTTTCGGACAATTCGACAGTAGTGGCCTACATACGGAATCAAGGAGGCACACATTCGATTCCCATGTATCGGCTATCTCGGGATCTTCTTCTGTTGGCGCGGGATGTAAACGCTCGGGTGTCCATTCGACACATTCTCGGGCGTCTCAGCGTCCTAGCAGACTTCCTGTCCCGACGCGACAGTGTCCTTCCAACCGAATGGATACTACATCGGTCGGTGTTTCAGGCGATTTGCGAGCAGTGGGGCCGTCCTCAGGTCGACCATTTCGCTACTCGCTGGAATCATCAGATAGAGACCTTTGTCTCCCTTTGTCCATATCCTCTGGCATTTGCGGTTGACGCTCTGTCCCTGGACTGGACAGGTTGGATCGGCTATGCCTTCCCTCCTGCACCGATTCTTCCTCAGGTATTAGCGAAGATTCGTGCTTGCGGTTGCAGGATCATTCTGATCGCACCTCCCTCTGTCTCCACAGAGGGTGTAGATCAATCTGCTGCGGCCTCTGTTGGCAGATCGGCCGATTCGTCTACCTCTACGTCGTGATCTTCTTTCCCAGGGTCCTCCCAGGAAGAATCACAACAACCTGGCGAGCCTGTCCCTTCACGCTTGTCTTTTATCAGGTCCTGTCTCCGACGTAGAGGGTTTTCGAGACGAACAGTGGAGTGCATTTCTACCTACCACAATTGTTTATCGGAGGCCCACTCTCCTTGGGGATATCTTTGATATCGATGCCTCCCCGCTAAATCACAAACTTCTCGTTGGCGAAAATACGGAATTGACGTCACGGTTGTTGCGCATGCGCTCGGTAAACGCAAGAGGTGTGTAGAGAGAGTACCTGTAATTTCGAGCGCTTGTCTCGCTCGACCCTTTCATCGATCTTTTTCATGCTTTTTCACTCTATTACTTTTCCAGCTTGTTTGGAAACGTTTCTTAAAAGCTTGAGTTAGTTCCGAAGTAGGGATTGCACTTACGTTACAGCTAGCTGTAAACAATTGTGGTAGGTATGTTAATTTTTATCAATGGAATTAATTAATCAATGGAAGCGAAATTTCACTGGAATTTTTTAGAAATCGTGCAACGCAATTACAATTCGAATCGCTAGCGATTGCTGAAAATCGTCCCGTGAGTTCCAATGTTTTCTATGTGCCAGTAGGCACATAAAACACATTTGGAGCTCAGGGGACAAAATAGTAACACGGGTTCCCCTCGCAAATTTGGCTGGCGATAAAATGTGTTCTTTTTGTTGATAGCTGTCAAATGAATTGCCGAATGTCCTAATAATTGTTTTTTATAAACAGGAAGGCGTGTAATAAACACAGAACGACACGCGCGTGTGCGGCCTCTCGTTTTATCCTTCCCCGCTAGATTAAACCATTCACACGCGTGTGTCGTTCTGTGTATATACTCCCAGTGAATCTTACTTTCCGTCAGACTGACGATAGGTTAATCTAACAGAAAGTGCTCTTGGGTTTCCATTACTCTCTCTCTCTCTCTCTCTCTCTCTCTCTCTCTCTCTCTCTCTCTCTCTCTCTGTGATGATTTTTTTAATTCTGCGTCTTTCCCCATTCGTAGTCCGAGATCTCTATTGAATAGTTCTCTATTAACTCTCTCACTGGCTCCAGTCCACCCTGTCTGTTAAGAGTGCGAATAGTCAGACAATAATACCTGCAAAGCTTCATTTAGGTCTTGCACGGAGTCTTATGAAACCTAGTTTGTTTTGTCCTCATTTTTGTATAAGAGGGGGGGGGGGAAATATAAGAGGGCGAAAAGTCTGCAGACTTAGACAATAAACTCTGTAAAGCTTGATTTAGGCCTTTCAAGGAGTCTGATGAACTCTTGTCTGTTTTGTCCTCATATTTAAGATGGCGAAAATATAAGAGGGCGAAAAGTCTGGAAACTAAGACAATAAAGTCTGCAAAGCTTGATCTAAACCTTTCACGGAGTCTAATGAGCCCTTGTATGTTTTGTCCTTATTTTTATTCAACGTTTCATTAGATGTGTTTAATTATTTGTGAATTATTGTTTGCACGCAAAATAGCGATAGATATAAAATCCCACATTCATCAATAAAACTACCAATTTACTCTTTTGTCAGTAGAGAATGACATTTTGAGTAACATGATATGTTGGCTCTGAATTTTGCTTGTAAACGTTGAGTAATGTTTTGATATAGTTTTAATGGGATGATGATCGTGATTCCTAATCAAAGGATGAGATCGATCAGAAAACAGTTTCAACGTTATCTGTGACAAAATACAGTACAGTGGCGACCAAAAAGTTAGCTCCCCTTAATTTTCTAAAGTTGTCAGTAAAGGTGAGACTAAGGGTATGAAATTTTGTGAACGTTGAGTAATGTTTTGATATGGTTTTAATGGAATGATGATCGTGATTCCTAATCAAAGAATGAGATCGATCAGAAAACAGTTTCAACGTTATCTGTGACAAAATACAGTACAGTGGCGGCCAAAAAGTTAGCTTCCCTTAATTTTCGAAAGTTGTCAGTAAATGTAAGACTATGGGTATGGAAATTCCCTACAAAAATTTAAATTTCGAATTTATTTATTGGTGTTTAAGGTCACATATATATGCACAATGGCTAATCATGACCGTGACAGTTTTACGGGTGGAGGAAGCCGGAGTACCCGGAGAGAACCACCGAGCAACGACGAGCAACAGTCAGCTCCCCAACATACTAACTCCACACAAGCAGGGTTAGCATTGGTTGAAGACAAGTGCACCATCGAGGTACAGTACGCCTTAGTACACAACGCCACCGTGTCCCCACGCGGGCAATGGAGATGAAGTGTTTTGCCCAAGGACACAACGCTGCTGCCGCAGGTGGAATTCGAACCGAGGACCTCTCGGCTTGCAGCCTGTACCTCTACCAACTGAGCCATCGCGCTCCCTTTAAATTTCGAAATGTTAGTGAAGTTGTATCATCGACGTGTGCACCATATCGCGAACTCCAGGCATTTACCTGTAGAGTAATATAAAAATATAGAAACTGACTTTTTGAATTTTTTTCCTAATCCGTTTGAACGTTTGACTTTTATTCCCTGTTCAAATGTATTTAAAAATAGGAAAACGATGCTTTCACAAACTTTTGCTGATCTGTATCTTTTTTCTGTCCATTATATCAACAGTGTGCGCATCGTGACATATAATACAGAAACTATCTGTTCCATTAACAAAAAAAGGAGGTTATATTTGCTAAGTTTTTTCATGGGAAGAATAAAAACTTGCAATTTACTATTAATTGTGGCAAGTTACTTAATTGCTTCCAATTAGCTTGCCATGATGAGCCAAGTTTCCTTTTGTTACTTTTAATAAACGAAGACAACAGACAGCTCAGAGAGCTGTCTGTTGTTTTCGTTCATTAAAAATAACAAAAGGAAACTTCGCTTTATTTTTTACTTATGTCATATGTGGTGTTTTCCTCAAAATAACATGTTTCTTAATTAGGCTTTCCTCGCCACTACAATTTATTTATTTATTAGTGTCACATACTTATGCACAGTGGCTAATCGTACAGTGACAGTTTTACGGGTGAGGGAAGCCGGAGTACCCGGAGAGAACCACCGAGCATCGACGAGCAACTGTCAGCTCCTCAACATTCTAACTCTGTTCAAGCTCCGCTCAAGCAGGGTTACAGCGGTTGAAGACATGTGCACCATCGACGTGCAGAACGCCTTAGTACACGGCGTCATCGTTCCCCCCATGTAGGCAACCGGGATAAAGTGCCTTGCCCAAGGACACAACGCGGGTCGTCCCGGACGGGGATTGAACTCGGGACCTCTAGCATAGAAGTCCAACAGTCTACCACTGAGCCACCGCACTCCCCGCCACTACAATAATTTCGGGTGAGATAACTCGATTTCCATGACGGGGTAAGACGGGGCTGTGCCAGTGGGTTGAGATTTCAAAAAAATATAATATTGTGAATTCAAGGACGAATCAAGAAAAACAAACGTAAATATCATTTCTGAGTTTATATTCTCGCATTTCTTTTTCGACAGGGGAGATTTTTCATTGTTTCTTGGAGAGAAAGCGGACAAACTCGCGATCCGATCGAAACAGACTTTCTCAGCATCTTCCATATTGATGACATCTTCCACCATTACGTGACCATTATTTACAACACAATAAACACGCGGGAAGCGAAATGAAGAGACAACGATCACGGGTTCCGTCAATCGCGTCATATTTCACTCATCTTCTAACTCATGACTGAACTATGCAAAATCCTAAATGACTGGTGTTGACAATACATTATTTGTATCAATGAATTTTGAACGACAGATTTTCCTAATTGTAGTTCATAGTTTCGTTTTGCAAAACAACGAAAGTACGCAGCTTGATTCAAACTATGCGTAGTCACATTTGAATGTCTTCCTTTCCTAAAGTTTCGTTGTCAACGCGTATCCATCATGTTATTAATATTACAATTGATACCTAGTATAAAAAATTAATTTTAGTAAAACGCTTAACCCTTTACCCAACGCAGACGATATCTCAAAATTTATTATTTTAAATATAATTTTTTCAAATTTTTGAAAAATTTTCAACAAAACCATATCATGTGACCCCTCGTTGGAACGAGCTCGACGAGCTCGTTCCAACGAGGGGTCACATGATATGGTTTTGTTGAATCTTTTTGAAAGTAATATTTTTTCTACTGCTGAATTTGCATATTACGCGGGCGGATGCGGGCGATTCGTTGGGTAAAGGGTTAATATGCCTATATCGATTTATTTAACTCTGAGTCGAGCCATTTTCCGACAAGATATGAGCACTGCTAATATTTCATTGGAAAAATGATCCGGGGGGGGGGGGGGGGGGGGGGGTTGAGCTCACGCCATCAATATGGCAGATACTGATTCTCTGTCCGCTTTTGTAATCATAGTATTATGGCTTTACCGTTTGCTTAACAGACTCTTTGGTAAAAGTTTGAAATGACTTTTCTCATTAACAAATAGGGCGTTTCTTTTTTCTTTTTTTTTGTGATTTAACAAAAACTTTCAACATCCAGGTTCGTATTGTGTCGACGAATTTTACAGGTGGAGGAAAGCAGTGCTTCCAGGAAAAAACACCTAGCACCGGGGACTGACTGTCGGACCCTCCAGCTTACTATTCCTGCTCATACAGGGCTAACAGTGGTTGAAGGCAAGTGTGCCGCCGACGTGTTGTGCGCGTTAGAACATAGGGCCATAGTGCTCCAACATGGGCAATAAGGATTAAGTGTCTTGCCCAAGGATACAGCGCAGATGACGATCTTCAGTTCAATGAGCTAGAAATGAGCCACCATGCTCCCAACAAATAAAGTTTAGGAATTTTAGTTAACCCGGGGGAAGAACAGTATGAATTTAAGAACTAAACAACCCAAGATATTTTCATTTCAATGCCATATCATTTTGAAAGGAACTATAAAAGCACCTATTACCTTGTAAGTTACTTGTAAATGATATACCGCTGACATCTGATAAATTAGCCACTTTCTTTTGCCTGCTGGTGTACCAGTAACATAGGAAGAGAATAATTACTAACGTGATAACCGCAACGACGCCGACTACTGTCCCAGCAATTGTTACAGCACTGAAAAGAAAACACACAAATCGTTAGCACATCAATCATATTCGTATTTCCCGGAGGAGCTATACCGTAAGCCTCTAATTAGACAATCTGTTTTATCATGGGGATGTACCACTTGTCTGAAGTTTTTTTATTGTTTCGGCCAACAAAATAGTTCGTTAGTCGAAGGATGCAGTCTTATTTTTTTTCAGCTACAGCATTTGCTTTGACCTAGGGTGCCGCGATTACAGCATTTCCACTCGAGTCGAATATCGAACCGAATATGCACCGAAAAATTTCGGATCGAACATCGAATTCTAACGATCGCATATTTTTGTGTTCGTGATCCATGCAGCATGTTGGGGCAAGAAACATTGCGAAGATAGTTTGAGGGTGTAGATTTAATTGTTCCGACTGCGATAGCTACATGTAAGTCCCGACTGATAAAATATTTCAGCTACATCATCCAGGCATGCCTTCGTGGAAGGCCTGCCTTGATGATGTAGTTGGGATATTATTATTATAGGTCAAACACTCAAGATTATCTGCATAGCTTTCGTTAACCATATTCGGCGCTCCGAGTTTAACTCAAATTTGACTACAATATGCGTTTCGAATCGAATTGTTTTTCGAATATGGACTATTCGGAGAACCATGTTTTGAACTTTTGGTAAGACAAGTCCAATGACCTCACTGCATTCTAAATCACAGAACTGTGATCGGAGAAACGACCTTTGATCTAGTCGCGACACATTTATGCAGGTAGATTGATCTTTCAGAAATTACATTTTGAACAATCAAGACGGAATCAGGAAAACAATCTGTACTGGTCTCGTATAACCTTGGTTAACTAGCATTCCCTTATGGGTCTGTCGGTGGTCGAGTGGCATGCGTGGTTCGGTATGGTTTCACTAGGCGGCTGGTGCCGAAGGAAACTCTCTCGGTGTGGGTTCGAACTCCCGCTATGCCATTGTAAATAAAACCAGCGTCCTTTCTTGATTCTATGGCACAAGGGAAACTTGAAGAAGAAACTTTACCGCTGATTCTCATGAGTTGCAGTAAGTAGTATGTAATGTGGTTTGGGGGCAATATTTGGGAGACCCCGGTGGGGGACCCCGGAAGTGACATCATGTCACGTGACCTAGTGGCGCCGTGTTGTATTGTCATGGTAACCCGCATAAGCGGCCATGTTGTGAGGTCATCTCCATAGTGATACATGGTGTTAGTACGCATGCGTAGTGCGTATTGTTCAGGTGATACGTGTTTCCGTCGTCCATTTTGTATACTGGAGGCCTCCATCTTGGTTTCTATGGTAGCACGTGGTATCACCCAAGCTATAACTTTCAAATTCTGTACATATTGACAAAAAACACAAGCAATGTTTCAGCCAATGGACCTCCGGGTTTAACCCGGAGGTCCATTAGCTGAAACTTTGCTTGTGCTGGTTATGCTTTGCAACAAATTTGCAATTATTGCTTGGGTGGAATCTCCACTCTGCGAGTGATTTAGTGATAATACACTCTCCACGTACTGTACGTTCATTTGTCAGTATTCAATCTCTTCTGTACACCCTACAGACCGCACCTCTCATCCGATCAGTTCCAAATGTCATGTGTGGTCTTGGTGCAATATCTAGATGAAGGCTATCGAAATGTTTTGAATTTCGCTGCAAAACATGGCTGTCAGCGGCAATCTTAGATTTGGCACAAAAATTGTCAACAATTCTATTGGCACACCCTACAGGTCACATCTCTCAGCCGATCATTTTCAAGTTTCATGTGTAGCTTTGGTGTGATGTCTAGATGGGAGCTATCGATTTTTTTGTTTTTTGTGTGTGAAGAAAATAAACTTACTTGCCTTGAACAACTCCAGTGACACTTATCTCTCTCATTACAGCTAATTTTACTCGCCGTGTTTTGACTCAAAGGAAGTACTAATACAGTGTCCAGTATGCAACTTAAGAGTGGTGTATATTTGTATTAAATGATAGAGCGCTCAATATTTCTTGGTTGTCAAAATTTGTTCACATGTGTTTGCCTTGTTACAATTTATGGGAGAGTGCCTCTAGGCACTCTCCCATGAATGGTTACAAGGCAAATCGATACAGATGAATTAAATTCACTTTAATACAATGTACACCACATCCAGAGAATATGAAACCTTCAAGTTGTGGTACGTGGATTTAAAAATGGCGCCCAAATATGGACTTTCAGAACCAGTTAACTGAAGTGTTTTTTTTATAAACACAAACTTGTAATACCTTAGCTGTGATCATACATTCATCTGTTTTGGACATTATTCGAATCATTCGATTTATCTTTCAGGGACTTTTGCTAAACACTTTACCTTCCAATGGTATTTTATGGCATCTATTTCTCCAATGGAAGTAAAAATATCCAGAATAAATAAAGATACATTGATGATAACAACACTCCATGCACGTGCGAATTGAGGAAGGGAGGTTTTCGAAGCTGCAAAATTCGGGAATACAACTCACCTGACAAAACCAACGTATACCAAGTCCGGGATGATTGGTCTTTTGCACTAGATTACAAAGGGAATACTGATGCTTTCACCCATTTTCTCAAGAAGATCCACCGCCCCAACGAAGGACTTATCTTAAATGCCACCGTCAAAAACGCAATTAATAAATTCGTACCGGAAAAGCCCGATGCGTTCCATAAACCCAACTTCAACTTTGACAAAGAAAAAGAAGAGGACCACCAACTCAATCACAACCGACGAAATTATAAGAGCTTGTAAAAATTTCTTCTACCCTGGGGAAGAGGAGCCACCTATACAATTCTGAAAGAATGTCCCTCCTTCTTAATTCTCAAACTTCACAAACTGTACACTGTTTGCTTGTAACACTTCCCAAAATGCTGTAAAATAGCTTAGGCGCCATGAACCCTAAACCAGACAAAGACCAAAGTAGCCCGCCCAACTACCGCCTGACCAGCCTTTTGAGCTCTATTGGGGGAGGACTTTGGTCGAGACAACACAAACTTATTATGAGATCACCTCGAAAGTACCAACTTCTTTAACAAATTGGAAGGTACTTTTAGAAACTGCAATGACGTGGTGGAATATGTATATCGCCCAGTCGACTGCATGGAAACTGTCCTCTCCAGAGGTGAAATAAGAACCGCAATCCACCCGGATGCCTAAAGGCCTTGGCCTCGGTGTGGCATCCCGCATGCGTTACAAACTCGCGAAGATGAGACTACAAACTATAATCATCAGAATCATGCCCCCCTCCTCCCCTCCTTCATCGTCGAATGCAAAATTAAAATAAACGCCAGGCGCAAAATATCAGAAGAAGTATAAATGACGAAACCGGCACACCCCAAGGATCAGTAGTCAACACACAACACTCCATAATGTACATTAATTATATCGAGTCAGTAGGAAATAAGGTAGAGTTCTCCCAAATGGCCGACGACAAAAGTCTCTTCACCCCGCCCAAATCCGCACGGTTCATTCAAAATCGTCTAGACTCTATACGTTTTCCCATGTGCAAAATCAGGAAGAGGGATTTTCGAAGCTGCACTTGCACACAAATGCAATCAAATACTTCAATTTATTCATATGTAGAGGTTACTGATTATAATAATATTGACACATTGAATAACACTAACGTATTTAATAAATATAACAACGTGAGGAAATCAATTTCTTTACAATGAACTTAAACGGACGCGCAGGTAACAGTAGGCGTAAATGTATTTCCTTGGATGGTCAAATCACTCACGACAACAGCGCAATTTTGGTGTGCGCACAAACAAAATAGTTCTATGTTCAAATGACAAATTGTTCTTTTTTGTTATTTAGAGGCTCTATTACAACATAATAAGTTATGACTGCCTCCAGTGAGTCCGAAATGGTGTACCGAAGTCTCGACCTCGCATATAAGCCATATTTTGACTTGTCCTTCGGCTTCAGTTTCAGGACGTCACTCAGACTCCCCCTTCCTGGTCATGGTCATAATAACCTTTATTAATTACATACCAAGATTTTTCTTGGACCCATATAATATCGGCCTTCCTTACTACATAAGTCATTCTCGGCTGATATTGCCCCCGAACTCGTCTGACAGGTTTCGGCTCGGATGATACAAGCTACACGGGCAATTATCATACGTTATTCGTCTTGTACCAGGTACTGCTACCAACGCATGCGCGTTTACTCTGACAACGAATTTGTTTACGCTTCGCTCTGTGGTTTTTAATATGCTTCGAAGCTGTAAATTTAAACTCATACCTCGTATAAAACTAGTATTCTGTAATAACCCTACAACTCAAACCCAACAACAACTCAAATACGTTCTTCAATAAATATAACAACGTGAGGAAATCAATTTCTTTACAATGAACTTAAACGGACGCGCAGGTAACAGTAGGCGTAAATGTATTTCCTTGGATGGTCAAATCACTCACGACAACAGCGCAATTTTGGTGTGCGCACAAACAAAATAGTTCTATGTTCAAATGACAAATTGTTCTTTTTTGTTATTTAGAGGCTCTATTACAACATAATAAGTTATGACTGCCTCCAGTGAGTCCGAAATGGTGTACCGAAGTCTCGACCTCGCATATAAGCCATATTTTGACTTGTCCTTCGGCTTCAGTTTCAGGACGTCACTCAGACTCCCCCTTCCTGGTCAAGGTCATAATAACCTTTATTAATTACATACCAAGATTTTTCTTGGACCCATATAATATCGGCCTTCCTTACTACATAAGTCATTCTCGGCTGATATTGCCCCCGAACTCGTCTGACAGGTTTCGGCTCGGATGATACAAGCTACACGGGCAATTATCATACGTTATTCGTCTTGTACCAGGTACTGCTACCAACGCATGCGCGTTTACTCTGACAACGAATTTGTTTACGCTTCGCTCTGTGGTTTTTAATATGCTTCGAAGCTGTAAATTTAAACTCATACCTCGTATAAAACTAGTATTCTGTAATAACCCTACAACTCAAACCCAACAACAACTCAAATACGTTCTTCAGTTTCAGGCATTTTATTGTTCAACCCCACATCTCCTAAAGGGCCGGTGTTGCTAACATATACCGGTGTCACTAACATATCACACCTCCCTCTCAAGTTAACAAATACACAATAACTGAAAATAAAAAATTAAAGTTTATAATATTTTGTGATCATTGAACAGTCTAATTGATTAGAGATCAAGTCTTTGAGGGACCTTTTTAACACGTTCTGATCTGCGATATATTGGGACAGGTGTTGGAGAAGAGCCTGACATACCAGTCATCTGGCCGCTGGCTGGCTAATGAGAATCTCCTTGATCACCCACTGCAGGACTGTTTGGTTTTCCTATTTTAGTAGAATCTAAAGGTTCCAAACTCCCACTGTCTGCATCGGGCGTCTGAAACTCTCACGCACCATCGGTTCAGCCAGCCCTACCTCTGGAATTTGTATTTCACCGCAATACCTAAACCTCATCTGATCAACATGACGCCTTGCAATTCTACCGTTATTCAATTTTACACAGTACATATTCACATTGAGTTTCTCAACCACTATTCCTCTTATCCATTTATCACCAGAACTATAATTTCGAAAAAAACCCAGAATCATTTACCTCAAAATTTTGAATTTTGCGATTGCTTATGTACCTACCATCAAAATAGTATTTTTGCTTTGCTTGTTTACTCTTAACTGTACCTCTCAAATCTTGTTTGAGACGATTCAAAGCTGTCTGTACATTTCTGCCCAACATCAACATCGAAGGAGACAAACCGGTTGTGGCCTGTGGTGTGGAACGATATCTCAACAGAAATCTAGAGATCTTAGTTTGAATAGAACCCTGTGACATTTTCTTAAAATTTGAACTGCTCTTTCTGTCAGACCATTTGAAGAAGGCTTGAATGGGGCACTAGTAATATGCTGAATACCATTCTTTTTTAAAGAAGACTGAAAGGCATAACATTTAAAAGGGGATGCATTATTGGACACCAAACAATCTGGTAAACCCCATACTGCAAATAATTTTCTAAGATTCGCCATTGTATTCTCAGCTGTAATGGAGGACATAGGAATAATTTCTAACCATTTCGAGTGAGAATCTATCACAATATTAAACATTCGATTGGCAAAAGGCCCTGCAAAATCAACATGTATCCTACACCAGGGCCTTTTAGGCCATTCCCACATTTGCAAACGAAATTCAGCTTGGCGTTTCCGGTTAATCTGACCAATTCTGCAACTTTTAACAAAGTGTTCAATTTGTTCATCTAGATTAGGCCACCAAACAAATGATCTGGCTATAGATTTCATTGCAGGGATACCATGATGTACAGAGTGTAACATTTCCAGTACAGACTCCCTTTGTGAATTGTAACTGGGTATTACCACTCGTGATACCCACAATACACAATTCTCTTCCACACTCAGCACATTTTGTCACCTTAAATATGGTAGTAAAGCACCCCCGGATCTACACCCGTGCTCCTCGGCCAGTTACCATTTAAAATCATGTCTTTAACTTTACTGAGTATTACATCCCTTTGAGTTCCCATTGAAATATCTTTTGATTTAAGAACTGAACCATTTTTATCAAATTCTTCAAACATTTGTACCACTTCCCCGGGAATGGGAATTACCGGAATTGGTACAGTCAAAGGCAATCTGCTCAAACCATCGGCATTGCCATTGGCTTTACCAGATCGATATTCAATATTATAATCATATGCAGCCAACAAACAGTTAAAACTAGAAGTCCTGTCATGAAATGCGCACACATAGCACGTTGATATGCGCGTTAATGTGCGCGTTATGGCCCAAGTAAAGCTATCAAATTCTGTACATATGGCCTGTGCACAAGCAATGTTTCAGCCAATGGACCTCCGGGTAACCCGGAGGTCCATTGGCAGAAACATTGCATGTGTTTGCTATGAGTATACTACTATGAGTAACCACGAGAACCTGCCGTGCTTTGGATGCCATTCGATATGGCAATTGCGCGCAATTCCAAAGCGCAATTAAGCCTACATAAGCGCACTATTCGTGACAGGACTTCTAGTTTTAACTGTAAGTGCCCACCGCTGAAGGCGTGCTGAGGCCATATTTGGAATAGTACGATCTTCATTGAACAAATAAAGTAAAGGCTTGTGATCACTAATGATTGTAAAATTAAGTAAATACACATATTCATGAAATTTTTATTAACCCAAAAATAATAGCCAAAGCTTCTTTATCAATTTGACTGTACTTTTTTTCAGTTGAACTAAGTGTTCTAGATGCGTAGGCAATCGGCCGCTCAAAACCATTTTCATCTTTATGGGCCAAAACTGCCCCAACCCCATAGGACGAAGAGTCACAAGCAAGATACAACTTCTTAGAGGGTTCAAAATGTGTTAGAACTGGAGCCGAACATAACATTTGTTTTACCTTCTTAAAGCACTGAATCTGTTCTTTAGACCACATCCATTTACAACCTTTTCTCAACAATCTATGAAGGGGTTCCAAAGTTCCCGATAAATTTGGGACGAATTTACCATAAAATTTGATTAAGCCCAAAAATGCCTTAAGTTCATGAATATTTTGTGGAGGTGGAGCTTCCAATACAGCTTTAATTTTTTCCTCAGTTGGGCTTATCCCCTCTTTGGATATGTGATGGCCGAGAAAAATCACAGATGACTTTGCAAAAAAACATTTATGTTTTTGTAGGCGCAATCCTTTGGACTGTAACCTTTCAAGCACCAATTTGAGATTATCTTCATGCTCCTTTCGTGTAACCCCACTAATCAAAATATCATCTAAAATACTACTGTTCTTGGTATACAATATAAATATTTTTCCATTTCTCTTTGAAAAATCCCAGGAATGGATTTTATGCCGAAAGGAGCTCTCTCTCGTGTACATGTACAGACCTCTATGTGTATTGACAGTTGTATATTTTGTGACTCTTCATCTAATTCCATTTGGAGATACGCTTCAGATAAATCTAGTTTTGAATAAAACTGACCACCTGAAAGGTCAGCTAGTAAAGTTTGAACTTTAGGAATAGGGTAATTATCCAATTTCGAACATTTATTAATTGTTGTTTTATAATCCCCGCATAATTTGACACTTTTATCACTTTTAATGACCGGAACTACTGGGGAAGCCCATTCGGATATTTCAATGGGTTTCATAACACCTAATCTTTCTAACCTGTCTAATTCACAATCGATTTGATATTTAATTGATAATGGAACAGAACGAGCCCTACAATAAATCGGTTGAGCATCTGGGTCTATATATATTTTAGCTTTAACACCCTTAAAACATCCTAGTTCATCTTAGAACAGTTCATCGAATTAACGTACAAGTTTTGAAGTAGAATCATGAAAATGATCTATGCAATCGACAGAAAATATTTCTGATATCTGGCTCCAATCAATTTTGATGTATTTCAACCAGTCTCTTCCAAACAAATTAGGACCAGTAGCCTTCACAACTGTGATGGGTAAATTGTACCTTTGTTTTTTATAAATCACAGGAACGATACAGTTAAAACTAGAAGTCCTGTCATGAAATGCGCACAAATAGCACGTTGATCTGCGCGTTAATCTACACGTTATGACCATAGTAAGGCTATCAAATTATGTACACATCGCCTGTGCACAAGCAATGTTTCAGCCAATGGACCTCCGGGTAACCCGGAGGTCCATTGGCTGAAACATTGCCTGTGTTTGTTATGAGTAACCAGGAGAACCTGCCATGCTTTGGATGCCATTCGATATGGCAATTGCGCGCAATTCCTACACGCAATTAAGCCTAGATAAGCGCACATGTCGTGACAGGACTTCTAGTTATAACTGTAGCTTTACCGCAAACATTCAACTGTTGCCCTGAATATGTTTTCAACGTCGAATCACATGGATTCAAAACTAGATTACTAGCGGTATGCAGATTGTTAAATTCTTTTTCTCTCATGATACTACAAGAAGCTCCAGTATCTAATTCAAAGCATAAACTTGTCCCAGTAACTTCTAAATTTAGAATAATTGGATCCACTTTGGCATTCACACTATTAATGCGAACCAATGTTTCATCATACTCTGAAGGAAAAGCTTCTTGTATGCTGAATTGTGATTCCGTGACCTCGTCATCAAAATTAGAAACAACATTTACCCCACGTTCTGATCTACAAACTCGAGCGAGATGCCCTATTTTGCTGCATTTGCGACATTTAAAAGTCTTGTAAAAACAGTTTTCTGGTTTATGTTTCCCCCACATCTCATGCATGCAAATGTGGCCATATTGCCCCCTTTGTGTTTCTGACTGTTCTGGGGTTTGGTGGAAACATTCTGTACTCTCCCTTCTTTTACACGAACTTGGAACAGCATTTCTGTCACATTTAATTGCGCGGCCTCCATACTCAATGCCAAATCTTGCGTAGTAGTTGAAGTCAAATTCTTAGTCTGCAATAACCGTTTCTGAATGGTTTCATCAGCGACCCCACACACAAGGCGATCCGCAATCATATCTTGCCACATATCACCATACTCACAATGTTCAGACAATGTCCGCAACTCGGCGACGTACTGAGAAATCGTTTGACCCGGTTTCCGAGAGCAAGAATTAAATTTGAAACGTGACATTGTTCTTGAAGGTTTGGGGTTTTGATGGTTTTTCACTAAAGTTACAAGGTCATCAAAAGTTTTATCTGTTGGTTTATTCGGCCGACACAAGCTTCTAATCAAAGCATACGTTGCTGGGCCACACGAACTCAGAAGTACTGCATGTTTTTTTTTTCCAGCATCAGTGACATCATTGGCTATGAAAAATTGCTCCAGCCTCTCGGTATATTCAGTCCAGTCGTCTGCATCTGTATATTCGCCGACGCTGTCAAAGTTAGCCATACTCAAAAGACAATTGTGCTCGTCGCCACTGTAATAACCCTACAACTCAAACCCAACAACAACTCAAATACGTTCTTCAGTTTCAGCCATTTTATTGTTCAATACCACATCTCCTAAAGGGCCGGTGTTCCCAACATATACCGGTGTCACTAACATATCACATATTCATACAAATATTAGATGCAATAAAGATTTTGTTTTGAAAGCAATCGTAGATGCGTTGACAGTTAAGTTTTTCCCGCATTTCTCGGTTTTGCCGGGAAAACCTCGTCTGGGAGTAACGGTAAATGCTTATTAATATGGATTTACATGGATGGTTTTTGATTCAGCGATTCAAAGGTCAGATTTATGTCACGTGATCAAAATGTAAGGGCAATTTTGACGCAATATTTGCGTCAGTTCTTGCAAGTCTCTCTCCCTGCAAACACAACGATTTTTTCACTTGATTTCCAAAAAGGACGACGACATTGATTCAGTGGTTCAACGGCATGTGGACGATGCTACGGCTGGCACGCAAGATCAGTTGTTGAGTAAACAGGAGTCGTTAATGTCATCGAAATTAACCCTTTACCCAACGCAGACGATATCAAAATTTATTATTTTAAATATCATTTTTTTTAATTTTTCAAAAAGTTTCAACAAAACCATATCATGTGACCCCCTCGTTGGAACCAGCTCGACGAGCTCGTTCCAATGAGGGGTCACATGATATTGTTTTGTTGAAACGTTTTGAAAAATAATATTTTTTCAACTGCTGAATTTGCATACTACGCGGGCGGATGGGTAAAGGGTTAAACTTGTTTGAAGAAAAGAATGACAACAGCCACCGTGAAGTTTCTGAAACACAAACAAACAGAATATGAGTTGCATTCACACTAAACAGTACAACAGAAAACGTTGTGAGAACCACTTTCGTTTTGATACAAAAGTGATAAACAAAGCAGCAGACACAGAAGAAAAAACTTCCAATTCATTTGAGCAGAACTTCAACAGGGCTCATCAAGCATTAATAGAAGGTAGAGAATTATTGCACGAACATCAGAAAATCATTAAAATTACAAATGTTTCAGAATTGGAGTGGAAAGTTGTTCAAAAGGACGTGGCAGATCCATTAGCACACGACTCAGATGACGAGAAGAAACATTTTTGAGCAGTTGCATGAGCATTCCGTAAAATGAAACAGGAAAAGACGAAGAAATTTAGGAAATCCTACACTCCTGCATGCATTTATGTTTTTCATGTAACAAAAGCGGACATGACAAAACATCGAAGAAATGCTTTTACAGTTGACCACGATTGTGTAAATTTAGTTTATCGTTGAATGCTGAGGATTTACCGGGACAACCCACCATGTTCCTCTTTATTTGATTTCACTTCTAGACGATGGCTATTGTTATAGAGTTATAGTTCTATTTCATCAGCCTTTATGACGTCCAGTAGGCTCATAGTATTTGCGGTTTAACCCTTTACCCAACGTAACGACCAAAACCGACCAGCGCTATTCTCAAACATTGCCAATTAATTTTCCTTATATTTTCATTTTTGTCTCAAAAACATAGGCTATGACCCCTCTTTGGAACGAGCTCGTCGAGCTCGTTCCAATGAGGGGTCATAACCTATGGTTTTGAGACAAAAAATGAAAAAAATAGTAATTTTGTTTGCAAGTGTCGTCTGCTTTTCAAGTTAGGGAAAGAGTTAAACGGCCCGTCCAAGAACACATTTGTTCTTAATCTACTGGAATCAGCTAAACGAGTAGCGTCCACAAAGGGTTAAAACACGCCCAATTTGAATGTTTAAAGTTATTATGTGAAATGTATTCAGATAGTTCTGATCTTTTAACTGTTAGAGACTTTGTGTGATTCTTCCAGGCGGGAGGGGGGGGGGGTGGAGGGGCACTAAAGATTTGCAAGACGTGACGTCCTATTTTTTATTCAGCTCCTTTTTAGACCCACCCACCCCTGCGTGCAAATTTTCTACTACCGTTCTCAGACACCCACCCCCCACTCTCCCATTAAAATCCAAAATAAACTTATAAACTTAGTAGGAACAGCTGTCTTTAGGGGGGTTTCATAATGTTCTTAAACTGGTACCACCAATTTAAACCTTTGTGTGCTGCTGTGGGCCCCAATCTACAAATGACAAGCTGTTCATTATCAGGCTTGGCCAGACCAGGTGTACATATACGGGAACAAATTTTCATTTGAATTGTTCGGTCAGTATTCTCAGGTGTTTGCTACTTTCCTCTTCTATCCATACAAATTCTATTAATAAATAAATAACTTGGGTTGAATTTAGTGCAACAGAGAGAATTTTTCCAAAATATTGTCTGTACATTTTCTACATTTCGAACAAGACACTCACCCCTTACTAACGTGTGACATTTTCCCAGATTAAGCCCATATTCTCACATATAAAGCCTCCTGATGTTGTATTTATGTTAAGAGTGTGATGTACAACATCATCTTTAAGGTTTGAAGCACAAATGATGGTATATATTAGCTGATATATTGATATATTTTTAAAAAATTCAAAAAATTGCACAAGTTGAAAAGGCACATTTTTGGCGCACTCAACCCCACATCACGTCTTGCAAATTTTTGGTGCCCTCCCCCACCCCCTTCCCTGATTCTTCTGGCTTTTGTCGGATTTTTAAGATACGACGAAGTAAGCAGTTTAAAATGTAATGATGTCATTTCACATTCAGATTATTTAACTATCAAAATTAAGAAGTCTAATACGGATCACTACCCTTCAGGAAATGAAAAGACTGACTTCGGGTCGACCAATTAGTGTTTGGTACCAATCTTCTTCTCGTAATATTTACCTTTCACTTACATAACGGCGTATCTGACCTGCGGTATTCACAAAAAGTCGGAATTCAAATTCTATTATTTTTTTTCAATTTTCGCCATCAAGCCATAGCTTATGACGCCCCATCCTTTTACTAAAATCGTCATCAAAATCGACTTTTAGAAAAATTATCTGCTTCGAAATTATTAGACGAGCGAGGAAAGTGCAATTAACTCTTTACCTAACATGACAAGCAGACGACATTTGCAAACAAAATCTTGAATAACTAATTTTTTTCATTTTTTATCTCAAAAACATAGGTTATGACCCCTCGTTGGAACGAGCTCGACGAGCTCGTTCCAACGAGGGATCATAACCTATGTTTTTGAGACAAAAAATTAAAAATATAATGAAAATTAATTGGTGATTTTTGAGAACAGCGCTGGCCGGTTTTGGCCGTTACGTTAAGTAAAGGGTTAAGAAGAAAAGTAATTGTTGAGAAAACACTCCGAGCTGTCTGTTATTTTCGTTTATTAGAAATAACAAAAGGAAACTTGGATTTTTAAGACATGGCAAGGTAATTAGAAGAAACCACTACACAGATAATCCGCCATTAAGAATATCTATCAGTATCAAACCTACCAACACTAAGTAACTTCCAATTTGACTCTTTATTTAGCGAATGTATTTTTATAGTGATTTGCAAGTTTTTAATCTTCCGAGGAAAAAAATGAACAAATCTCACCTCCTAGACTTTTGAAATGAAATAAAAAGGGCAGTGCATGTAATATAGGTCAAGACATCATCCTCGAAGTGGCAGACTATGCTTGCCTGAAAACCCAGATCGACTGCACCCTCGGGGAGAGGTAGTACCTTTGTGAGAGGACCCAACCTCGCACACTGGTCCTCACCCGAGGGTTCAACCGACATCAGCCAAGAGACTATCGCGACGCAACCGGTGACACCTGCCGAGTACCTGAACCTGTTCCTCCTTCAACACGCCTAGACATGTGAGAATTGATCATTTACAGTCACTGAGGGTCGAAAGGGGCTTGTTCCCCATACCGTCCCTGCGCGCCTTCGGCGCCTGAAATCATTCCTTTCGGAATATAGGTCAAGACGCACACACTCTTGATATAATAAACATAAAAAGGTTACACAGAACATCAAGATATAATAACGCGATTTTCTTATTTTAAATGAGTTTCTACAGAGGTTACAATATACTGTTTTCGTGCAAAAAGCGCCTCTAGCGGTTTGCACCCCAACCTTAAATGGAGGATAAAAGTTCCCTGATATATGCATTTGGTGGAAAATGAACTGAGCTTGTAAGTGTGAATAAAATTTTAAAGTGCATGTTTTGAAAAAAATTATAAAATATTGATAACTGTCTTTTGAAAAGTGTGACAGAAAATAAAAATTGGTTGGAGGTAGGTAAAAGTATGTCTATTTTATTCAGTGCGAAACTGCATGGTAGTACAGAATCACCAAATTTAAAGGCAAAAGTCACATGGCGACATTTTTTTTCATATCATTTTTTTCAAGAGGTGATAAACTAAATGGATATAGGGTAGTAGTGAGGGATGCCTCTTGGGCGAACTGATTTAACACTGAAATTCCCATAGACATTTGTTCGCCAGAGAAAATCCACGGTCGTGTGTACTCTGGCGAACTGATTTAATACTAAAAATTCCCATAGACATTTTTTTCACCAAAGTACACACGACCGTGGATTTTCTCTGGCGAACAAATGTCTAAGGGAATTTCAGTGTTAAATCAGTTCTCCCAAGTGACACCCCTCACTACTTGCGGTTTTTTTTTGTCCAAATTAGTTTGACGAGGTGGGGAGGCGGGAAAAGATTTGTACTGTAGCTAATGGAAAAAACAGTGTAATGAAACCCAGAGAATAACAGTCAAGCGTCCAAACTGATTGGAGAAAAATGAAAAAAGGCAGTTTCTCTAGTGTTATACTACCTTACAGGAAAATGCCTGAGGTTTGTGAAATTGTGCGTGCGTCGATGAAATTGTACGAACATTGATGATAGAAAGCGGCTAACATTTCGAAATTTTAAATTTTATATGAAATTCTCATACCCCTAGTGTTAAACTTACTGGCCGTTTAGTAAATAAAGGGGAGCTATCTTTTCTTTAAATCTCTGCCAATGACGAGAAGTGTCAGCCATGATTGAAACAGCTTGTCTCAGTGAGGAATTCATAAGACTGTAGTATAGTCGCCGTGAACTGATCGTACAGTACGGCCGCCGTGGACTGGTCACTTTCCACGCCTGAGCAATATTTCCATGAGCGCAATAATATTAGATTCCATACACTATTTACAGGAATAATCATCAAAAATTTAATTAATGAAGCACCGGGTACAACCCGGTGCTTCATTAATTAAAATTTTGCTAATGATGATTTTCACTACCTGGTAAACAGATGCGTGGACATAACTGCCCACGTGTGGATTACGACCAATCCACGGCGACTGTACTGTAATCCATAAGTGGACAGTGATGTCAACGCATGCGTTTTCGAGGTAAAAAAAAATCACCACCTGCCAAATTTTAATTAATGAAGCACCGGGTACAACCTGGTGCTTCATTAATTACATTTTTGATGATTATTCCTGTAATTAGTTTTTGGAATCTAATAATAATGCGTCCGTGTAAATAGTGCCCACCCGTGGAAAGTGATCAATCCACCGTGGCCGTACTGAATGTTTCGGAGACAACAAAATTACATGTAAATAGTTTAGTCATTCAAAGACGTTTTTCATGGGTTTCACTCTCTTTGTGGTGTTCGGTAAAATGTTAATTCACACATAACTGTTGTAGATTGCTTTATATTCTTTTACTGACCTTATTCCTCTGAAGTGTCCAGACACCTTGTTTGTCAGTCGATCATGAATATTCGGTTTTTCGTTTTTTCGGTTGAATGAGTACTTCGCCATAACGCAGATCAATTTACCACGCGCACCTCTAGAGTTTTTAACATTTGTGCGTTATGCGGGGATTGACATTAGCCTTAGTTATGCGGAAAGAGAAAGTGTTACTTAATGTGTACTCGACGTGAAGAGGAGAAGAAGACCGCACAGTCTCAAGTGTCTTCCGCATCTATGTTCAGTGTAAGTAAGTAGCAGACCCGCGATAAATAATTAAATGTTTCGATTGATATGCATTTAGTCTCAAAGTCATTATTTCATATTCTTTGCCCAGAACATTGCTGAAAATTGTTTTATTAATTTACTGCACTTATCAACAATGTGACTGTCATGGAGTCAGACGTAGCAGACCATCAGCAGTGTCATTCCGTACGTAATTCATGACAAATCAATTGATAGTACTCTCATGCGCAAAGACACTTACTAGTTAAGAATATGTATGACGCTTAACCCTTCCAAACCGATGTGCATAGATTTTTATGTCAAGAAAAAATTGGTTGTGGACGAGCAGACGATATAATGAGCCAAAAATCTCAAGAGAGGCTCGATAATAATTTAACCTTTTGAGACTTTAATTATCCTGACATTCAAACGTCAATGGGAATTCAGTTTCTTTAACGTTTTTCAAAATGCGACGTCAAACGTCGGAAATTACAAATAACAAGATATTTTTCACATTAGTGATTATCTGGTTGAGGGCTAGATTATTTTTAGTGGTCTGAATTTGTTATTCAAAACTTGTTTTATTACAAATTATTGCAGAGTGCCGAGAGGCACTCTCCAATAATTTGTAATAAAACAAATTTATATAAACAAAATATTATTTGTGTTTGACTGATTATGAAATATAAGCAAGGAGAGTGATGGCTTTTGCTCTGGTATCCTCATTTTTTGAATGCCTTGATAGTGGCTTCCAGCACTCAACCAGTTAAGAAGTCTTGACAGCAGGATTATATTAGTATTTTAAGCTGCGATAACATTTGGCTCAATGGTTGTCACTGAACACTGTTCGGGAGATAATAGGAATTGAGGTTAAAACTACAAAAAATCGAAAAATAATAACAAAACAAATGACCACAAAGTATCAGCGCGCGGTTTGATTGCGTACGTCATAAGACATACAAAAGTCTTAAAGGGTTAATCCAACAGCCCTGTTACTCACTTCTTACTGAAACTCTCAACAAAATAGGATGACTTCCTCCATTTCGCCCTTGACAGTATTGTCTGAAATGATACCTTCCAGGCAGCCAGTGTTGAAAGTGTTAAATGTAATGAAGTTCACTGCTGGCTTTAACCCTTTACCTAACGTAACGGTCAAAACCGGCCAGCGCTATTCTCAAAAATCGCCAATTAATTTTCATCATTGTTTTCATTTTTTTGTCTCAAAAACATAGGTTATGACCCCTCGTTGGAACGAGCTCGTCGAGCTCGTTCCAACGAGGGGTCATAACCTATGTTTTTGAGACAAAAAATGAAAAAAATTAGTTATTCAAGAATTATTTTTGCAAGTGTCGTCTGCTTTTCAGGTTAGGTAAAGGGTTTTTAAGAGACTTTTATCTTTTTGAGCGATTAGTCGATCGTAATGTCTATAAAATAATGAGTGGATTCTATTTTGAATAATGCCGCCAGGTATGAGCTGGAGATTTACAGAACTGTGATTGGTCGCGTGGTAGCGTTATGGTTAGAGCATTGGACTTCAAACCGAAAGGTCCGCGGTTCGATCCTGACCAGTGGCAACTGAGTTGTGTCCTTCTGGAAGGCAATTAACTGCCCACGTGGATGCGTGATGGCGCTGTGTACTAAAGCGTACTGCAGGTCGATGGTGCATTTGTCTTCAGCCAATGCTAACACTGCTCGCCGTTGCTCGGTGGTTCTCTCAGGGTACTCCAGCTTCCCCCACCTGTCAAACTGTTGTGGTCATGATTAGCCATTGTGCAGAAATATATGACCTTAAACACTAATAAATAAATAAATAAATTATGTCAGATATATTTCACATTATAGGCATGTCAAATACAGACAAAGGGGGCAGTGCTTGTGAGGACACAGATGATGAAGATAATGATGATACAGATCAAGAGGTTCAAGGTAATGACAAGACCTCATTATTATGTCCCCGACCTCCGAAGAAGGATTCAGGAGTATCTAGTGAAGCCCCCCCCCCCCCCCCGCCCGTCCATCCGTCTGTCTGTCCGCCTGTCCATCCGCGCAAACGTTTTGCATTGTAAATTCAAAGCCCTAAATCAAATTTCTATCTCCTTTGGTGCGCTGATAGACCCGCATGGGGGAACGGATATGCACAAGGAACAGGTTCCGTCCAATAATTTTTCCCAGAGTTATGGCCCTTTTTCAACTTAGACAATTTTTCTCAACCTCTGTATTGTATGTCTTCACTGCATGTTGGATTTGAAAACCACTTATTTGATGAAATCAAAATTTTTGAGGTTCCATGTGGATGACAAGACAAGCCTCCTTTTGATTTTGGTCCGGCCAAGCAATTCAATATGGCCGCCATGGTGTTATGACACCGTCGGGGGCATTTGCTACACTTCACGTAGCTCTAGTTAGTACTGAAATGGGGACGCGGTGGCTCAGGAGGTACAGGTACAGACTGCATGCCGAGAAGTCAGTGGTTCGAATCCCACCTGCTAACCCTGCTTGTGTGGAGTTAGTGTGTTGGGGAGTCTGTTCAGTTGCTCGCGGCTGCTCGGGGGTTCTCTGTGGGTACTCCGGCTTCCCCCACTCGTCCAACTGTCCGGCAGGAGGTGACCCTGGCTGTTGAAAGAGTCGTTAAACTCAATAAACGAATAAACAGTTCTAGTTTTACATAAAGGCCGTTGTACAGGTCTGTAGGTTTGAAATCACAGAAGAGCAACTAACGTTCTTCACGAATACTTTTCAGGAAGATGACCGCACTATTTAAGGAATAGTGCATGGCTTGGAGTTGACTACGCCCATATAGTGCCCAGTGGGGTGGTGTAGTTCCCGACGCAAAAGCCAACACTGTCTTTGCTTTTATTTCATATTCAGTCAAACACAAATAATATTTTGTTTATATAAATTTGTTTTATTACAAATTATTGGAGAGTGCCTGTGGGCACTCTCCAATAATTTGTAATAAAACAAGTTTTGAAAAACAAATTTATTCCACTAATAATAATCTATCCCTCAACCAGATGATCACTAATATGAAAAATATATTGTAATTTGTACCTTCCGACGTTTGACGTTTGAAAAACGTTGAAGAAACTGAATTCCCAGTGACGTTTGGACGTCAGATAATTAAAGTCTCAAAAGGTTCAATTATTATCGACCCTGTCTTCAGATTTTTGGCTCTTTATATCGTCTGATCGTTCACAACCAATTTTTTCTTAACATAAAAATCTATGCACATCGGGTTGGAAGGGTTAAGCGTCATACATATTCTTAACTAGTAAGTGTCTTTGCGCATGAGAGTACTATCAATTGATTTGTCATGAATTACGTGCGGAATGACACTGCTGATGGTCTGCTACGTCTGACTCCATGACAGTCATATTGTTGATAAGTGCAGTAAATTAATAAAACAATTTTCAGTAATGTCCTGGGCAAAGAATATGAAATAATGACTTTGAGACTAAATGCATATCAATCAAAACATTTAATTATTTATCGCGGGTCTGCTACTTACCTACACTGAACATAGATGCGGAAGACACTTGAGACTGTGCGGTCTTCGGCTTCTCCTCTTCACATCGAGTACACATTAAGTAACACTTTCCCCTTCCGCATAACTAAGGCTTATGTCAATCCCCGCAATAACACACAAATGTTAAAACTCTAGAGGTGCGCTTGGGAAATTTATCTGCGTTATGGCGAAGTACTCGTTCATCCGAAAAAACGAAAAACCGAATATTCATGATCGACTGACAAACAAGGTATCTGGACACTTCAGAGGAATAAGGTCAGTAACAGAATATAAAGCAATCTACAACATTTTTGTGTGAATTAACATTTTACCGAACACCACAAAGAGAGTGAAACAGAGAGATATCAGCACGACATGAAACTAACCAAGTGATAACCTATAAACATAACTGTCTGCTCCATGTTGGCTCACTCGGCACCCTAGACTTTTCTTCATCCCAAGGGGGCTATTAAACTTCAAATGTCTTTAACCGACATTGACAAACGTTGAGGTCTCAGGACAGGTATTGTAACATAGGGGTCAGTGTTAGTCAACCTTACCAGTGATCTATATAGTCAAGTCTTTGCATGTCTCCACAGGACTAGAAATCACTCCTTAGCCACTGGAGCCATGAGATGCGATGTAGAAGAAAGTTTTGAAAATAGCCCAGATCCTTAAGAATTGACTGGGACTCGATATTGTTCCACCAAATTTATTACGTAAACATTGATTTTAAAAGTCCCTTAGTTTATCGAAGATTTGCGTGGTATTTAACGCACTCCTTCTTTTTAAACCAGGTGAGCCTCAGAGAGTGAGAGCGATCACTCGCCTCAAAACCGCAGACCAAAACTTGAGATTACAGTAACCGTTGTATCTAGGAGTTTACCAACTCTTGTAATACCCGGAGTCATCAGGGACGCCGGAGCGAATTTCGGATTGGGGGAGGGGGCTGGGGGGAGGGGGTAAGGGCATGACGGGCCGACCCTAGTTTATTAACACTCAGTATACAAACCACGAATACTATTCTCGATTGAGTCTCAATCGAGAATAGTATTCGTGGTGTGTATACTGAGTGTTAATAAAAGCTTGTGGCACAGTTTTTGTGAAATACTTTTCGGTGGACATTGTTTTCGAACAGATCTGCGATTCTGCGTCATCTGCTTGTTTATATGACTAAATTACTTCCCTTCTGAAACAAGGGAGCCTACCGTGCCAATGTTTCAATCGATCATGTCCTTTTGGGTTATCCCCCTTAACAGTTACACAAAACAGTGACTGACATTTCTTGCGGAAACTGGATACAAGAATGTCGTCGAAACATATTTAGGCTTGGTCGTTTATCAGACAGAGCAGCCCCATCCAATGAAAAAGATATGGTTGGGGGGGGGGGGCTAAAGACCCCCCCCTCCCTAGCCCCCCGCCCCCACGGCTCCGGCATCCTTGGACTCATAAGGCGTCAGACGAGGAAAGATCGAAGGCTGATGTGAACGTACCGAGAGCTGATATCTCAGCCGATATTAACCCTTTACCTAACGTAACGGCCAAAACCGTCAGCGCTATTCTCAAAAATCGCCAATTAATTTTCTTTATTTTTTTCATTTTTTGTCTCAAAAACATAGGTTATGACCCCTCGTTGGAACGAGCTCGTCGAGCTCGGGGAAGTCGCGACGTTCAGATAGCGGAAACAATCTCTTCTCTCACTTCGACTCTGAAACTTCATTTGTGTGTTTACCCACGGAATCATTACATACTGTCATCATTAATTCCTCACTATACAAAACTATCTCCCTTTGTCTGGTAACGCCAATTTTACTGATTCGTTGCTTTGGACGAATAACGATGAATGATTTCGCTGTAAACAAAATGGTTGCGCCTGGTAACACATCAACTAAACAACTCTAGCTTGGTTCATATTGGCCAAGATCGGCGGCATATCAGCCGACTATGAAGTCATATCAGTCAGGCTCGATAATAGGGAATCCTTGGAAAGAAAATCATATCTTATAAATAAACCAAGGTTATAACCTGATGCACACGGGTATTTTGGGACAATAATGCCATGAGTACTGTGCAGTTTACTATAAGAGGAAAAGAACAATGTACCATGTAGAGGACTTCAATCTTCATTTGGGGAGCGCGGTGGCTCAGCGGTAGACTGTTGGACTTCTATGCTAGAGGTCACGAGTTCGATCCCCGGCCGGGACGACCCGGGTTGTGGCCTTGGACAAGGCACTTTATCCTGGTTGGCTACATGGGGGCACGATGGCGCCGTGTACTAAGGCGTACTGCACGTTGATGGTGCACATGTCTTTAACCGCTGTAACCCTGTTGAGGAGCTGACAGTTGCTCGTCGATGCTCGGTGGTTCTCTCCGGGTACTCCGGCTTCCTCCACCCGTAAAACTGTCACGGTCACGATTAGCCATTGTGCATAGGTATGTGACCTTAAACACCAATAAAAAACTAAATATAAATATATCTTCATTTGGGTCCCCCCCCCCCCCCAACGCACCCTTAATCACCGCATCCGGGCAGCACGGTGGCTTAGTGGGTAGAGTATGTACCTTAAATCAAAATGTAGACAATTTGATCCTGACCAGCTGTAACTGCGTTGTATCGTTGGGCAACACACCGAATCCGACCTGGAAGGGGGTGGGGGGGGGGGGTACGGTGACGCTTTGTACTTAGGCGTACTGAATGTCGATGGGGCACTTGCCTTCAAACGCTGATAATTCTGCAAATTTAAAATTAGTAAGTTGAAGAGGCCGGCGGTTGCTTGCTCCCACCCTTGGCCCTCCGGGTACTCCGACTTTCTCTACCCTGTCCTTCATAATGTTACCCCGGCTGTTGAAAGTGCCGATAAACCCCAATAATAAACAAACAACCAAACAATCACCAAACCTGGATTCAGCGATGGCAAAGTGTGAACGCACGACCTCTGAGTCAGAGGCATGCGCCCCTCCCACTTCCTCGATGCAGACACACGTGGCTATATAATGTTTTCTACAGCAAGATACAATTACGCGCACATCGAAGACTTTATTTCTCAATAACACTATATCCGTTAACAAAGTTTAAAGTTTACTGTATGGTCTAAAAAACAGGTATCGCATTAAAACTCACAGAAAACGTCACGTTGGTCTGGATATGGCAGATAAAACACAGAACTGTGATCACAAAAGTACTCTGTCGCGATCCCGTAACGATACACTCACATCTGTGGATCGAGACTCATGAATACAATATTGCGAATTCAAGTCGGGAGGAACGAAAGCAAACGCAATTCGCATCTTGTTTTCAATGTTGTCCCATTTGTGTTTCGACCGGTGTGACTCTCTTCAGGCGCAGGGAGGGGAGTGGACAGAACTTCTTCTGTCCACTCCCCTCCCTGCGCCTGAAGAGAGTCACACAGGTCGCGATCCGGTCTACATTCTCTGTCCCCCTTTGTAATCCGAGCGCAATATCATTGAAAATGAAACAGCTGAATACAAGCAGCGAGACAAATAACAGCTAAGTATATTATCCCACATTCTATTTCCACCTCTGTTGTAACTTTGTTGTTGTTGTGTGTTATGTCAATGATGATGACGTCGGTTACGTCGATGGTGATCATGATGGTGACGTCAATGATGATGATGATGATGATGATGATGATGATGTACAGTTAAAACTAGAAGTCCTGTCACGAACTGTGCGCTTATCTAGGCTTAATTGCGCGTAGGAATTTCGCGCAATTGTCATATCGAATGGTATCCAAAGCACGACAGGTTCTCCTGATTTCTCAAGCAAACCCAGGCAATGTTTCTGCCAATGGACCTCCGGGTTACCCGGAGGTCCATTGGCTGAAACATTGCTTGTGTACAGGCCATACGTACAGAATCTGATAGCCTTACTATGGCCATAACGTGTAGATTAACGCGCAGATCGACGTACTATTTGTGCGCATTTCATGACAGGACTTCTAGTTTTAACTGTAGATAATGAGGATGTCGAAGATGATGTCGGTGACGATGTCATCATCACGACGACGACGACGGTGATGACAACCCTCTGAGTGTGACTGACCACTCACTGTCACTCACTATTACACCCCCACAAAATAGAATCTGACAGGCTATTTCCTACTTGTACAACTGTTGTCGCGGTATAAATGGAATAATAGAATAATTAAATCTCTTAGATTGAAAAGCCACATCTCTGTGATACATTTAATCTCGTGGAATAATTTGTTCCGTTGTTAAGAGAGTCGGTGTTCCTTGAAAGAATCCTCGAGGCTGGATCTTTATTAGACTATATTGTTCCTTGCCGCCAGCGACAAATGTTTTTGAGTGATGGGTGAAATCGATAATGCGTCCTGTCACGTCCGCGTGCAAACAGCATTTTCTCTTATTAAATGTACAATCAGACTATATAAGTTAATTTCGATAATAGTCGTTGTATAGTCAACACAGCCGTCGGTTATCCGTTGTTAATAGGTGCTTAACCCTAATAGGATTGTCTTCCGCTCAATAGCATTCCGTATATTATCTTGTCCAGCACCGGTCCTTTAAGGGTGTTATATAGTGAGCAGCGATCAGGGAAGTGGCCAGGTGTTTCCGATTGGGGGGGGGGGGTAGGGTAGTGAATTTCCAATTAGGGGAGGGACCCCCCTCCCGGTCCCTGCACGTCGTTGGAAATTCACTACCGAGAAAAATTTTGAAAATGAAGTCGTGAAAAGGGGCATAAAAATTATTCTAGTGACTGAAATGCCAACGCATTTATGATTATTTATTTGGTATTATTCTGGGACTTGAATATGTGCTAAACAAATGCTCAAGTTGAGAACTTTGAACAACTCACACTGTCCTAACATTAAATGAGATCTAAAACAGGAATGATCAATTTTCGATGTTTCATCATTTTGTAACTGTAAATGATGGAATTCACTCAGGATAACGATTTAACATGATGTGATTTTCTTGAAGTTTTTTTTTATTACGATTAGTAAATGTACTATAGAAATCCCATACCGCTTGACATTATACATACTTATGAAGCTCGATATTACGTACACTGCAGTTGTAAGTAGTAACAGTTGCAATTTTTGCATATTTGAAACCGAGTTGGAATTTTGGGAAGTGAAGGAGACATCTGCATCGCCAAAGCAACTCTAAAATCCAGATAGATGGAATTTCCAACTACTCATGACTTGCCCTCTGAATTTCCAACTATAGGAAATTTGGGCCAGGAACGGGGGTGAGACCACCCTCCCCTACCCCCTGTCGCTACATCCCTGGCAGTGATTAATCAATCCTACAGCCCAATAAGGCTGTAAGATAGAATTATTACTGCTCTTTTCTTCCATATAGATGAGTGTTCCATCGTGCCCAACCTATCGTCATCGCACCTGCCACCCGCTCACTAAATGTGACAAGTGTTTTGACACACAGATATATACTTACTTGCCTATCATGTTTGAGGGATTAATTAAATATAAGACAGGGAGCGCGGTGACTCAGTGATTACGGCATTGGACTTCAAACCGAAAGGTTTACGATTCTACCCCCCCCCCCCCTCCCTCCAGAGGTAACTGCGTCGTGTCTTTGGGCAAGGCACTTAATTCCGATTGCTCTCGTGGGGGCACGATGCCGCTTTGTAATAAGGCGAACAGCACTCTGATGGTGCATTTGTCTTCCACTGGAAGATAGAACCTTATGGTTTTCACCCGACGCAATGCTAACCCTGTTTTTTTTGGAGTAAGTGCGTTGGTGAAAAATATAATATGGCACTGCACTAAAATGTTCTCGATGGGTTCCGAAACGGTATTTGCATCTCGAAAATAAAGACGGGACAAAGCTACTTCGAAATTTCGCAGGCTGGGAACAATACGCCGATGTTCTATTACAGAACTGCACCATGCACTATAAAGTTTGGATTATTGACGGGGACCCGGCTGAAGCCACACTAGTGTTAAAGCTCAAGCTTCAACAAATACAGACAACGGTATATCAGTTAGTCAGAAAGATTTGTTCTACCAAGAGAGAAGATATACACGCTATATTACATATTATTACCACTTTAGCGGGCGTTCTCTAGTACATTAACAAAGTTTAAGAGGGCATTACAAGAACGTAACAATCAACTTAAAAAGGTCAGTTGACGTGTCGGGCCGTCAATGAGTAAAAATTCTCATTAACAGCCCGAAACATCACGTGAATTTTGTTCCTTGCGGTCGTTCACTGGGAAATAGAAATGGCTTCAACTTGTAAACAATATGATTTTATTTAAATTATTAAATATGTAAAATGTCCAGTAAAGCAGCTGTATATATGCAAGTAAGTCTGTATACATTTTAATCCTTTATTCCTGACTTAAAAGCGGTAAGCATCGGGTCTGTTTTAAGTTTTCTAACTTCGTTGTAATTGAAAGCGTACCAGTGCCGATCATGTGATAATCATGTGACACCAGTTTGTTTGACAACAGGCGATATTATCATCTCGTCCCAGGAGTTCCAATGTGTTCTATGTGCCAGTAGGCACATAGAACACATTGGAACTCAGGGGACGATCTGTCGAAATTGAAAACTTTAAAAATGTCATTTAAGATACAGGGTCAAAACTTTCTCAGACTCCCAGTGGTAATAATAGTAATAACATGACTTTGTCGAGCCTTGCGCTTTATTAAAGGCCCAACAGGTGTGAATAACAGCTCTTCAGCTTATTAACGGCCCTCGAGTTCGTCTCGGGCCTTTTATAAGCTGTCGGGCTGTTATTCACACCTGTTGGACCGTTAATAAACCACAATGCCCTCCCAAGTCATGTTATTGTTATATTCATCTTACATTTAAATGTGGATCTAGCCCTAAATGTACTTGACTACATCGAGTAACAGATACAAATGTTTATTATGCCAGCTAATGAAATTCGCCAATCACAGCCCCCGAATAGTGGGACGGTACTGAGCCGTATTGGGTCACCTGCAGCCCGAGGTGACCTAATACGAAACTCGTATTAGGTCAGTACCGCCATTTTGTTTCGACGTGGAAATTCCTCACCTCGCGGTGCTTTTATATCCATATTGAAGAAATTGCAGTACAATCAAACGTCCCTCCGTGTCTGTATGTCTCATTTTCTCTCGTTTTATAATAAATTTATTGTGAAATTTATTTTCTAAATGTAAATTTAATTATTTGAAGTGAGAAATACTACTGTATTCGATCTACTGATAACGGATCAATCAAACGTCCCTCCGTGTCTATATGTCTCATTTTCTCTCGTTTTTAAAAAATAGTGACTGCACTATAATGAAATTGTAAGCAATGAATCACAGCTATGAAGGAAAAGATGCGAGATACATTTATTTTGTTCGAATTCTATAAAATCGGACAGTTCCGACATTTTCTGCACACTCAAGACAAAGTGACAGTACGAAGAAAAGCGTCTATCGCTGTTGTCTGTGTTGTCAAGGAAATTATACACAAACAGGGAGACAACTGTGCACGTTTGTTACAACTTACATAGCGTTTTGCACCAGTTTTGAAAATGTGCCGGCGTTCAAATTTGATTGTTATTTTGTTTTCGCTGGCATAATAAATACGTTACAGGACGTTCAGGTGGCGGATACGGTGTCATATGAGGCTCGGCAAAAACAATATTGGACTAGGCGTACCGCCTCGTCCAATATTGTTTTCACCTCGTCTCATATGATACCGTATCCGCCACCTGAACGTCCTGTAACTTATAGTATCTGGGCGCCAGATGCTAGGACAAGCTGACAACTGACATGGACTAGTTGGAAGATAAACATAGATGATGTGGCATTCACAAATTCTCCACGAAGAAGAGTTCATTTGTTTGAAGGGAGTCCGATCATCTGCATTGATACAATGTTTCAAAGCTATGAACTCCCAGAGTATATCAACTACAATCAATGTAAATTCAGCGAGTTAGAAACAACCGAAGCGAAATCATCGTAAAAGCGCACATTAGCGCACATTGATTCTGTAAAGTTTAAATCATGTAACAAAGAATTTACTTTTATTACGTCATAAACAAGGTTGTAGTTCGGAACTTGTTTGAACGAAATCTATCAGGCAGAGGAATAAATTTTACACCCTGGTTCTGTTGTCTTAGCGGGGTATGCAAGTAACTTGAAATACCTGATAAAACAACAGACAGGGTGTTAAAGTGACGTCACCCGAATACCTCTGGGGCACTGATTATATCTGAGTCCGTGCGTTTTGTAAATTGAACAAAGGAGGGGGTAAATAAGTTAGTTACCAACCTCCCTATTGATACGCCATGAATTTAACAATCTGGCTACGCGGCTCGGTGTCACTCAATGCAGGAGACAGGATGTTCAAATCATGGAATACCTCCAACACGATTTGTAACTATTACAAACACAACTACCTCCAAAGCATGCACGTGACGTCTTCAAGCCAATGGAATCCTTCTGAGATTGTAAGTGGTAAAATAAGATATTCGTAATAGATATATCACTATTTTGTGTACTATATGGGTAAATAATTTTACAGTTGCGCAGGTGTCCGGAGATATTTTGGACGAGGCGAAGCCGAGTCCAAATATTGGAGGACACCTGTACAACTGTACAATTATTTACCCATGTAGTACACAAAATAGTGATATATGTGATTTAATCCACAGCCCCTCAATGTTAACAAAAGTCAAAAAAAAAAAAAATTTATAAAGTTTGACACGAGTAAAACCACATTTTAAAACACTTTTTGCTTGCTCTACCCCCGAAAAACAAAATGGGCATAACCCATTGTTTGCTTGCTAGAAAGTTTATTGAAGTTATGACACGCATCAGGAGTTCAGATATTGTGAACAGATCTGTGGCTTCGAAGTGAACTCACATCATGACGTAATTTGTTCTCCCGCTAATATAATGTCTCAGCTCAAGGGTGGAACACCTATTCAATCCCTCATCGAAAGTGCGGCAGATAAATTTAATAATCGTTCATTTTTAAAGCATTTGGAAGAATAATTCTTTTTTTTATCTGAAGAAGAGGTTCGCTTTCCCTCAAGGGTGGCGGGTGGTGGTGCCTGATTGCCGTCTTAATATTTGAAAAAGGGCGGTTTTTTAGGTTATTTATTTATTTACTGGTGTTTAAGGTCACATTCTGCAGCTATGGCTAATTGTGACCGCAAAAAAAGGTGTAAAGTCAAGTTTAGCCAATCGTTTACACCCATGCTGCCCATTTTAGGGGACTTCTACCCCGGGCACTGGTGACCAGGTCCTATTTTACCAGTAAAACTGAACTTGTTTACCATAGCAAACAAGCACTGCTTCACTTCCGAGGTTTCCACAGGAGTCCTTTTTAGGTTACCAGGGCTGTTGGTTATTAAAAGCAACAAAAAATTAAAAAGTACATTATAATTTGGACACGATGCACACTCAATTCAGTGGCTCTGTCGAGAAAAGCTTGTCGATAATTCTTGTGTTAGAAAGTTTTTCACACCTCCTTTACAGCATCTTTACTTTTGAATGGTTATGATTACAGTACCGTGACAATCGTACAAATATCTAGTTATTGGGACTGTTTCAAAACCGTCCCAATATCCAGATATTGGTACTGTTTTACTGAGCTGTTCTCATCAAAACCGTACTTGGTGTGATTTTATAGGGCTTGTTTTCATGACAGAGAAGAAAAGAAATATTAGGTATCTGTGGATTAATTCTTCGTTAACAATTGTGTTCAACAGAGCAGCCATTTCATTTATTACACGCCTGTTCTATGTAATCCCCGCCACAGCAACACTAAACCATGCGGTAAACGAAAATCTGTTCCGCACATATGTGTGGAATGGAAATTGTTGACGGACTATTTTTAAATAGAAACTAAATTTCACGGGGATTTTCTACAAATCGTGCAACGCAATTACAGTTTGAATCGTTGGCGATAGCTGAAAATCGTCCCCTAATACCCCTTGGCAGCCACTAAATAAAAGTATGTAAAACGTGATTTTACTGAACGTGACAAACAATCAAAATGCGTGGCCTTGCATTTGTTTTAGTCAACTGTCGTCGTTCTATCCAGGCAGACGATACTTGACATTATTCGAAATATGTGCCCTTGCTCTGGTGTTTTAGTCATGACATATCCAGGCAGACAATGCGATGCTGGAATGACTTGCTGAAGTATGAATGTTACTAGAGGATCTTGAATGTAGAGGGGAGGGGTTCGCTGTGAAATGATATCATATTGTGTCAAGTTTGTACCACCATTAATTTAATTACCACTGAAAAAATGCTACGGGTGTGATGGTAGGAGGTGAGAATGTGCAGAGACGGAGGAGAGTAGGTTCCCTTCCCAGAAAGTAAGTATGTTCCCGCGACTTGACTATGCATGTTCTCCTGCCACCAGTCTAGTTATGTATGGAATTCGACGCTGCTATGGCCTGGAACGAGTCTAGCTCTGACAAAGTCCATCGCCTATCTTTAGATTCAATCGGATAGAATATTTCAGTTGGTGGGAAAAGCGAACCACAGGTTCGCTTTTCCGACCAACTAAAATATTCCATCCGATTGAATTTGAAAAAAAAAATCGATAAACATCCATTCTCTTTGAATCAAAGCATGAAATGTGTTTCAATCGAGATTTGATTTTACCGAATCTTTGCTAACAATAGACACCTTTCGCATAATGAACGACGACTGACAAAAATTACGAATGGTTAACTATAGTCGTAAATTCGTCGGGAGGTCAAAAAACCTTTTGGGCAGAATTGACGACTACGAGTTCGTTTGTGTTTCGTAATTTTCCCGTGTTGCGCGGCGACGGATGATTTGATTTCCGGTACGAGATGGAACTTTAGGTCACATGGCGATTACAGTTTAATGACATAATCTTAGCGCCTACATAATGTGGTGGAGAAATGCTCTCAAACGTTTTGCAAAATGATATACCTGCTTGTTTTAATGAGAAATCGTAATCTTAACAACGGATAAGAGAAAACGACAGCTGATAGGAAGAACACAATTTCCAGTGACGTAGCACCCCATAATTCTCATCAGTCGTCATTCATTGTGCGGAAGGTCTCTTTTAGCATTATAAATAAAAACTCACCACAGCTGCTGTTTAATGATTACACTCCGTCGTGCAATTAGATTAACTGTTTTGCTATCTTGATGTTTTCGAGGTCAATTAAATATATATTGATTGGAATATCTATAACTGGTGTTCGAAAGAATGTCCTTATATATTTGTTAGGAAAGAGACATCACACTTTATTTTCAAATGAAACAAAATACTGTATTTTGAGAGGTACGGTGTAACTTGCAGTCCACAGTGGCTTTTTTACACCGTGGTTAACCACGTAATAAGTAATAAGTACACCAAAATTCTTGGAAATAAATTCATTATACTTGTGTTTTCCAGGGTGTATGGGAGTTTACACCTCAGGGTGTATGAGTTCCAAAACCGGTGTAAATTCCCAAACACCCTGGAAAACACAAGGATAACTAATTTTATCTTACAATCAACATGTATTTTGTCTGTATTAACTCCGCAACTGTCGTGTATCCGACCCCTTGATACAGATGTTTGTATCAGGGGGTCAGATTCAAGCACATTCCTTTCGCGTGAGTTCCATTTTTTTTTTCTTTTTGTTTATCCTTACGAATAAATAGTTCGTTATATATTCGTCTACATTCTTGACTTATCCCCAATATATTGTAAAATAAAATGATTATTACCATTATGTGGATGTACGAAATATGTATCCGAGTCTCGCTCCGGGTTCTAAGGGTTGATCACGACTCGTCGACGAGTCGTGATCTACCCTTAGAACCCGGAGCGAGACTCGGATACATATTTTGTACATCCACATAATGGTAATAATCTCTATGTGTCAACAGTCTTTGTGCTAACTCCACGAAAGGTGAGTAAACAAACCACTCACAGCAGCGTCAAATTCAAAATAGAATTACACTGGTGGCCTTACCATATTGGAACATATTTCGATTATTCTACTGTATATTAACCCTTCACCCAAAGTAACTGCAAAAACGCTTCGACCTATTTACAATTATCGCCAATCGCATTCTGTTAATAGTTTCCCTGTGATATTGTACAAACAGACAACAACGCAACCATAAAAACTCTTGATATATCAACTAGCTCTGTAGTGTACATCTGTCTTCTTACCCTTTGCTGCTCTCGTCGCTTATACACCAACAAACTAACAACAGTTTATCAATACAGTAGATAAATGTTTTCTACTGCTCCATGACATGATGTTGCATAACATTATGTGATAGCAACAATATGTCATAACGATAACATGTTGCGCAACATATTTAATGTTATGTTAATAAACAGAGAGTAATCGCTTGACTGGACTGGTTACGTGAAATAATTCATGAGAGGTGAGGGACGTTGTACAAACACGTGAGCGCGATATACAATATAGTCCCTCGCCTCGAATGAATTATTTCACGTAACCAGTCCAGTCAAGCGATTACTCTGTTTATTACTTTTCATTATTAACGATAATTATATTATTTAACCCCTTTACATAACGTAACGGCCAAAACCGGCCAGCGCTATTCTCAAAAATCGCCAATTAATTTTCATTATTTTTTCATTTTTGTCTCTAAAACATAGGTTATGATCCCTCATCCAATGAGGGGGTCGTAACCTATGTTTTTGAGGCAAAAAATTAAAATAATAGTTATTCAAGAATTGTTTTTGCAAGTGTCGTCTGCTTTTCATGTTAGGTAAGGGGTTAAAAAACAAACAAAAAAACAATGAAGTTCCCATTACACCCACGGCAAAGCGTCTTCGTTTGCGCGCATGGATACATGACCCAATTGTTGATTGCATAATTCACTTGTGAAGTTATCATTAAAAATCAAACCCGGAAATCCCAGTAAATCACACTTTGGAAAGTAATAAATACAGCATTACTAACATTCAATGTAGATAATTGGGTTTAAAAACTGAAGTTTACGGAAAGAATGTCGTTTTACTTGATAATTAATCATCTTGGTCACATGACACTTTCAAGAGTATCTTGCTGTAAAAACACGAATACATCATTCTAAAGGACTTCGCTGATGCAGGAGTGGAGGTCTGCAGGGGATGGGCATGGTTGTCTATACCATAAAACAGTTTATGGTAGTGACCATAATTGCTTATTGAAGGCGTGTCCTCGAAAGTAGACCTGTATCTCCTTGGCACGACTGGACGTTGGCATTTTTTCTGTCCTTATTTGTTCTACAGTTATCCCTCAGTACTACTAGTCCACCTAGTGCGTTATATTGTCCTACGGTATGTGTGGTGAGTGCGTGAAGCTAGATCAAACAGTGATGTGCTTAGTTGTCTGGTACAGTAGTATAGATTGAACTGTCTATCACCCATGGGTTCACTGTTAGTCCTTAGCACCACTATCCACCTAAGGCGTTGCACTGACCCACATGTGGTATGGGTAGTACTTAGTGCTAGATCGTGCAGTGTTGTGGGGTAGGCATGTCTGCCTGGTACGTTAATATAGGGCGTACTGTATGTACCCTGTTGTGTTTTGTGATGTGATGGATATGTTTTGTTGTCTAGTACGGTAGTATACAGTATACAATATTCAATCCCGGTGGTCTACTGTTATCCTTTAGCACTATAACACCACCTAATGGTTTGACCTATCCCATAGGCAATTCGGAATGTAGGCCACGTGGTTGTGCTGTGTATGTCTGGATTCTAGTATCACAGCAGGGCGTATAGGATCTTATGGATATTCTATGATTTGGCCGAGGGTAGAGGTCGTGATCTGAGTTAGCTAGCAAGCCTGTAATAGTGCTATAAGTCAGTAGTAATCGCACACGTCTACAAGGGGTGGATAAATAGACAATAAACATATAGTGTGTTTTTATATCTGTGTTATACAACGAGTTGAAATATGGTTTATTTTTTCGAGGCTTCGCTTATTTCAACGAGTTGTATAACACAGATATAAAAACACACTATATGTTTATTGTTTTTATCTGATAACAAACAGACACCCGTCTCGTGCGTCTACCCGCCTTATATATGCTTCCCACGGGCCTCCAAAGAAAACCAGTCTACGAGACAAAAGAAATAGGACAAGACGCATAGAGTTGTGTCCCTTACATTACAAAATCGATGACGGCGATTGTAAAGTGCGATTGCACTTCTTGCATCATGTAACTGCGCTGGAACAAAATAAATTTCAACTATTTTATTAACAGTAACAAAACGGTGTTTCAGTAGAGTTATTCTTTTTTTGACATAGTTCCAGTTTTCTTCCGTGTTTTATGCTGTAGTCCCAATATAACAAATAATTTTGCGTTTGTTTACAATTTTTACGAAGTGTTTTTTTTCAGGTAGAGCAGACGAACTTTTAATTAGCGCAGTTCCGCGAGTACTTTTGATCGAGGCCGTGACTATAAATAGTTCGCAGTCGTCGCATACTAATTACTATTAACATTCCAGTAATTTCTACAATGTTTTGAAGCAAAATTTTAGGATGCCTTTATTGAAGCGAAATAAATAAGAAATGACACCATCAGAGGATTTTGACAAAGTGCAATAAGCGTACAATTAAAACCTGCCCTGTGATATAACGATGTTTCATGAATGAATGAATGAAAATGGAATTGAAAGAGGTCAGAGGTCGTTCGCATAAATTATAATTATATACAACACCCGTTGTATATACTTCAAGTATATACAACGGTTGTTATACTCTATGGTTATCAGATAAATATAAGTTTGTGTGACTACAGTTGATGTCCATCATAAAACAAATGATGGTGACTATGGATAAGTAAGCTGTAGTGGTCTTAGACCTATGAAGGCCTGGTGTAATCCAGAAACCAGAAGCCGACCAGATGTTCGAAGCGATAACCATCTTCGGTTAACCCTTTACCCAACGTAACGGCCAAAACCGGCCAGCGCTATTCTCAAAAATCACCAATTAATTTTCATTATTTTTTTTCATTTTTTGTCTCAAAAACATAGGTTATGACCCCTCGTTGGAACGAGCTCGTCGAGCTCGTTCCAACGAGGGGTCATAACCTAGGTTTTTGAGACAAAAAATGAAAAAAATTAGTTATTCAAGAATTATTTTTGCAAGTGTCGTCTGCTTTTCAGGTTAGGTATCCTCCAATAGAAATCATCCAGTACTACATACAGTGCAGTCGTCGTGGACTGGTTGTAATCCACGCATAGACAGTAATGTCCACGCATGAATGCGTTTACCAGGTAATAAAAATCATCATCAGCAAAATTCCAATTAATGAATCACCGGGATGTACACGATGCTTAATTAATCAATGTTTTGATGATTATTCCTGTAATTAGTGGTTGGAATCTAATATTATCCACCTGTGGAAAGTGGCCAATCCACGTCGGTCGTACTGTAGGTATCCTCCAATACTCGTATGTGCTTATGTGCTGGGTGCGTTGGGCGCAGATTGTGCACTGGCACACAAGCACAAATTAGCGCATCCATCATGTGCTGCATGCGATGTGTACACATGGTGACACACTGTGCACGTAAGCACATTCTACTAAACACAAGTCCCACGTTCGTGGAATACCTGATATGATCTGGCTTTGTCTATAGAATCCCTTTCATCGTATGCGCCCATATGCCGTATGTGATGTGCGCACATTACCACAATGGAACATTTCTATTTGATCAACCGGCAGCTTCTTATATGTACGATGCCCTAGAATGCACAAGATTAAGGAAGTATACAGATTGATGCGGCCTTAGATAAATATCTGTTTGATTCTCTGAAAGACCTGCACGTTTTGGATGCTAGATGCACTATTACAGGATACCTTTTGGAGGATACTTATTGGAGGATATCTATTTAAGGAATAGTGCCTGGCTTGGAGTTGACTACGCCCATATAGTGCCCAGTGAGGTGGTGCAGTTCCCGCCGCGAAGCGGAGGGAACTACACCACTTCACTGGGCACTATATGGGCGTAGTCAATGACAAGACATGCACTAATCCTTATATTATATCGAACACCCATCAAGAAAAACATCTGTCCGATTTGTTAATCTATTACCAAGGTAGCAGCCCTACCAACCAGCGTTATATAGAAAAAATACCATGTAGTTTTTAAAATACATTTTCTTCTTCCAAAACACGGCTAACTTGGATTATTGATATGAGCAGAAGACAGATTTTGAATCGGTCGGCAAGGGTGAACAAAACTTTTCCCCCAAACGGAACTGTGTATTCTAGAATCGCGCAACTCGCGAATGAAAGCTAAAATTTTCGAAATTTGACAACGAAGTTTGATAATTTCCACACATTTGTCACACATATACATTACCGAATGAGTCAGTACGGGATACCAAACGCCGAAGATTCAAATGAATTCCATTATTTATTCGTTTACTGCCCAAAACATACAATTGAATAGCGAAATAATATGAGCAGCGAAACAAACGATTTTTTATATCCTGACGCGTTCTCATGAAAGTTGGACCCAGGTATGGATCATTCTCTTCGAAACGAGATATGGATCATCTTCTCAAGGAATAAAATGAACGCCTCGAAAAATGTGACTTCAACAATGGAAAAGCGATACATTTTTCCACAAAGATTTCTTTCCGGGTCGTTTTGTGGATGTTGTGCCTCTGTGAATAGATTTTTAAATTTTGCCTGATCAGTTTTATTCGCCCAGTATCAAAAGAAAACTAATATAGTAGTGTGCTAAAAATAGAAAACGTGTAGTGCCTGGGTGTAGTGCCTGGTCTGGTCTGTGGATGCAAACTACACGAAATAGGGTATCATCTTTCAGCCAATCAGAATGCAAGGAAGTCACGTGAGATATAATATTACAGGATACCTTTTGGGGGATATTTATTGGAGGATATCTATTTGAAAATAGTATACTTCGTAGTACGGCTACTCTAGACTTCACCATGGCCTTCAAAACTCCAAGGCCACTATTGCTGACTTGTCCATAGAAACCCATCTGTCCTATGATCAGCATCCAATGTATTCACATAATACTAATTGTTTTCCACCCTTCTCCCTCTTACAGCTTTGTACCATTACTACTGCCTTCTTGCACTACTACGGGGCTGCTAACTATCTTTGATCCTGTGTTGCCACCTCTGCCCTCAGCTAGGGCTTTCCAAAACTCAGTTAGATATTTATTTACGATAATACCAGTCTGTACAGTTCCTTAACTTAGCGCATGCTAGAGTACCCTACATGTAAAAAAACACCAGTTGATCGTATAGAGATGTGCCATGTGGTAATGTGGCTACGTTCACATTTCTCACAGTCCACCTCGATGAGAATTTTCAGTTATTTTCTGTCTAGTTTAATATCTGACCGGATTTTACCAGCAAGCTTCTTTAACCAATCAGCGTGGATATTAGGCTTTGAAGCATGAGCCATATACTGTCACCGCGCAGTTGAAGTCATCCCATATGCTAAAATATCTCACCGCGTAATGCAGTCTTGAGGTATTTAAAACCGATCCTAATGTATAACTCAAGAGAAAACTGAGTTAGCACCCTTGCACTTACATCAATACATCACCCGAGCTTTCCATGTGTTTATTTAACAAAAATACACGTGTAAAAATCTATCAATTGCACCATCAAACCTTTCAGAAATTCGTCGGAAGAAGATTACCAGAGAAAAAGAGGAAAATACACTCTTAGCCCTTTGAACCCTTTTCCGACCGGGGGACATGATACATCATAAATTAATTAAGTAGGAATGCTGCAGAATGAATATATGAGGTAGACTAATTAGTATTTTCAACGTGCAGCCCCAGGGCTGCACGTTGAAAATATTAATTGGTCAGCAACTGGAAGAATCCAATTAATGAATCTGGATTCTTCCAGTTGCTGCCGTTGAACTGACATGGAAGATACCACCAGGGTTCAAAGTGTTAAAACACAACAAAATCGAACGATCAGCCTACAAATATGTTCTAGTAAAAGTAAATCGGGCGGCTGATAAAGTAAATACAATATGTTCTAGTAAAAGTAAATCGGGCGGCTGATAAAGTAAATACGTTATACGGACGTGGCGACCGTTACTTATCCCCAAACTCGGTTGATAACGCAGGTCGAATGAGGAACTGCGAATAACTAACTTTTTGTCACTCTCCCATACGTTATGGTCTGCTTAGTTCGCGAGTATGGTGTCACATGAGGCGAAGCAAAAACAATAGTGGGCGAGGCGTACCACCGAGTCCGATATTGTTTTTGCTTCGCCTCATACGATCGTTTCTGCCAACTATGCACTCCGTAACTTATACTGATGTCCAGATTATATTTTCTTTACGTCACGTATCAATTTGAGCGACTTAATTTGGGAAGAATTATCTAAGTATGTGTACGACCAGCTGTCCTTCCGTGAACACATCAATGAGACGCGAAAAAGTAGGAAGTTGAACGGAAATTGCCAAGAAATTCATTCACGTCATAGATGTGTTCCCCATCCAAACGCCAGGTGATATCTGATCCATTCTATCTATAATTTAATTGGAAACGTGACAGAATTAACAAGTTCCAATGTTCATCACCCAGGGATTTATTTTCTTACCGTACTGTGTTAGAGTATCTTTTTCAGATTGAATAGGTTTCCCTATCGAATTAGACCTAACTCGCAGCACACAATAAAATACAAAAACATACAGCTGATCGCAGGGGTGTCAGTGAAGAGTTACAGCCGACCAGTCGCGGTAAAACATTTTAAACTGTTAAGTTCGAAATAGTTTGCATTGGACACATGTTAACAATATGACGAATAATTTGATCTAAAACAAAGATTAGGCCACACAAAAAATATCTTCCGTTTCTCATGCCATATTTAATTGTATGCGGTTGGATTTTTTTTTTTTTTTAGGGGGGAGGTAACCAGGTGAAAACGCATACTACGGGGACACTCATTCCATAAAAATTGCTAATTTGAAATGCATAGCACTAATACTAAAATACCGAAATTCCATAGATATTCCTCCAAATTTGGATCATTATTCCATTGGAAAACAGTATTATGCTCTCATTGCCGATCTCTTTGCCCACTACAACATTCCCCCAAAAATCAAAGAAGCCTATTTCTACATTTCTATCATATGAGAAAGATTTCGATAATCAGTTTGGTTGATGAGTAATTTCTGAGGACACGATTTCATAGACGCTATACGAGACTCAGCGGTTGGTATCCTGGAGGATCTGCCCCGTCTAATTCATTTAGATTTGGGTGTCCTTGTCGGAAACCGGGGTTGTGTCGCCGCTGGAAGAAATAGATTCACGCCGCGTATTCAACCAAAACTCAAGGAGTGTCCTTTGAATCCGTGCGTGAACGTACAGTACGTGGAGAGTGGATTGTAACTAAATCACCCGGGGAGTGGAGTTATCACCGAACATATAACTTTCAAATTATATACATGTGGACAAAAAACACAAGCAATGTTTCTGCCAATGGACCTCCGGGTGCAACCCGGAGGTATGTTGGCTGGAACTTTGATTGTGTTTGTTTTGCTTTGCAGCGCATTTGCAATTATTGCTTGGGTGGAATCTCCACTCTGCGGATGATTTAGTGATAATACACCCTCCACGTACAGTATGTCTCGCCGTAACGAACCCGCTCGCTTCCCTTTTTGTTGGGGTGGTTCATATCCTGAAGAGGTTAATAACTTTTCCTCGAAAAACATAAATCAACAGGGGTTCACTGAAAACAACAATTTTAATACATATACATAGAAATAAATATGATAATTTGTGACTTATATTTTGATCCAAAAGAATAAGAAAACGAAACGTCAATCACCCCCTACCCACACAGTGTTTGAGTCACTTGCGGATCCGCATTCTCTGTTGTCGCTGGATTTTCCTCCTTTTCGCTGGTATTGGTTCCTTGGTCGCCTCTTCTCTTCACCCTTTCACCGCCGTCGCACGACCACTAACGTATCGTTATTTTATCGGACGCCTCTGCTCTAACATGTGACGGAATGTCACTCTACTACTGCCGTCACACGGCCACTATCTTATTGTCACTTTACTTGACGCTTTTCACTGGCCACCAATGGGAGATAAACTCTCCCCTTAGTCTATCCCAGAGTAATGTTCATACAGACAAAGCCTACTCTGCCGGTGTATGAGTTGCCTTCTAAAACAGGTAATCCCGTTTACCAACATGCAAATAGCTCCCTGAGCTCGTACTTCGCATTTCTGATCTTATTCTCATATATGGTCACCGACATGCCCCGCGACTGCTCGTATTCTAAATATGATCTCTGTGGCTCCCCTACATAACAACGTGCCTATACTTTCGCACCGATGCGGCACCTCCTCTAACCTATAGCATAGGACATCCCATCCACACGCAACAACCCACAGCCTTACACACCTTCAGACTGGAATGAATTTTTCGAGAACCCCCTCCGATTTTTATTTCCATAGCCAGAACATTAATTCTCAGTTTAATCGCTTCTCTTGAACTTGGCCGCTTAGATCTATCTTAATTTAATATTCGCTTTAAAGTTCCTTTGAATTTGAAAGACTCACATTTTGGTATCTTTTGACATTTCGGAGACGGGATAGATGCGTAATATGGGTGTGTGTCCAGAACATATGCGATGTACCGTTTACACCATAATTACCTCTTAGCTGGCCATAATTACGGAGATAATGACTATAGGAGAATAGTCTTTTACTACCTTTAATGTTTTTTTCCAGACCGCCCATGTGGCATTCAAGAAATGCTCTATAAGGGACATTAAATTTTACGCTTTATTACCACCGCTCGAATTATTGCTGGTCTGTTTAAATGACAAATTGGTTTTCGGGGTCCGTCATATACCTATCTTTACGTTTTATGTTTAACACTTTACCTAACGAATCGCCCGCGTAATATGCAAATTGAGCAGTTGAAAAAATTTAATTTTTCAAAATATTTCAACAAAACCATATCATGTGACCCCCTCATTGGAACGAGCTCATTGAGCACGTTCCAATGAGGGGTCACATGATATGGTTTTGTTGAAATGTTTTGAAAAATTTTAAAAAGTGACATTTAACATAATAAATTTTGATATCGTCTGCGTTGGGTAAAGGGTTAACCCACTCAGAAAGATTATCGAAAATATTTACGCTTTTAAACAAGAATATCGCAACTTTTAGCTATCACCTTGACAGTCCTGAACCGATCTGTGCCGCTATGGTGCATTACAAGGATTATGAGGAGAAAGCAAAATCCAGTTACTGGCCAAACGCCAGAGGGAATCAATAGTTTCACAGATTTGGGGGATTTTTTTTAATTTTTATTATAAATTTATGAAAAATGTCAAAGACATTTTGTTAAAAAAATTAAGAAAATACGAGTGGAAAACACAACAAAGTGTCACGAGAACTTTAACATCTTTCATTTCGACGACTGGCGGAGAAAATTACTCGTACCTGAATATGTCACCCAACATTTGAATAACCCTGTCAAACAGTTTGTTTTTATTTTTCAGAACGGTACTACAGATGGGGGTGAATACAAACTGGACAATTTAACTTCGTACTCCATAATAGAGGAATTGGAGGTTTCTTACACGGAAGTATGTATTGCTTCAGTATTTTCACCGACGGTGAATTCGAAACGTTACACCCTGTATTATCCACGCAGCTAGCACACAGCGTAACCTCAACGTTGTTAGTTAATCGTGGTAACCTTTTGTGTAATCACAATCTTTTCAAAGTTCTTGAGTGATGTGACAGGCTTGGCAATTTCAGGAGAGCGATTTTTTAGCTCTCCTTACTGCCCTCCTGAAAGAATTAAGGAGAGCGAAAAATTGCCCTCCTAAATATTTTGGTCGGGGATGATTGAGATTACATGTATTATGCTCACATTAAATTTTTGTTGTAAAGCAAAAATGTAATTTAACTTCGAAGTCACATAACATCACGTAATTTCATTTTGAAAGTGGTTTAGTGGTAAAAGGTAATGGCTGCAACCATACCCAAACACAGTTGCAATCATTTGAAGCAAAATGGGTCACAGCAATATTTTTTTTTCTGTCAGTTTCAAGTTCAACAACTGACATCACAGTTTGAGGGGTAATTATTCAAGGAATATTGACACTATAATATACTACCATTACTACTATCCTGTCACTTGAAGCACTTGCACCAGGATGTGACTGTAGATTCAAGCAGACCTGTTGTCCAAGAAAGTCATACGCCTACCACTACCACCTTCAACCCCCCTTGGGGGGTTGAAGGTGGTGGTTGTAGGCGTATGACTTTCTTGGACAACAGGTAGGTCTGGGTATACACACAGGTCTTGTCAAGTGTGTGTTCAAATGTTGAGTGAGACATCTAGATGTCTAAGAGATTTCGCTTTACCTTAGTAAAGTTAATAAAATCACTGATGTAGTCTGTTGGTTTCAGTTTCAATGAGTTTGTTCAACTGGATACTTAAAATGCTGTGTAAAGCTAATTGCTCTCCTAAGCTGATTGAGGAGAGCGATGTTTTGCCCTCCTGCATTTTTCAGAATGCCAGGCCTGATGTGACATAACTGTGTTGCCGCAACGTTTTCACAACGCTTAGTGACAAGTTGTTAAATGTTGTAAGATGGTAGTGTTGCAACAACGTTTTTTGCGAAATGGCCACCATGTTAAGTAAGAAAGTGTTAGACGTTGTGAGATGACTGCGTTGTCACAACATTTCTAAGACGTGACAGCACCGTTGAGGAACAAGTTATAATTAAACTCTTTTTCGGTTCATGCGTTTTCAGATAAAACGATTGGCTCACACGATTCTGTTTTTTCTTTTCATAACTCAATGAACCGCAAAAAACACAATTAGATCCGCCCCCAGCCACGCCCCTAAAATACCAGTCTTCGGAGTTGCAACATGGTGTTAAATCAATAGAAGTTAGAACACTGGCACGTTCTAAATGTGAAAAATAAAAAGAAATTTACATTACTAATTTATCACCATGAAATTATTTATAAAATATTTAAATGACTGTGGTGGGTCAATTTTTCTTTTTCTTCACAACTGTATTTATTTGACATTTCAATTTTTACGCACACTGGGTGATCGTCTGCGATCATCGTTTTATCCAAATCGATTGTAAACAATGTCTGGTCACGACGAATACGGCAATTTTGACATTGCTAATTTGAATGAAAGTTTTGGAAATCAAAATGATTTTATATTTGAGGAAGAATATTTGTCTTTATATCTAACTCCACTTTTACAGACTGTGTTTTTCAGTTCTCGGGAAACGGTCAAAACCAAAATACAATGTAATATTAGTGGCCTACTTCCACCTACCACGGAACGTAACTTTTACGTGAAGTGAACAGTTGAATGAAATTTGAGGGAGGCGTGGCTTATGACGTTTTCTTTGCATTACGTAATTCATTGGTCAATAAATAATTTAATGACATAAGTGCATTTGACTTGGAAAGTGTGTCAATTGCGACCCGCATTTCAATAATATGCGCCCTCTTTTATGCCAGAAAAATAATATGTCCACAAGTTTTAGTTTTTAAGTCTTTGTTCGCTGAAGTAGAGGACGACTAACACTATTTATTTATTTGGGTCGCGAACGTTTAATTATAAGGAATGATCGTTTCTTTTTGTCTATTTCTTGAGTTATGAACCCCAAAAAACAAAGTCCAAGCTGTGTAAATGGGCTACGCCCATTTACACAGTTTGGACTTTGTTTTTTGGGGTTCATAACTCAAGAAATAGACAAAAAGAAACGATCATTCCTTAAGAGAACCCTTTCAGCCCTATTCCAAGTCATTTCAATGACAGCAATAGGAAGAGCCTATATTAATTATTTCGGTGTAGACCAATCAATATCTTCAACGTGCAGCCTTAGGGATGTACGTGGTCTACCCCACACATTCACATAGCAGACATCCTACTTATTACGAAATTATGGAGTATCATGTTCATTGGTCGGAAGAGCGACCTCTCGAGTTCAAAGGGTAAAATGTAGTAAAATGGTTTTGCTGCCACAAAGTGGCTACAAAGACAAGTACGAAGTTGTTAAATGTTTTAAAATGGTTTTGTTGCCCACAGCATGTCTACAACATGTACATAAGTAAGTAAAAGTTGATAAATGTACGATGGCCGTGTTTCCATAATGTTTCCACGACGTGCTTACAACTTTATATAATGAGTTGTTGACCTGTGTTGTCACAACTCCACTGAGAGCCAAGTCAGTCAAACACCATCAGTCAACGTTACACGCTAATGCTTTAACAACAAAAAAATGCAACATTTCCACAACGCCGTAACAACCGCAACGTTTTACCCGGACAGTAAGGGGAAAGAGCTAAAGCAATTTCTTTAATTGTAGGTATTTTAAACTTAATAAGTCACTACACGTAGAAGATAGTACCGCAAAATGTCGTATGTTTGAATGAAACCTCGCGAAATGTGAATGAAGAGAAGTTGGCAAATTGCGTCATTCGAAAGGTGAAGTTGGAAGAACTTTCGACTGTTGCTGTAAAATTTTTTAACCGCAATAGAAGCTTTACACCGGTAGTTGGGTTAAAAAGCTAAAATTTAACATACAGGTTTTTCACAGGTAGAAACATAGGCAAGCATGTTGGTCCAAAAGCTATCAGAGTAAATATATGTCCAAAGTGAAATCGTACTTCCGGTATCGTGGGTTCTTTTACCTTCTTTTCTGCTGGGGGTGAGGGTGCGGTGGGTGGGTGGGTGGGTTTTCACTGCAGGCACAGGGAGTGCTGCTGTTGGCAACGCTCGCAGGTATACTTCAGTGCACTGTGAATAGAGATGACTGCGCCAGTGTGCTGTTCCCATGCGCCTCTTCAAAACATCCTAACGCGATAAGTGTCGATAACAAACTCAATGCGCCGCTGACAATATTTTTTTCCCAAAACTCACTGTGAGTGTACAGAATGTGGAGAGTGAATTGTAACTAAATCATCCGTGGAGTGGAGTTACCACCCAGAGTATCACTTACGAATTCTGTACATATGGACAAAAAACACAAGCAATGTTTCATCCAATGGACCTCCGGGTTTAACCCGGAGGTCCATTGGCTGAAACTTTGCCTGTGATTATTATGCTTTGCAACAAATTTGCAATTATTGCTCGGGTGGAATCTCCACTCTGCGGGTGATTTAGTGATAATACATTCTCCACTTACTGTACATGTGTTTGGAATAATATATTACCCGGAATTATACTTGCCGTCTTATAGACTTTGTTTTAAGGAGAACACCAACAAAGAGAAATTAAGAAGTATTTATTATCTCTCGGTAATGTGCGATTTATTCTCACAATAACAGAATTCAATGGTCCTATTTTTTTGTGTGCAGCCAATATTTTTAGTCTGAAAATACACCTCGTGAGAGTGTTACATTTTTATTTACCATGCATGTATTTTTAGGATCTGGACCGGTGTGACAGGAATGGAAGTCCGTAGGAAAATTAGTCCCTCTGGACTATTATTCCGCGGAATTATAGTCCTAGGTCTAACATTTCTAGGAATAGTAGTCCGCCGGACTACTATTCCTTGAAATGTTAGACCTAGGACTATAATTCCGCGGAATAATAGTCCAGAGGGACAAACGTTCCTACGGACTTCCATTCCTTTTACACCGGCAATAATGGAAATTTCACCTTGTTTGTAAAGGCCACCAGGATGTTCTTGATTAATTTGTTTGCGGGGTGATGGGAGAATCTTGTTGATAATCGCAGTGGAATATTATCATAATCGTGCAGTGATAGGATGGATTGTCGATTGGCAAATCTTGTGATAGATTTATTGGATGATGGGCGATAGCATTCGGCGGGAATGTTTTAACTTGTCTGGAATATCATCCGATTTGTGTAGGCTACAGGGCGTCACTGTCTAATCTTGCAATCTGCAAGAGGCATTCTGAATAGACAACGTCCTTACTACCAAACTATGACTGTTCAGAAGTTTGAAAGTTCCTCCCTCTTCTGCTGTTCTGTGTTTATTTTGTTGACTGTGTCTACTTTTGTGTTTAGCTGTTCATTGTGAACAACTTCCCGGACAATGCTCTTAATTTCGAAACAAGAGAGATTTGTTTTATCAGAACACTGATGTGACACCCGTAAGTTATTTCCAGTTTCTTATTCGACATCAGGTATCAAATGATTTTATCGGTTGATAACGAATATTGAATAAGGATCTAGGAATAAATAATGAATGGTTGTCGCGTCCCCTATCAGAACAAGGTTTTACCGGCCTGTAATCCAACCTGCCTTCCGATCAAAGCCCCGCTTCTATCGATCTGTTGGGGAGAAATGCGATATGTCATTTTATTATTACAAGGTTCGAGACACTTTCTAGATAAAATAAAACCTAAAAAAACAGGAAATGATGTAGTATTGAATTTTTCTGGATTTTGTGAAACATGCTGGGATCTTTGCAAGATAAATCCATTTTGAACTTGTTTTAAACATCGTTCTTCTTCCTCGTTTATCGTACTTCTCACACAGTATATAAACATTCTTATGTTTTCTCACATTTGACGTTCGAGACGATAATATTTTGCTCTCTCGTTGGAAAACACAGTCCATGTCTGGTGGAGAATGGACGTCTCAGTGTTCTGATGTGGGTGTAAAGAAGATGAATTGAATTTTAAGAATAATTTTAAAACAGACATGAACTCTTTTTCTGAAAATCACATTAAATCTTCAAGTAAGGTTACCATTGTCAATAACCTTCAAAACAGGCACGGCGAAAATAATTATTTTCAAAGGAGTTCTGCTTTTATATATTCATCTCATATTTCAGTTTCAAACAAGACGTAATGAAAAGTAAATTAGAGGGCAGAAGCCACTCTTTTGGTCCACAGAATACACGTTTGGGGGCGCAGCAAACCATTCACGTGATCGAAAAACATTTTCATCGATCAGAGCCTGTTATAAATGCAAATCCTCACAATGTTAACAGCATGAAATTGGTACTCTTGAAATAACCCGTTCAAAGCTGGCACCATGGGTGGTATCGTCTCTCATAATTAGGGTTTAATATATTCCCTGGTGTTCTAGGGACAGTGGACGAAATGAAATTACCCTCAGAACCCGGAACCGGGAAATTTCAAGGGTTTTATCAAGCAAATACACGACAGTAACGAGAAGCATTATTTTAATGAAAAAGAACATATTTTATTGGCAATCTGCCATCTCCAAGAGAAGCGTGAAAACCGAAAACAGCTTCTATCTCGTCTTTATTTTCGGAATCATTAGTACCTTCACCTTACCTCCTCCAACATCGACATCTTCTTCACTGCCGTCACAAGTCTTCTCTGCTTGAAGCAGAGGAGAATGGTGACGACAGTGAAGAGGATGTTGATGTTGAAGGAGTTAGTGGGTAGTGATACTAGTGATTCTGAGAATGAAGGCGAGTTTGAACTTTGTTGTTAAAGGGGGAGAGGGTAGTCCAGCACCGGTTGAGAGCTACAGTGATTTAGGTTCGTCAGGAATCAGGACTGTAAACATTTCAGGCGTGGAAGGGAAGGCGAAATCCTACAAAGTTACATTGGGGCAGTTTTTCAATTCAGAAAACTTCAGTTCAACTCAGAAATCCATGGTTGATTCTCGGTTTCGTGCTGTAGATTTCCCGGGTATCGGCTTTCCAGAAATTCCCGTCCCCGGGATGAAACACTACACATAATACTGTCTGGAGAAATGGACGAATCCATTTTGTATCTGTGGGCAGGTTCAGTAAACATTTAATCCACAAATGACGTTATCTTGAGGAGAAGAGGCATAGATGTGTGGACTCCGCGCGATTTTTGTAAGAGGTGCCTTGACAACGTGTACACTGAAATCAAAGAATGTGCCCCTACCGAGTCCATTCTCCATTCTCTGACTTAAAATATTCCATTCTCGTAAAACAACATTAATCACTTATTTTCATTTACATGCTAGGTTTAAACAATGTCACGCATCGCTCCCTGGGGGCCTGGGCCCCTATATTCCATTCCCTACGATCAGAATTGCCAACAGTCGTATCTTCAGTCTTGTGTCCAGTCCGGGCGTCGCATCCGAGCACTTGCAGCTACAATCGTATGCTTGGTATGATGTTGTTGGGTGATGTATGAATGGTACAACAATCAGTCTCTCACATTCTTAGGATTTTTGGCGGACCCTCACTGTGTGTGCGTAGGGCGACGGCCTGACTTGGTTTCGAGGGGGGGGGGGGGCGGCGATGACTTACCTCAAAACCAAATCAACATGGTGATTGACCACTGGCCCTTGCCTCGAGATGGGAATGTGTGAGTCCATGTGTGAGTCCATGTATGAATCCATATGGTCTACACCACCTTTTTGAGTAATTGAATGTATGACTTCGGGAGATGATTTACATAAGCTAGAAGCTTCCTGTCAAATCCCTCAATCATTCGGCAATCTGTTTACTGTTAGTATATGTTATATGTTGAGGTATTGCACTGGCACTGTTACTCTTCTGGTATTCAATTCTGTAACATATAGCATATTCCTTCAATACATATTGTTTAAATTAAAATTAATCACAATTGTTAGATTAGCTTCACTTACTGTAGTTTACAGACACCAGTCTAGAGATGATGTTGACGACAGTTTTCACGCTGTCTGATGCCAGTGGTGCCAACTGTACTAAAACATTCGTTCGCTACCAAAAATACAGCATTTGGCACCTAAATTGTGTACCACAAATATACGTTTCGTAGGTTTCAAAGGCTTTGTGGCTTGTTATTTCAGCGTGTCGTTTGGGATAAAATCGCCGTGTGACGACACAGATGACCGAGTATTCAGGCCCGTCAGATAATCTGTAGTCATAATCAAGAGTCTTTGTTATGGCTGAACTGAATTAACAGTATATTCATTTACAAAGGCGCACTACACGTCGATGGTGCACCTGTCTTAAACCAATGGTAACCCTGCTTGTGTGGAGTTAGTACATTGGGGAGCTGACAGTTGCTCGCCGTTGCTCGGTGATTCTCTTCGGGTACTCCGGCTTCCTCCACCCGTAAAACTGTCGAGGTCATGATTGGCCATTGTGTAGAAATATGTGACCTTAAACACCAATAAATAAATAAATTCATGATTCTTCTGAAAGATAATAAATTATTTGCTACACGTTTGTTTGGAGTGAATCAACAGTAAATAACAATCATGAATTTTTTTCGTAAACGTTAAAAATAGCCTTTTTATATATTTATTGTTTATTTATTTATTTATTTTTATATATATTATTGAGTTTCTATATTTTTGTCATTTGTGGGTTTTTCGAAATTAAAATACTTAAAAGAGCCAGGTAATATCAAATTAAAATATCGTATTTTGAGTGCAAAAGGCTCCATCTGCAATGCTGGAGCATTGCAGATGGTGCCGTGTTGCACTCAGAGGACAAAACATAGTTGTTATTTTCATTTACAATCAGATCTGTTTGGCACTAAAATCTTTCATTTAGCACCAAAACATTTGATTTGACACTGGCTTCCCTTGTTCTCCTTTGCCCCTCTTCTTTTTACTCTCTTTCCTTCTTCATTCGTATGCAAGGTTTAAACAATATCATGTATCGTCGCCTCCTGGTTGGACTCCCCATGCTCATCCTTCTATGACTAGAGCTACCAACAACTGTCTCCCCAGTTATATGCCAAACCGGGACATCGGATCTTTGCACTCGCAGTTACCAACGTGTGATGAGTAGAGTGTTATTAAGTTAAATATGAACGATCTCCCATGTATCTGCTCCAAGGTCTACATGCTCATGCTCTGTAGTCAGCCATTACTGCGTGTGTATTGAAGCGATGAACCGGCTTGTTGCCAGGCTGCCAATCATCTTACTGACCGGCCAGAGGCGATATATGAGTCCATCTACTATTTTATACCACCTTATTGAGAAAAGCTCCAAGCTTTCTGTCTAATCCCTGCTTTTTGTAGTGTTAAAAAAAATATGCTGCTACTATAGGAATATGGACACATTAGTAACATCTGTTACTACAAATCACCAATGTCCTCTGTTTCGAATTGAATTCGAATGGCGGAGCAAGTATGAACATATCCACATCAAGGACATGTTTCACCTCACTTCAAGACTTCACTTTGTGATTTTATCTTAGAATCAACATTTATTTTGTCTGCATTAACTCCGCAACTGTCGTGTATCCGACCCCTGATACAGATGCTTGTATCACGGGGTCGGATACAAGCATGTTCCTTTCACGTGAGTTCCATTTTTTTTCTTTCTGTTCATCCGTACGAATAAATAGTTCGCTATATATTCGTCTACATTCTTGACTTATCCCCCAATATATTGTAAGATAAAATGATTATTACCATTATGTGGATGTACAAAATATGTATCCGAGTCGAGCTCCGGGTTCTAAGGGTAGATCACGACGAATAGTCTTCGACTCGTCGTGATCTGCCCTTAGAACCCGGAGCTCGACTCGGATACATATTTTGTTCATCCACATAATGGTAATAATCTCTATGGAACTGACTCTGTTAGAGGTCCTTATGTATCACTGGTATTATGCTTGGAGCACAGGAAACTTCTCACCTCCTGATTATATACGACAAGAGTGGAAGGAATAGGACATCCGCAACATAATTGCAGGAAAACACTAACCCACTTAGGTAGATGAGGCTTCGGAATTCAAGCATATCTCAATTCGGATAGGTGAGACATGTACAAGCGTCACACTAGAGCAGAATGAGCGAGAGGGAAATAAACAATTCCCCCTGATTTTGTTATATTGTGAGCTACGGTGCCTTGTGCTGTTACTTTTTTGTTTTTGTTGTTGTTCATTTTTATAACATATAGCATATTATTTGAATAAATATTGTTTAAACTAAAACATTTGATTTGGCACCAAACAAAAATTCCAGTTGGCAAAAAGATATCAAGCCATTGTGAAAATGGTTGATGATGCAGGAGATTAGAGAAAAGTAATGAACTCCACATACAAGTGTGGTTCAGTGCCAGATCTAGGGCTATCACGTGACTGTATCACTGGAGGAGTTGAATAGAAAGGCTGGAGAGGAACCCGTAAAAACCTGTGGGGGATAAAATGATTCAATTGATGCAGATTGTCCGGAAGTATTTTTCGCTATTACTTATTACGCGTGTTCTAAAGCTATCAAATGTCAAGGAAAGAACACACTGGCTGCAGCAAAGACTGGTATACAATGTGATTAAAATCATAAAACCGGTCATTTGTTTATTGATTGGTGTTTAACGACACTCTCGACAGCCAGGGTCACCTGGTGTCGGACAGTTTTGTGGGTAGAGGAACCCGGGGAGAACCACCGTGCAACGTGAAGCAACTGACAGACTCTCCAATGTAGTAACTCCACACAAACATGGTAGGCATTGACTGAATACAAGTGCACCATCGACGTGCAGTACACCTTAGTACAGAGCGCCCCCACGCCACCGCACCCCCACGCGAGCAATCGGGATGAAGTGCCTTGCCCAAGGACACAACGTAGTTACCCATGGCGGGGATCAAACAGTGAACCTTTCGGTTTGAAATCAAATGTCGTAACCACTGAGCCACCAAAACCGAGTGATTCACCGATGGTAAATAATATTATGAACTTGTAGAATTCTAGTCCATCTTAGATGTGTTGTCAGTATCAAGTTTTATCATATGACTCGTCCGTTTTGTTCACTTTAAAACATTTGATATTTAGTTTTCATATTACTCAGACATAAATAAAGCCTTCGATCAATTTCATTGGTCAGTTTCCAAACTAGACAATTTGAGTGGCTGAACAAAATAAAACTGGGCCACATTTTCATAATTTGCATGTTGGGAGCTTTCATTGGTCAATTTCAAAACTGGACAATTTGATTGGCTAAACAAAATACAGCTGGGTGATATTTACATAATTTCAGTAGGGAGAATTTACGTTATCTGTCCTATTTAGGGTGGGTTATATTGTATTAATCTTTTACCTACAAGAAAAACGCCATTCATTTTTTTTTATATTTTCACTTTTTGCTTCCAAAACATAGGTTATGACCCCTCATTGGAACGAGTTCGACGAGCTCGTTCCAATGAGGGGTCATAACGTATGTTTGGGAAGCAAAAAATGAAAATTTTTAGTTATACGAGTATGTTTTTTCCAAGTGCCGTCTGCAACTCAAGTTAGGTGACGGGTTAAAAAGTCATACTAAGTGGCTAATTTGTGCGTGTGTGTGTCATATGATAAATAGATTATGAAATGAGTGTTTTTCTCATATAATATTTATGAAACTCGTCCGAACTTTCCGTTTGCGCTCGCCAGAGGCTCGCCAAAACGGAAAATTCTTAGACTCGTTTCATAAATATTATATGAGAAAAACACTCATTCCATATCCTCTATATATCAATGAATGACTACAAAGTGAGATGGTCCACCAATGAGCGTGTTAAGATAGTTCTAATTTTACATTAACCCAACAGATGCATATGTACATACTTGAGGATGACCTCAAGTCAGATATTGAATAATGAACCGATACCGTTGTACACCCCCTAAAAATACCAACACTGATATGAAAATCCCAATGCAGCCTATGTCAAATCCTGGATCTGGCCCATTTCTCGTACGTATACCAAGCTTGAGTGTCACAACATATGGGAATCGGTGGGATTGTTTAATTGCGTACACGTACGTATAATCGTATTCTGTTGATTCCTACTACACAATCCCCTCTTGACTTTGAAAATGCGCCAGAATCGTTTGTTATGCATAATATTGTCTTTCGAAACTTGGTTGACTGGCACTCCCTTGTATGTTGTTTGAAAATCGTGCTACTGGTGGCTGACTGTTGTTATTTGTAAGAGGTTTCTACACTGTAAAACCAATGGGTTAAAAATCAATGAACACAATTAGCGTCATATTCACTCAGCCCATTTGATTTGGATTAATATTTTTACCCCAATTGATTTTATCGTGTCTGTCCCATAAACATAGCGGTGATGACTTGAAGGGGCGATTGAATTAAAGAATCGACGGCTTGTGTGAAAGTTATACCGTGTTATGTGGTGGGGAATACTGTCCCCGCAAGGTAGCAATTAGTTACTTCTTTCTGACTTTTTCGCAGTTTATAGTAGCAGGTCGGGCATGTTGAGAGCACTCAACTATTGCTAGTATAATGCAGAGGTTTTTTTTTTATTTATCCCATAAATGGCCGTTTATTTGAACAATAAAGGCCTTGGATAAATTTTTGCTTTATTCACCTAGTAGGGTGATGAATTTTCCCGTCGGTTTAACACTGAAAGAATTTATTCCCCGAGTAGCGACGGACTAGTTGACCTCTGGCCTCTACCACATTTGTCTGGCATAATTAATAGTTCGACTGTTGATTTCTTTAAATCTTTTTGAAAGAATGACACAATGCCAGTAGAAAACATCACCCACTGCTCATATAATAAAGTATTTTTGCAAGTTTAGCTCAAGTTTTGTAGGGGAATCATTTTTAGACAGAAATGTATTACTGCGCCTTGTTCATTTTTGCCAATTTTGCTGGTCGATCGAATTGGACCAATGTCCTCCTCTCTTCTTGCTATGTTTTGTAACGAATTATAGCACGATTTTGCCGCGACTGCCCTGTAGAATATTTATGGGATAAACAAAAGAAACGTATAGTGCTTTCAAGTAAAAAATTTATTCTACTCGTAGAATTAAGAATGAAACCGACTCGCCAGAGGCTCGTCGGTTTCATTCTTAATCCTACTCGTAGAATAATTTTTTTATTTGAAAACACTATACGTTTATTCTATATGTACACCTCACTTCATTCTGTTGAGGAATGTTTACATGTAAAGGGTCTACATCTATATAATTGGAACTGCAAGGGTTTTCAAGTTGAAACACTCGTAATCCACTGTCTCAAACAACCAAGTCAATCTCCGAAATTCTTTGTTGACAGTGTCCTCATCTTATTCAATGACAATATTGCCGTTACATTTCGCAGCTGCTTCAAGGGCAACATCATCTTGTTCGCTTATTTCTCTGGGCTGAAGTTTGTACATTGTCATACTCGAGACCACAATAATTGAATTTTCTGTTATGGTTGACCCTTTTTCTGTAAATAACGTATCTCTAGTGGGTGCTCTAAGTCCACTTCCCAAAACTGATGCTGCAGTTTCATTTAGTCTGTTTTATTACACGCCTGTTATATTTCCCTCAGTGTCTTATTTACAAAAGCGTGTGTTCTATGTGGATTTCTGTTGACGGACTCTTTCTCCACCTCACGTCAAGGCTCCATCAAAAGAACTAAACTTTGACCAGGGTCGTAATCGGTTGAAGAAACGTCGCATTCCGAGCCAGCTCAATTAGGAAGTCGCGGTGACAGCAGAACAATCGAATGTCTATTAGACAAATAACAAAGAGTCGTAAAGATAGAAATTTTCTGTGTGATGTTTGAATTTTTAAATTAATGGATTCAGGATTCTAATGAGTGAATATTCACAATGAGTGAATACATCAACACAACACTCGTGCCATCGCGGAATGATAGAACGAGAGGCCACTGGCACTCGTGACGTATTGACGAACGATTTCACACATCGTGACGTTCAGTGTATGTCTTGAACTTGTAGCTATTTGAATGTATGGCACTCATCTTCAGTATTTCTAATCTTCTGTCCCTCATCGTTTGTTAACCCTTTGAGACATTAATTATCGTGACGTTCAAACGTCACTGGGAATTCAGTTTCTTCAACGTTTTTCAAAATGCGAGGTCAAACGTCGGAAAGTACAAATAACAAGATATTTTTCACATTAGTGATTATCTGGTTGAGGTCTAGTTATTTTGGGTGATCTGAATTTGCTATTCAAAACTAGTTTTATTACAAATTATTGGAGAGTGCCCACAGGCACTCTCCAATAATTTGTAATAAAACAAATTTCTATAAACAAAATGTTATTTGTGTTTAACTGAATATGAAATATAAGCAAGGAAAGTGTTGGCTTTTGCTCTGGTATCCTCATTTTTTAAAAGCCCTGATAGTGGCTTCTAGCTCTCAACCAGTTAAAAAGTCTTGACAGCAGGATTATATTAGTATTTTAAGCTGCGATAACATGTTGCTCAACTGTTGTCAGTCAGCACTATTCGAGAGAAAAGAGGAATTGAGATTAAAACTATAAAAAATCCAAAAATAATAACAAAACAAATGACCACAAAATATCAACGCACTGTTTGATTTCGTACGTGATAAGACGTACAAAAGTATCAAAGTGTTAATCTTCAGAAAGTCTTTTTCATGCTGCGCTCAAAACATAAAGTGTTTTCCTACATAAAGCTGCGATTCTCTGTCTGTATCACCCGCCCCTATCGAACAGTTCTCGCACATTTTGCTTTTCTGTTCCACTTCGATTTTCAGCTCTTCTCTCTCCTCTCTGGGACTTGTGACAAGATCACACAATATACTCATCTTTAATTCTACAATTCTGTCTGTCTGTGGTGAATGGAAACTCAAGTGTGAATGTACATTTGGTGAACGGCTTCTTAGTTGCATTTTTATTCTACCTCCCATCAGCCAATCAGTTGAAACTGGAAGTCCTATCACAATTACCTCAGAAAATGTTCGTTAGTTAATGCAGTCTTTGCTGCAGAAGAAGGAAGTGGTCTGCATTTGCGCTGTACAATGCAAAATAATTGCGATATCAGCGAGGTCGGTAGTGAAATCATGAACTGAACTGATCAAACATAAAAAATATTGAGACTACAGTTTGTGGAGGGTGGATTACTACTAAACCGCTGTGAGATATATTTTTTCCTTAGTAATTATTTTCAATTTCTGAAGACAAAACAATAGAAGCACTTGCAAACGTTCATCAGATGAGCACAAATAATTCTTGTGCTGTTATGAACAATTATAAATACTTTTCGAATGGGAAATATAATTAAGCCTCATTCACATGGCCAACATTTATATAGTATGCAAAGATACACATGTGCAATTTTTACCAGGGTATGCAATCGTAAAATTTGCAATGCGTTCACATGTATTTTAAAAATGCTGAGTATTTGCGTGGTATTTACAAGTCGCTTATAATATAAAGGCCGGTTATTCCATCGGGTCCACAGTCTCTTCCAAACATTCACAATGGACAGACTAATATCTGCAACCAGAACAAGACGAAGGCGAATTGTGCCATATTTGGTCAGTACCGCTCTGGTAATGGGTGTGACTCAGGAGAACCGATTTTGGTCAAAACCAAGAAGTAGTGCATGGTGGGAGGACGTAGTACTCCGCGAATTCGACGACAAAGATTGGCTGCCGGTTGTAGCGACTTGGTTTCTTTCGGTGGCATAGTTTTTTCAAACACACACTATAACGCGGTAAACAGATATGACAGGAAACGATTGAAATTCTTGGAAATTTGGCGCGCAGTTGAAACACATCTCAAAATAAGCATGACGCAATGTATTAACCCCTCCATGTTCCCTGTCTCAGAATGGGTATGCAAAATTTGCAATTCACATTTTGCATTCACATGGCCATAATTACACATGTGTAAACAATACGCATGTGCAATTTCGGATTTACATCTGGTCCACCCAGATGTATTTTTTGCACCGTGTGTTTCTTTACACACGTGTGCAGACCCGTTCACATGACCATGTTTACATACGTGAGTAAATTTACACACGTGTGTATCGTTACACACGTATGTAAATCTCGCCATGTGAATGTGGCTTAAGACGCTGCGATTAACCCTTTACCCAACGAATCGGCCGCATCCGCCCGCGTGATATGCAAATTCAGCAGTTGAAAAAATATTATTTTTCAAAAACTTTCAACAAAACCATATCATGTGACCCCTCGTTGGAACGAGCTCGGCGAGCTCGTTCCAACGAGGGGTCACATGATATGGTTTTGTTGAAATTTTTTGAAAAAATTGTATTTAAAATAATAAATTTTGATATCGTCTGCGTTGGGTAAAGCGTTAGAAGTACTCCACTCTCTTCATTATGTACATGCAGTTGAATTTTAATATCTATTTACAATATTACACGTAAATGTATCGCAGTTTAGGTTAGGAATGATGTTAATGATGTCTATTTACTAGCATAGAAATGTATAGAGTTGGGCACGCTGTTTTCTTAAAGTAATTGGGTTACGCTAATGGTGCCGTTGGACAGGGACAACAGTGCACTAACCCAGTTAGTTCAAAATAGTGTACAATACAATACAGTCAGAGAATTTCTAGTCCCAATCTTAGGTATTCCGGGCTCGCGCTTAAATCCTCAGTATCTAATCTGCCTGATCGACGGGCGTTTGTGCTCATTGATGTGTTTCAATTTATGAAGCTAATCTGAAGTAGCTATTTGAATATTTATTCGATCCATTCTCAAAACAAAATTTGTCTGTCAAACAAATAAGCAAAATTTGTTTGTATCAGTAACTGACTGTACATTGGTTTTAGTCAAAGATTTATTTTTTTAATAAAACATTTTTGGGCCTGTGGGGACATTGAAGTAGTCAGTCTGTTTGTCTGTTAAATAGAGAGGTAAACTATTATAGCATTTAAAATAATTAAAAACGAATGTTCAAAAAAATGAATACGATTTTCGTACACTAAGTGAAGGAATGTAAACAATACAGGCGAACTATTTCCAACCAGAACTGTACAAGGCAATTAAGCTTGACAGTTAGGAGCTTGAATGAAAATGTATATATGAGTGCCCAGTCTCGAAAAGTAGCGCTCGCATGGAGCTGTATACATATCTATTAAAATGACAGTAAATACAATCACTGACTGGAAAAACAATGGCAACTAAAACAGTGGCTCGCTGGACTATATTACAAACTTGAATCTAGGAATTTAGGAATGTGCACAAACAGACGAAAATGAAACCATCATCCGTTTCTAGACATCGTGCTTAAATTATAGAACTCTGCAGATAAACAGAGAAGCCAAACATAATGTTCTGTGTGTGAACTATTTTTCAAACATGTTAAGACGACTAAACAAACCGGCGTCCTCTCCCTTGTTGAAAAGATAAATATTAACTGGTTGAGGGGGTAGATTATTTTTGGTGGTCTGAATGTGTTATTCAAAACTTGTTATTACAAATTATTGGAAAGTGCCTACAGACACTCTCCAATAATTTATAATAGAACATATCTATATTAACAAAATATTATTTGTGTTTGACTGGATATGAAACAGTACTTGGAGAGGGAGCGCGGTGGTCACGGCATTGAACATCAAACCGAGAGGCCATGGTTCGATCTCCGCAAGGGGTAACTTCGTTGTGTCCTTGGGCAAGGCACTTAATCCCGATTGCCCCAGTGTAATGCACGTCGATTGGGCACCTGTCTTAAACCAATGCTGAGCCTGCTTATATGGAGTTAGTACGTTAGGGAGTCAGTTGCTCGTCGTTGCTCGGTTGTTATCACCGGGTACTCCGGCTTCCACCACCCGTAAATCTGTCCGAAGCTAGGTGACTCTGGCTGTCGAAAGTGTTGTTAAACGCTAATAAATAAATAATAGTTGATCTGAATCGCAGGATAACGCCGCGATGACGAGGCCAGATCAACCAGATCAAACACGACGCCGAACATCCGTGACCTGCCGTGAGGTTCGTTTAACCCTTTACCTTACTTCAAAAGCAGACGACACTTGTAACAAAAATTCTTGAATAACTATTTTGTTTTATTTTGTGTCTCAAAACCATAGGTTATGACCCCTCATTGGAACGAGCTCGTTCCAATGAGGTGTCATAACCTATGTTTTTGAGACAAAAAATGAAAAAAATAATGAAAATTAATTGGCGATTTTTGAGAAAAGCGCTGGCCGGTTTTGGCCGTTGCGTTGGGTAAAGGGTTAAGACAGGCATGATGCGGATTAGAAAAAAGTTGAAACTCATGCTTTTCTGAGATCCGAAATTTATGGACATACTATTGTGGGTATGAGACATATTCGTGGTATTCATACAATAAACCAGGAAACTACATTAAAATTTAGTAGTGGCCAATAAACGTCGGATTATGGTGCACATTCACAAGCACGTTCCAATAATGGGACAAAAGGTATAATCTGGAAGAAACAACAATAAATTTAGAGCTAAAAATCATTTTTCTCTGAAGATGTATTGATAATGGGGGTCACGACACTTATCTATAGTTTCAAAGTAAAGGAAATACTGTAAAATACATGTTCCTGTCAGCGGCATGCGGCCAAGCACTTGTTAGTACCAGCTTAGTACGAATACAACAGTGTTCGTGTGATGACATTAAATATACGGAAATGGCTCTTAGAAAATAGTCTACAGTTGTAATTACTAATGGGTTTATAAATGTCATGGAGACGACGAGATAATGGTCAGACAGAAATTACGACAGCTGTGATTACGGAATTCGTTTTCATAATGTAGACCATATAAAAACAAGGCTTCCGTCATTCCACTTTCTGTTCCTGCATTAATAACAGCACCCTTTTACAAAAATTATCCTTCAGTGGTTAATCGTGAGAAATTCAGGTTCAGATTCACAGTATCAAAATACAAAGTTGAAGGGCGACCCAGACTGACTGTCCTCATCCGAATGGCTCTCTATTTGACAGCAAGTGCGTATGGACATTCGAACGTTACGTGTGTAACTTGAACCAATACAACACAACCTTTACAACTGTATTCTATAGAATTGTATTTTCTGCCTATAAATAGAACTGACTAAAATGAATCATTAGCATTTTAAAAGATATGGCAATTTGCCAACTGGCAAATTGCCAGATCTTTAAAAATGCTAATGGTTCATTTTAACCCATTTAAAGTCATCACTAGAAAATACAATTCTAGAAAATACAATTGTAATTGCAAACTGGCAAATTTCCACATCTTTGAAAATGCCTGTGGTTTATTTCAACTCATTTAAAGTCAAAGCTACAAAATACAATTCTAGAAAATACAACTGTAAAAGTTTTATAGCATTAGCCCCAGGTAAAGTAAAAACCGGGTGATTGATAACAAACTCTGAAGCCACCAGACAAATTCTTAAACGAACCTACACAGCAAAACATATAGGTTCTCTTTAGAACCAAAACTGGTTCTAATCTTGTCCCTGAGGTGGAACCAGTTTAGTTTAAGCAGTATTTATTTCAAATCAAATAAATTTACCAATATTAGCATTCAATCTTAACAGAATAATACATGAACTGAAGGAGGTTCAGCAGTAAACTTGGAGCTTATTCAACGCAGTCGCCAAACATTTTGAAACAAAGCGAATATAAATACCCAGTATATTGGTTCTATACAGAACCAAAACTGGTTCGATATGCCAACTGTTCATATCTCCTTTGCTTAATAATGATTTGAGACAACCTCGTATAAGCTCTAAACTTACGGCTGAAACCCCCTCAATTTATGTTTAATTAAGAGTGGTGAACATTTGGTGCACCAAGCTATTTTGGGTACATTTTATATATACCATGATGGCATATCAATATTCGCATGTGCGATTCTGTTTTTGTTTACATGAGCACCGGTGGTACTTCCGCTGGCAAATTTATCGCCGAAACGAAATAGAAAACGAAACGCGAAAAGTACGGGGCCTTTTTTCATTTTAATAAAATAATAACATACTATTTTGAGTTATGGATGCTTTATTAACATGAGACAACGTATGTTTGTTAATTTTTTGGTATCTCATGAGGTAAACTTATTTAATAACGAAATAAATAATTGCCGCTTTCATTTCACTCTTCATGAGGCGACGAGTGATAAATTTAGCTAAGTTTACATTCAAGGCGAAATCACCAAAGGTCAACTTGGATGTAGTTCCAATGTAGGTGTAAATTGTAACTATTGAAATCCCATTGCTGGCGTGTTCACCACGGTTGGTGTGTAAAGCTAAAATTTATGTCATATGCTTTTCATATATAGTAGAATAAGTAATCATGATATAATATAAAATAAACACAAAATTCCGTAAGGTTCTGATTTAATATTATTCTGTATTTTATTTTTCAGGTGAATAGAAGTAGATTTTATACAACGATTACCTATTATACTATATATGAAAAGCCTACGGCATAGATTCTAGTTTTACACACCAACCGTGGTGAACACGCCAGCAATGGGATTTCAATAGTAAAAATTTACACCTATAGTAGAACTACATCCAAGTTGACCTTTGGTGATGTCAAAGTTATCGCACGTCGACCGCGAAGTGTGAAATGAAAGTGGCAATTATTTATTACGTTTTTAAATGGGTTTACCTGATAAGATGCCAAAAATTAACAAAAATGCATTGTCTCATGTTAATAAAGCACCCATAATTCGAAATAGTATGTTATTATGTTATTAGAACGAAAAAGGCTCCGTTTCTTTTTCCATTTCGTTTCCGCGATAAAATTGACAGCGGGAGTACCGCCCACCGATGCTCATGTAAACAAAACAGATTCGCACATAGTTCGTCTACTGTTCAGCAAAATCGAGAAAAAATAATAGCGGCTCTTAATAATCTGACGATCATGGTATAAATAAAATATACCCAAAGTAGCTTGGTGTACCAAATGTTCACCACCCGCGGTGAAGTGGTGTTAACCGCGCGCCAAAGGCTCGCGGTTAACATCACTTCACCACTTCTCGTGAACGTTTGGTACACCGAGCTACTATGGGTATATTCTATATATAAATGGCTACCTGTATTTTGTGTAAGGGTTCAATTGATTTGAATAGGAGCGAAGAATACTCCTAACTTTCAGAAAAAATTTACGCTGGTATCAACAATGCAAACAGGCTGAGACAACTTTATGTTCATGACATTGTGTACTCTGTCCCCAGTTTGTCCATAAAAATGTAGAAGCACACATACAACTCAAAGGCAGTCCAAACTGCTTTGAAGCGTGGGTCTACACCAGATACTACCCAAAATTGAGATCACGGGGCATCTCCGTTTGATTTTAGAACACATTGTCTTCTCTGTGGGGCTCTCATAGACAAGGAAGATGTATGCAAACATCCTAAAAGACGTTACTCCCATTTTAGTAAAGTCATGGCTTTGGAGATGTAGAAAACAATCCTCAAACTCTGTACTGAGCGACAAGATGACTGGGCGTTCAGAGTTAAGTAAAGGATTTGCCTATACGTGACTTGCCTGCAGGCGAAGCAATCTATCATCGTGAGTGTTTTGTCCATTCTAAGGAAGGTCGAGAACTTCCTCATTGCCGAAAAAGAAGTTGTTCCATCAAAGCAGCCGAAACTTGGTCGCCCAAAAAGTGAAACAAAAATGGCAGCATTTGACACGGCACTTGCTTACTTGGAAGAAAATGATGATGAAACTATCACACTGAGTGACCTGCATGCCTTCATGAAAGAAAAAAGTCAGCTATCGGGTGATGATGTGTACATTACAGTTCAATTTAAACGTGAACTAATAAAACATTATGGAGAAAAGGTTTCCATAACTACGATTAGAAAACAACCTAACATTGTCACTCTTACATCAAATGTTAAAAACGTTTTGCAAGAAGCTCACGTAAATGCCATAAAGGCAGATAAAATCAACATTGATGTCTTCATTAAAGTGATTGAGGAATATATATGTACAGATATCAAAAGCACGGACAAACCTAGGGATACATACCCAGAACCTGAACAGGTGGGGGTCTCTTTCCTCCCACTATCACTGCAGCTTCTGCAAACCATCATAAAAAGCAAAGATGCAAGACTTCATACTGCTTCAATAGGCCAGGCTATTATGTAGTCCACATGCCCGCGCGCATTTCTTCCACCTCTTCAAATTGGGCTTATTGTCACGCTAGAACACAGGTATGCCACTGCGAATTAGTAGATATGGTAAGCAAGTTGGGGTTTTACTCATCATGCAGTGAAGCCATCCTTTACCGAAAAAGTGCAGAAGCAACTCAGGTTGTTGATGTAGTTAATGAGATTGCTGCCACATTCTGTCAGTACCAGGCGAATAACATCGACCATGACAGCAAAACAATTCATGGGAGTGGAACAATCCATATAATGGGCCAGATGGCAACATTCACCCCTGCGATGAAGGTGTCTCGGAACATACACGAGAAAAAGTCACCATAGACGATCTTTAAAAGATCGGTCATGTAAGGTTAGTCACACAAAATGATCCCAGAATAGTCCAAGGGAAAATTATTTATACTAAAATTGATACATTTAGCAAGGATGAAATAAACAGCACGATTGGTGTACTCTGGCGAGCGTCTTTCCATTTCCTGAAACCTCGTCCAATCTGATAGGGATGTATGCATATATGCCACACACAGGAAAGATCTCGAAGATCTTCTTACCCGTTGCTAGCTTGACACCAAGTGATCCAACATGCGTCAGATCGATTCTGGAGTATATATCTAACCATTCCAGACGACAAATTGTAACACCCACCGTCACCCTGGACTAGCAGTTATGGTGGATTGCATACATAATTATTGAGTGTCAACTAACTGACAGCGCACTTTTTGATTCTGGGCTGATTCCATACAGAAATGAGTTTCTAGGGACCATTGGTAGTCTGATGGAAGGATCTGGTTTAAAAGAAATCATGTCACAAGTCTTTGCAGAAGGCAATGTCGATCAAATGTTATCCGGCAAGTCTGTTGCACGAGCTGTGGGGGCCTATCTCCTGATTAACAGTGCTATAATTACATTGTTAATGCAGTTATACGTTTTAGGTCCAAATACTCAATTCCCATTGGTCAGCTGGGTGAAAACGTCATGACCAAATGTAATTCATTTTCCAATGAATATATTTGGTCGAACTTGAATGCATTTTTTATAAACTTTATTGGAGTATGAACGTGTGGGAATGGGTACAAATTGTATGAAATTGTATGAATCCCTTCGGGATTCATACATAATTTGTACCCATTCCCACACGTTCATACTCCAATAAAGATTATAAAAATTGCATTCAATTCTTAAATGAATGCCATTGCCATCTCCACTATGTTTAATATTCCGGTCCCAAAGATAACGGGTGACCAACCAAGCAAAGATGCTGTCTTACCTGACAGATACTGAGTCTATGGACACTTCAAGAAGTGATGGAGACGTCAAAGAAAACATGGAAGTAGAATTCAAAGAACAGGCACATAAACTCCTTGAGGCCGCTGGTTAGCTGATCTCAAATATTAGTTTCTGGAACTGTTTTTCTTTTACCGTGAGCAGAAATGTGTTCTCAACGATCTTGCTGTGATAGGTTTAAATGGCAGACTTAACCCTCGGCAAGTTTTTGTAACTTGTAACTTTGTAACTGGCACTCAGATAAGTGAAGCCAATACTCATAAGCACTTAGGAGCGGTACTAAATACTACATTCAATTGGACCAACCACATTGATCATATCTGTTCCAAAGCCTGATCTCGTTTAGACCTGCTGAGGAAACAAAATTTGATCTCGACCGTAATGTCTTGGACAGAATATACTTTGCATGTATTAGACCGCTACTTGAATACGCCGATACAGTTTGGGACAACTGTTCGTTAGCCCAAGTTGCCGATTTGGAAACAAATTCCGATCGCAGCGGCAATGCTAGTTACAGGGGCAACACTTAGTGCAAGCAAATCTTTGCTATACCCCGAAACACGACGGGACCCTCTTCAAGAAAGACACCGTAAACATAAATTGGTTCAGTTCTTCAAAATGTATTACAATTTGTCGCCTCCTTATATTTCTTGAAAGCTGGTAACCTTCGGCCACCGTTATTTTATAGTGGGGCTAAATCTCGTGCAGCCGAAATTTATCACTGCAGATTGCGGTTATGTTGTAGTAGTCTTAACGTCCATTTACGAAAATCACCTAGCAGGTGGTCCACTTTGTCCGTCTGGCGAGCACGAGACTCTAACACTTTCTTCTACATTGTCCAATCTTTATAACGCACGTAATGAAACTATCAACTTACTGCCTTTTACAGTTGATTATTAGTTACCCCGTGTCTGATCACGTGGTACGGGTTTTTACCTACCCGAAGTCAGCCGTATCCCATGAGGCCTTCGGCCTTCGGCCTCATGGGATACGGCTGGCTTCGGGTAGGTAAAAACCCGTACCACGTGATCAGACACGGGGTAACGAATTTATCTATTGACTTTCCGTTTTAGAAGCACAATCTATTTCATGTGTGAACACACACAGCATGATATCTTTTATCTTCCATTGTTGAGCCATACAGGTTTCTGTATAAATGTAATAAATTGATTTCGATGAACGCGTCTTCTACGGGGTATGGACAATTTGTAGATTTCGGAACGAGGCTTCCACTGGGTATGGGAAATTTGTCAGTGGCTGGGCGGACGTATCGTGGGTTTCAATGAATATGGTCTCATACCACGTATCTATCAACCAATCAAATCAAAAAATTCACTTTAGTCAATAGATAAATTTCTTTTCTCTTCGGTTCAGAATTTTTGAACAACGAGGAAAACAGCATAATTTTTGATGTAGTGCATGACGTTATCCTATCGAGTGGCAGGTTTCGGTGACAACAACTCATATTCTAACAAACCTCACCTTCCTTTGAATCTCCACTCTCAATATTAATACCTTCGAGACAAAACCCTACTTAATTATGTAATTATTAAATCAGCTGCCAAATGGCAAGGATTTGAATTCTCATTGTTGGCAATGGTTCATTCCCACTAGACCAATTCCCTGTAGACCAACTCCCACGAGGCCAATTCACAAAAGACCAATTCCCCTTAGACCAACTGGTGTGTTCTACTTTAAAAATAATTCTATATCAATAATTTGATATATTTATAAATATTTATAAATGTATTTAATGTTATTGATATTCACGCCTGAAACTAAATGCAGTCTGTCAATTGCAGAATGAGGTCCCCAGAGGGGGACTTTGCTGATGCTATCCCATACAGTGGGCCAGTTTATCCTCTGGGTACCTCTTTCTGATTATTTTTGAGACCTTGATTTAGATTGAGGTTCACAGAGGGTAAATTTAGTGATGCTACCCTGCTGTGCAGGGTAGTATCACCAAATTCACCCTCTGGGGACCTCATTTTTCAGATGATAGTCTGCTCATTTTCTGGCTTGTCGATATTTTATAGATGCTGGGCAGATTTTTATAAATAATTGTTTTCCTAATTATCCTTAATCAACCCTTAATCAGAAACACTGTGTAGTTGGTCTAAGGGGAATTGGTCTAGTGGGAAGACACCTTGGCAATGAACCATTATTCAGGATGGCCTACTTCTTTTTCTTCACTTCTTCCCTCTTCTGTCTAACTTCTTCTACTCTTGTCCTATTGTGTAGTTTAAACAATCTCGTAAGTCGCTGCTCGGGGGGGGGGGGGGGGGGCTGGGCCTGTTGGTCAGTTTCAATTTCCATGAAACTAACATTGGCTTTCTCCGTAATTACTTTTTGTAACGGGCTTTCACCACCCTCCAGTTGCAAATATCTACGAAAGTTAAGTGCGCCTCTGTGTAAATGTAGGCAAATGAACATCTGTACCCTAAAGGACAATTTGGCTAAATTTTCACCGATGGTGCTCTTGTGCAAGAACAGAGGAAGAACTAGATTCGTTGCCAGTAGGGATCATGCCCCTGGGCAGCGACATGCTTGGCCCACTGCTGATTAATGCCATCATTCTTATAAAAAGTACCCTTGAACAAAGGAGACGACTCATATAAGCCTATGGCTTCCAGTCAAACCCTCGTTTACTTATAATGCCGATTACGTCTGTTTCTATTATACCGTGTACAACTATGAAAATTATTTGCTGTTCTGTTATATCATTAACAATATGTAATGTACACGTGTAACATTGCTTTCTGGCATAAATATTGTTTAACCCGTTGATACTTTTGTACGTCTTATCACGTACGAAATCAAACAGCGTTTTGTTATTATTTTTCGATTTTTAAAAAGTTTTAATCTCCGTTCCGAAAGTCTCCCGAACAGGGCTCAGTGACAACCGTTGAGCCAAATGTTATAGCAGCTTGAAATACTAATATAATCCCACTGTTAAGACTTCTTAACTGGTTGAGTGATAGAAGCCACAATCAGTGCTTTCCAAAAATGAGAATACCAGAGATAAAGTCAACACTTTTCTTGCTTTTATTTCATATTCAGTCAAACACAAATAATGTTTTGTTTATATAAATTTGTTTTATTACAAATTATTGGAGAGTGCCTGCTGGCACTCTCCAATAATTTGTAATAAAACAAGTTTTGAATAACAAATTCAGACCACCAAAAATAATCTGGCCCTCATCCATTTAATCACAAATGTGAAAAAATATCTTATTTGTTCTTTCCGACGTTTGATATCGCATTTTGAAAAACGTTGAAGGAACTGAATTTCCTGTGACGTTTGAACGTCAGGGTAATTAAAGTCTCAAAGGATTAAACTAAGTTTTTGTAGCTTGAACACAAGTGGTGTCTTATTTTGTACTATATTCGCACATTATGTGTTCACTTTTCCAGCATTCGACACGACGTAGAAGTAAATTTGTTGCACGGTTGTATAGATTATTACCTGATGAACATTTTTGCTGCGATAAGTTATCTTGAAATGTTTAACCTAACGCCTCTACCGCCTGCGTCGACATGGTAACTATCGAAATATCCAATCTGCATACTTTGGTTACTGTTTTCAGGCAGTCACAAGAGGGTTAACTTCAAACTTGTTTTTTCTTGTAAAAAAAATAGCAAACTGAATAATCTTTCTTTATAATTGGAGACACCAGGCTTAACCCTTAGTCATTCTGGTTGGCTTAATAAGGAAGAAATGTCATATGTGTAGCACATTCCACCTCAATCCCGTGGCCTGCAGATCTCAAAACACTTAATTTTGTTTTACAGAAATATCTACTCAACAGACTTGCTGTGACAAGTTTAAATGTTAGACTTAACCGTCACCTAATTTTTTTAACTTGAGTACGAGTGGTTCTTATTTTGTACAATATTCACGCATTTTGTTTTCAATTTTCCAGCATTGGGAACGACACGGATGTAAATTTGTTGTTAAGGCGTATAGATCATTAACTAACGATCATTTTTCCTGTTATCGGTTATCTTGAAATGTTTAACCCAACGCCTCTTCTGACCGCGTGAACGTAGGAACTGTTCGAAAAACATCAAAATTTCATACTTTGGTTACTGTTTTTGGGCAGTTGCAAGAGGGTTAACTTCACACTTTTTGTTTTTCCTTGTAAGGAATTGCAAACTAAATAATCTTGCTTTTGCAAGTAGAGACCTCAGACTTAACCCTTATCTATTCTGGTTATCTTAATAACGGAGTAATGTCAATTTTTTTTAACAAATTCCACCTCAATTTCTGGCCTGTAGATCTCAGAAATGGGCCGACTTTTTCTGAAAGTTCAGACAACTATTTGTTCCCATCTGAAGTTGTTTCTCCTCATACCGTCATTTTAGTGGAAGCATTTTACGCGAAAATATCTGAGAAAAATATGGTGAAATTTCAGAAAAATATGGAGAAGTTTGAGTGCAGGCAAGATTAAATTTTCCATATATTTAGAGTGTAATATGATGCAACGACAAAACAGAGCAGAACCATCACTTGTAACCCCCATCAACCGTTAATGGACGATAGTTTGTGATTTTTAGCAAAACTGCACGACTTCCCAAGTTAAAATCCCTGCACAGCGACTGATATACAATCACAAGTTTAGTATAGGAAGATGCCACGTTGATCGTAAAATAAATTTGTGGGTCAAGTTTGTTTGTGGCATTTAACCCAGTGATTGATCGAGTACTGGTTTTATAGAGAGTAATCGCTTGACTGGAATGGTTACGTGAACTAATTCATGAGAGGTGAGGGACTATATTGTAAAACACTCATAACGACAACATGTTGCGCAACATATTTAATGTTATGTAAATAAATAGAGAGTAATCGCTTGACTGGACTGGTTACGTGAAATAATTCATGAGAGGTGAGGGACGTTGTACAAACACGAGTGCGCGAATGCACACGAGTGTTTTACAATATAGTCCCTCGCCTCAAATGAATTATTTCACGTAACCAGTCCAGTCAAGCGATTACTCTGTTTATTACTTTCCATTATTAAAGATAATCATATTATTTAACTCTTTACCTAACGTAACAAGAAAGCCCTATTCTCAAAAATCGCCAATTACCTTTCATTATTTTTTCATTTTTTGTCTCCAAAACATAGGTTATGACCCCTCATTGGAACGAGCTCGTCGTGCTCGTTTCAATGAGGGTTCATAACCCATGTTTTAGAGACAAAAAATGAAAATAATAGCTTTTCAAGAATCTTTTTTGCAAGTGTTGTCTGCTTTTCATATTAGGTAAAGGGTTAAAAAACAAACAAAAAAATGAAGTCCCCATTACACCCACGGCAAAGCGTCTTCGTTTGTGCGCACGGATACATGACACAATTGTTGATTGCGTAATTTACTTTTCACTTGAGAAGTTATCGTTTATAATCAAACCCGAGAATCTCAGTAAGTCACATTTTGGAAAGTCATAAAGTACATTAAACGATCACGGGGACTGCAAATGAATTATTTTGTACAGGTGCTAAATGTATCCATATTGTTTCTTGCTGACGCTTCTGGGGTGGATGGATTGCTCGTTCGTCTCTGCTGGCCCATATGAAATGCATCACTCTTAAGAATATATTGTCATTTCATCCTTTGCGGCTCGATAGGAGGAAGGGGTTGTACCTTCTTTCACGTGGGACAAAAAATGTCTCAAGGGGTTCCGTGTGGGAGGGAATACATGTTCTCATTAAAGCTGCCAATCATTTAGCCCTTGATGGCTTACGTGTATTCTATGTCAGTTCCGAGTCATTAACAGATACAGTCTGTATTCGTTACTTTTATCTTATAATCAACATGTATTTTGTCTGTATTAACTCCGCAGCTGTCGTGTATCCGACCCCTCCATACAAATGTTTGTATCAGGGGGTCGGATACAAGCACGTTCCTTTCGCGTGAGTTCCATTTTTTTCTTTTTGTTCATCCGTACGAATAAATAGTTCGTTATATATTCGTCTGCATTCTTCACTTATCCCCAATATATTGTAAGATAAAATGATTATTACCATTATGTGGATGTACAAAATATGTATCCGAGTCTCGTTCCGCGTTCTAAGGGAAGATCACGACTCGTCGTGATCTGCCCTTAGAACCCAGAGCGAGACTCGGATACATATTTTGTACATCCACATAATGGTAATAATCTCTATTTATACAAATCTCGTTGACGTCGCTGTCCCAATTTAACCCTTTGGATATGATGTTAAATCCCATGCCAGTTGAGAGACTCTCAAATCTCATGCCAGTTGAGAGTCCATATCTGTAAGGCGAAGACCAATAAATATTTTCAACGTGAGGCCTTGGGTCTGCACGTTGAAAATCTTCATTGGTCTGCTACAGAAATGCATTGAGCTACTATCTATTTTAATAAATTAGGTCGTACAACGGTCCTAGGCCTAAAAAGCGGCGTTTCGGGTTCAAAAGATTAAGGAAAAAACATTTACTATAAATCGAGAATTGCTACGTTGTACGAGTGAACTCTGACGTAAATATGCTGTTTTTAAATGTGCGTGTTTGTATCACTTTGTTCCCCAGTTGTTCTTCCAGTTTAACTTTTAGTACTGAAAGCAGGGGGCATGTCACACCTCTTACAGTTCAGTCGCCGTGGCCTGGTCATATGCCACGCGTGGGCAGTGATGTCCTTCAACTAAATAAATTTTTGATGATTATTCCTATAATTTGTGTTTGGAATCTAATATTATTATGTCCGCGGATATTGCCCCGTAGAAAGTGACCAGTCCATGAAGGCCGTTCTGTACCTCAAAACTGAGAATTAATTTGAAGCTAAATCTAATGACTTTTCTGAATCCATTTTCGACTGGTTCTTTACCATTTCAACCCAGGTTTCATGGGTTTTTGTAGAAAGAAAACAATTTGATGGCTGTTGAACACGTAATATAATGAACATAAAATATTCAAGGATGAATAGCAAAATTAAAATTTTTGAGTTTTTACTGAAACTCTTTACAGATGCAAAGCTTGTTTCAAACCGAATTACTTCTGGCATTTTCATTCAAGAACACAAGCTTCAAATTATTGATACACGAGATTATTTATTTATTTATTTATTTATTTATTTATTTATTTATTTATTTATTTATTTATTTATTTATTTATTTATTTGTTTATTTATTGGAGTTAAACCACATTTTCGACAGCCACGGTTACATCGTATAAGACAGTTTTACGGGAGGTGGAACCCGTAGAGAACCACCGAGCAACGGCGAATAATGTCAGACTCCTCAGTGTACCAACTCCACGGAAGCAGGGTTAGCATTGGTTGAAGGAAAGTACACCATCGACGTGCAGTACGCTTTAGCACACAGCGCCACCGTTCCCACGCGTGGGCAATAGGAATTAAGTGTCCTTCCCCAGGGACACAATGCACTTTCCCTTGGCGGGGATCGAACAGTCGACCTTTCGGCTTGAAGTCCAATGTCGTAACCACTGAGCCATCGTGCTCACTTTAATACGCGGGATTGGGCATATGTGCGGCAAGTGTTTTAAGCTTAATGTGTTTGTTTGGTAGCAGATATGGAAATTTTGGAAGGTATTTCTAATATTAAATTTTTTCCAGCCGCTCGTGAACTCAGACCAAGGAAAATGAGCACGATGTTCCCATTGGGAATGGGGTTCCTGCACACCTACGTTCTGCATGAGAAGACGAAATAATAAGAGAGTTTTCACCTGGAGTACGCTAATGTTCTTTTAAAAAGCATAAGCGACATGAGTAACATTTCAAAAAATTAACACCCAGAAACCTTAAGTCGATTCACCTCGCCCGTGATGGAAGGCAGCAGATTCTCTGGCACTTGCGGTCCAGGTAATGGTGAGCGAGGAGAGTCATAAAACCTGAGCCGATCTTTCCAATCAAGTGTCGTCTGTCTGTTCCGTAATATCGGCCCAGGTAATGGTGAGCGAGGAGAGTGGTAAAACCTGAGCAGATCTTTCCAATCAAGTGTCGTCTGTCTGTTCCGTAATATCGGTCCAGGTAATGGTGAGCGAGGAGAGTAGTAAAACCTGAGCACTTCTTTCCAATCAAGTGTCGTCTGTCTGTTCCGTGATGGAACGCAACAGCTTCTCTGGCACTTGCGGTCCAAATAATGATGAGCGAGGAGAGTCGTACAACCTGAACAGTTCTTTCCAATCAAGTGTCGTCTGCCTGAGCAGGTAGACGGCACTTGTCTGGAAATAACTACTAGGCCATAAGTCTTGTACAGTATGTGGTGTTTACAAAAAATCAATCTGATTTCTTAAACCTATCTTTTGAGCTCCGGGCTTGATTCTGACGGTCCATTACTAAAATGTTTCGTGTGGGTTGTGTGATTTTTTTCACAAAATATGGAATATTCTGAGTGGAAACTCTACCATTTCTCTTTACAAAAATATCCTCAACCCGGTGTAACAGGAATGGAAGTCCGTAGGAAAATTAGTCCCTCAGGACTATTATTCCGCGGAATTATAGTCCTAGGTCTAACATTTATAGGAATAGTAGTCCGCCGGACTACTATTCCTAGAAATGTTAGACCTAGGACTATAATTCCGCGGAATAATAGTCCAGAGGGACTAACGTTCCTACGGACTTCCATTCCTTTTACACCGGCTGTATTCTGTTAGCGGGCGAGTGTTGTTGGGTTTATTTTTCATGACAACTTGTGTACATTTGCAAATTACTATTTGTTGCATTAATGTAATTGGACTAAATAAAGAGCAAAAACTCTTATCTTTTATAACATGCATTCGATAATGAATACCGCTTACATCTGAATAATATACGCGGGGAAATAAGTGCTCGATTGATTAGGTATGCAGTTTATGTAAGACATTCCAGACAGAGATACGGGAATGCGATATTGCAGAAATTCATTCCATTAAGTTGGGTATAACGATTTATCACATAAAGTGAACACAGTTTGAATGAGGATGCATTACTTTTAATTTATTAGCAATCTTTTTTTTTCTTCCAGACACGACATTACCATTAGCAGTTAAGGCCCCAAGCTTACCCATTGGGAAAGTCTGTAGTAATTCCATCCGACCTCAACATTTTCGATTCGCAGGGCCTCAATTCAGGAAATGAGTAAACACATTATTACCACAGTACACATATTGAGAAAATTTTCCATCTGAGGAGTATTTTCGTTTCTTCAACAATTCAACAAAACAGCACCTAAACACGGTCAAACATACTGCAGATTGCGTAAGGAATATAGTATACACAACAAAGGAAGCACTTAAAGACCTCAGGCGAACAGTCGTCGGAGACAGCTTTTTTTGGTGTTGGAGTAAGACCATCCAGATTTCCGATGGAACTTAGCGATGCACGCGGTGACGTAAAGCAACTCTCATTTCGATCGAAAATCTCATTTCCAAGGTCCCCGTACTTTGTGGAAGTATGGACAAAAGCCCTAATGACAAAATCCCTCAGGACAAAGGTCCCCTAAAACAATGAAAAAGGGTGGGCAAGAGACCTCAAGAAACTTTATTAATCTTTTGGATTAATACAGTTTTGACATTCGAATTACGTAACAAAACTTTTAATTTAATTTTTTTAAAAAATTACTTCTTATATGCGATAAACATTATACAGTTAAAACTAGAAGTCCTGTCATGAAATGCGCACAAATAGCACGTTAATCTGCGCGTTAATGTACGCTTTATGGCCATAGTAAAGCTATCAAATTCTGTACATATGGCCTGTGCACAAGCAATGTTTCAGCCAATGGACCTCCGGGTAACCCGGAGGTCCATTGGCAGAAACATTGCATGTGTTAGCTATGAGTAACCAGGAGAACCTGCCGTGCTTTGGATGCCATTCGATATGGCAATTGTGCGCAATTCCAACGCAGCTGTATTTGCATATTGCGCGGGCGGATGCGGGCGATTCGTTGGTTAAAGGGTTAAAGGGTTAAAATATATCACCCAGCGCTGCAGTGCAACCACCTATCGAAACTACTCACAGTTGGAATTTACAGCGGTGCCCCCCCCCCCCCCCCCCCAACTGAAACCCTCTAGCCACATCCCTGCACTGTGGGTTAGCATACATCCATCAACACGTTCCATCCGATTGAAAATCATAATTGACAGATTTCTTCCTCCATTTCCAAAGAATCTTTGTGCATTTTGCTATTGAATGGAAATTTTAGACAAAGGTAAAACTGAATGACACATGAAAGTACCAAAGATCAATCATTATTTTCAATCGGAAGCCATGGGGCTTCCGATTGAAAATAAGGATTGATTTATAACTACAACCAACTAACATCGAGTAAACAACGGAAATGTATTCAACAAATATATAATAAAAAGATAAATTTAAATATGGGATATTAAAAAATGTTTGCAGATTTTTGTCTACTTGTTTCGTCATGAAAAACGACTTTACATAATTTATCTCCTCTGAAATTATTAGCCGGGTAAGAAAAATCCAATTACGAAGTATGTAATTGTTGACAAAACACATTCGCGTCGACATCAGTAAAAAATAAAGCCAAGTTTCATTTTCTGTTACTTTTAATAAACGAAAACAATAGACAACTCTCGGAGCTGTCTGTCGATTTCGATTAGTAAAAGTCACAAATGAAACTTTTTTATGGCACACCTCAGACCATGTTACCGTCAGTTCATCGCAATAACACATCCACTGCACGTGTGAAAAATCTAGAAAAAAGAAACTGTAAGTCAATCCGTTGATGGAATAATTGCGAAACGGGCAACCTCATTTCAAATACTTTGCGTGATGACGATCAAACGGCAACATATGCTACTGGAGCTGTAAACAGAGAAAAAACTACGCTAGCTCCCTCCAATCAGAAGGCGTGGATTCTAGTCTTGTCTTATTGGCACTTTGTCTGTTCAAACCTTACACTCATCTGACAAGAAATACCAGTCACTACCCAAAACCACACTACCAATATGATATACCACCTTGAGAAAGCCTTTGTTCGTTTGATTGATAGAGCCCCGTTGGAGAAGAAACTCGAGTCACACCACAAAACTGTCGGCGTAGTTCGGACAATTAAATAACACTCAGACCAGTGCTGTACCACGATAAAGTTGGAAAAAGTCTGAAAGTTTCTCTTCTACTTATTCCATAATAGAATTGCTCCGCCCCTCAAGGCGCATATTCAACCTCCAGATGAACAAAGTTCGTTCCTGCATGGCCAATGGACTCAATTTTCAGTACAATATATGTGTATTAATCTCAAAATCACCGCACAGACTTCAACGGCGCTTATGTTGGAATGTTTCCATGGTATGGTACATTATTATTCACCCAAAGATTGCTGCACACGAGTCCTAAAGCTCTCAAGCACGAATGCATCTAACCCATAATAGCCACTGCCTGGGTTTTTGTAAACTCATCTATAATCCGCCGAACGACCCATATCATTCCCACATGATGCCACAAATCACCTAGAGCAGTCATTCATATATAAGAGCATGTAGTTCATAAAATCTCAATCGCTGTAAAAGAACCTGCTCCCATTGAGTTCGTCTTTAAACATCGAAAGGTCCTCGGTCTTGTACACAAATACATACAGTTAAAACTAGAAGTCCTGTCATGAAATGCGCAGAAATAGCGCGTTGATATGCGCGTTAAAGTGCGCGATAGGGACCAAGTAAAGCTATCAAATTCTGTACATATGGCATGTGCACAAGCAATGTTTCAGCCAATGGACCTCCGGGTAACCCGGAGGTCCATTGGCAGAAACATTGCATATGTTTGCCATGAGTAACCAGGAGAACCTGCCGTGCGTTGGATACCATTCAATATGGCAATGGCGCGCAATTCCAACGCGCAATTAACCCTAGATAAGCGCACAATTCGTGACAGGACTTCTAGTTTTAACTGTAATGATAACCACCATTAACTGAGATTACAGCGACTTCACACAACCATGATTTTATCAGTTATTCTTGTCTTTGTATACTCATTAGGGTTTAGTATATTCCCGGTCTGGTATAGTAACGGGAATGACAATACACTCTGAACCGGGAACCGAGAAATGTCCCGGATAATTTCGAGTAAATTTACGAGAGTAAAAAGACGCATTTATTTTCGTGAAAATGAACATATACAGTACGTGGAGAGTCTATTATCACTAAATCACCCGCAGAGTTGAGATTCCACCCGAGCAATAATTGCAAATTTGTTGCAAAGCATAACCAGCACAAGCAAAGTTTCAGCCAATGGACCTCCGGGTTAAACCCGGAGGTCCATTGGCTGAAACATTGCTTGTGTTTTTTGTCGATATGTACAAAATTTGAAAGTTATAGCTTGGGTGATAACTCCACTCCGCGGGTGATTTAGTTACAATCCACTCTCCAATACTGTATATTGGCAATCTGACATCTCCATCTCTTTTCCTAAGAAATGTGTGAAAACCCAAACCGCTTCCAACTCGTCTTCATTTTCAGAATCGTTGTTTTATCAACACTACCTCCAGGCTTCAACTCCCTCTTTACTCTCGCCACCAGTCTCCTCCGCTTGAAGTAGAGGACACTGGTGATGGCATTGAAGATGGAGTTGATGTTGATGGAGGGTTGTAAAATGAGTGATTCTAGTGATTCTGAAAATGAAGACGCGTTTGAACTGACATTTGAAGAGGAGTCCTCCGGAACTGATTAAGAGCTACAGTGATTTAATGATTCAGGAAGTACGATTGTAAAACGTTCAAGCGTGGTAGGGCTGACCGAAATCTAAAAGACTTACGTTGGGGCAGTTTTTGTAATTTAAAAAACTTCAATTCAACACAGAAACAGTCCCATGCGTGATTCCGGTTCCTTACTAAAGAGTTCCCGGATATCGTGGCCGGCTTTCGGAAGCAGGGGCCCGGGAATTCCTGTTCCCGGGATTAAATCCTAATTCTCACAGAACTTTTTATGGAACACCTCTAGATTCCCTGCAATACATTAGGTGGAATACAAACACGTACACTGCCAATTTCACAAAGAAGTCGGGGCTGATACTTCAAGGAAAACAAGACCCGTTAACGAATGATCGGGTAAGATTTGTGACATTCATTGGTCGTGCCATTTCTCTTTCACACAACAGCTATCATCCTGTTGACTTGTGTACACCCGATGTTACGTGACACACATGTACAGAACTGTGACCATAGAGTGAATGATACAAAATTACAATCGAAAAACCTCATGGCTACCCTACTCTTTTGGTAAAAACATGCCTAACTTTTTATTTTTGTAAGGGGCTGGAACCAAAACAAATTTGCCCACTGCTGGCTCCCGGACTTTATGTAATAAATGAGTATCTGTATAACCATATATCGTCCTTGAGTTGTACAAGGAACGTATTGACTCAGTGAAACGGATAATCTCGTCAGGACAACGATATGTGACGGAATTCATTGGAAGTCTCCTTAAGAACATGGACGTAACGTGACTTCCGATGTGCATTTTTTGTGCAATGATCGCAATCATGCAGCTAAACCTTATTCTCCTGCAATACAGCGTTTTGCTTTTGGCATGGACGTGATTGGGTTGCAGATGAATTGGTGGAAAGAAAGATAAAATAAATCTTGAAAAAGCGGATATTTGGCTTTGCGTAATAACTGACTCAAAGTGGCTCAGTGGTGGACTGCTGGACTTCTATGCTAGAGGTCCGTCCCGAGTTCGATCCCCGTCCGGGACGACCCGCGTTGTGTCCTTGGGCAAGGGACTTTATACCGGTTGCCTACACGGGGGCACGATAACGCCATATACTAAAACGTACTGCACGTCGATGGTGCATATGTCTTCAACCGCTGTAACCCTGTTTGGGCGGAGCTTGAATAGGTGTTGGAATGTTGAGGAGCTGACAGTTGCTCGTCGATGCTCGGTGGTTCTCTCCGGTTTCCTCCACCCGTAAAACTGTCGCGGTCACGATTAGCCATTGTGCATAAGTATGTGACCTTAAACGCCAATAAATAAATAATAAATAAATACTGACTCAAAACCCACGTTTTCCGGTGATCCACGGTCTACGTTTCCGTAATGGGACCAGAAAAAAAGCACGACAAATAAGTGCGATTACCCTGAAGGGTTAACTCTACCACTCTGTGATTAGTTTTAAACAGAAAATGTTTCGACGGTAATGAATAATCTCAACCTACTTAAATTGAATTTAGTTTGAATAACAAATCGTTATCCCCGACTGTGTCGACGGAATATAATGGATTACGACATAGTAATCACATTTCCATTTTTCCGTCTGGGATGTTTTCACATAAATTGTCTATAAAATCTTTCAAATAACAGCCGCAACTTAACCGTAACTTTTATCAAGTACATATTCTAAAAGACAAGACGTTTCATAATATATACTTCAGCCATACTGAACGAAGCTAATGTGGTTTAACACTTTGTGACCTATTCGGAGGAATATACCGTTCTTTCATTGTAAAAACGATAGAGATTTAGAACAGGATCTCGACTATGTCGCATGCTGTTCCAAATTCTCTGTCCTCTGCACTCCAAAATGAAATGTAAGAATTTTCATTGCTTCTCCTATACTGTTTTCCGAACCAGTTTAGCCATGATGAATTCAAAATGAATTCGATACTTATTGACTGGATATCTATAACTGCACGAAAGAATATCTGTATATCTTTATGAGTAAAGGAACATCACATTGCATCAGCGGTAGTCGGCGCGCAAACTCCACAAAAAGTGGGTAAAGAAACAACCCTTAGCAATGTTAAATTCCGGACAGAATTAGACTTGTGACCCGAGAGCCTGGCTATTTTCGTCTGTTTGAGTTGATTCAATCCTGATTTCGTATTTTTACGCATGAAAAATCGAACCACTAGAGTAAATGTTTCGCGGTATGATCGCGATCTGATTCGGGTTTAGAATATTCCCGGTTTTCAATAGTTACGGGAACGAGAATGAAATTACACTCAGAACCGGGAACTGGTCGGATAATACCAAGTAAATTTACGAGAGTAATAAGACGCATTTATTTTCGTGAAAATGAACATATTTTATTGGCAATCTGTCATCTCCATAGAGGAAAGGTTTTTTTTCTTAAGAGAAGTGCGAAAACTCGAAGTCACTTGCAACTCGTTTTCGTTTTCTGACTCGCTAGTTTTATCACCACTACCTCCTGGCTTCAACTCCTTCTTCACTGCCGTCACCAGTCTCCTCTGCTTAAAGCAGAGGAGAGTGGTGACGGCAGTGAAGAAGGAGTTGATGTTAAATGAGGTAGTGAATAGTGAGTGGTACTAGTGAATCTGAAGGGGGCGCGGTGGCTCAGTTCGTAGAGGTGCAGGCTGCAAGCCGAGAGGTCCTCGGTTCGAATCCCACCTGCGGCAACCGCGTTGTGTCCTTGAGCAAGACACTTCACCCCCATTGCCCACGTGGGGGCACGCAGACGCTGTGTACTAAGGCGTACTGCTCGTCGATGGTGCACCTGTCTTCAACCAAAGCTAACCCTGCTTGTGTGGAGTTGGTATGTTGGGGAGCTGACAGTTGCTCGCCGTTGCTCGGTGGTTCTCTCCGGGTACTCCGGCTTCCTCCAACCGTAAAACTGTCACGGTCATGGTTAGCCATTGTGCAGAAATATGTGACCTTAAAAACCAATAAATAAATACATAGTGAATCTGAAAATGAAGACGAGTTTGAACTTTGAAGCGAATGGGGATCTTACTGTTGAAGAAGAGGTCCCAAGAACCGATCGAAAGATACAGTGACTTCTTGAAAAGGGTGCTTCAGGAAGCATGATTGTAAAAACTTCAGGCGTGGAAGGGCTGACGAAATCTAACAAAGTTACGTTGGGGCAGTTTTTCAAATTAGAAAACTTCAGTTCGGCACAAAAACAATGTCATGCGTGATTCCCGATTCTGTGCTATAGATTTCTCGAATATCATGATCGGCTTTCGGAACCGAGAATTCCTTTTTCCGGGATTAAACCCTAGATCTGATCAATTGCTGCTTTCTCATATTTTGACACATGTGCAGGGGGTTACCTGTAGGCGTATGTTGCCTTCATGAGATAACCTAAATCTTTCCATTGAGATAATATTGCCTTGTGTCAACAAACCTGGGCTGAAGTACATTGTATTTGCCCTGAAGCGGACTGCTGTCATCTACAATCTCGCTTTAATTGGAATGACCCACGGCCAAATGCACAAAGAACGTTCTGTTTCCTGTTAATTGGCAGGTCAAGTTGTTCAAGGGGAAGGATTTGCGCGTTTCAATTAATTGGATAATTTTTTTTATAATTTCTTCTTCATTGGAAGTTCAAGAGACCTGCAGATAATCGAATTGATCATGGTTCTCATACATAATTTAACGTTTCCGAGCGGCGAGCACAGCGCCTTGCGTCCAGGAGAGAAAGAAAGGAAACCCTATAGACTCAGGAGTACCCCAGTGGACGGTATTGGGACCGATACTATTCCTATGCCACATCAATGATCTCACAGACTCAGTCAGCTCAACAGTGCGGCCCTTTGCGGATGACTGCCTGTTGTATAGGGAATCAACACATTTGAAGACCACACAAAATTAGAAAAAGACCTACATGTAGGCAACCTTGAATCTTGGGCTGATGACTGGGGCATAAGATTTATCGCAACAAAATGCTAAATCCTATCAATGAAAAAGAAAAGCCAATTATTCTATACCTTTACACTTTACCCAACGTAACGGCCAAATCCGGCCAGCGCTATTCTCAAAAATCGCCAATTAATTTTCATTATGTTTTCGTTTTTTGTCTCAAAGACATAGGTTTTGACCCCTCGTTGGAACGAGCTCGTTCCAACGAGGGGTCATAACCTATGTGTTTGAGACAAAAAATGAAAAAAATTAGTTATTCAAGGATTTTTTTTTTGCAAGTGTCGTCTGCTTTCCATGTTAGGTAAAGGGTTAAACAACCACGTACTACAGGAAGTACAATCAAATCCATATCCAGTCTACAAATCTCCAACGACCTAAAATGGGGAAATCATATTGGAAATGTAGCAAAAAAAAAGCCAATTCCACTCTGGGCTTCCTCGAAAGAAACCTGAAGTATTGTCCCAGGAAATGCAAGAAACTCTCATATACAGCTCTCGTACGTTCTATACTCGAATATGGACCTATCATTTGGGACAACCATATCAAGAATGACATCAATAAACGAGAGAAAATCCAAAGACTTTCAGCCCGATTCATCGTATTTATTTATTTATTGGTGTTTAAGGTCACATACTTATGCACAATGGCTAATCGTGACCGTGACAGTTTTACGGGTGGAGGAAGCCGGAGTACCCGGAGAGAACCACCGAGCAACGACGAGCAGCTGTCAGCTCTCCAACATCGTAACTCTGAACTCTGCACCGCAGCACAGGCAGGGTTAGATTGGTTGAAGACATGCACACCAACGACGTGCAGTACGCCTCAGTACACAGCGTCATCGTGCCCCCATGTAGGCAATCGAGGTGAAGTGTCTTGCCCAAGGACACAACGCGGTTGCCGCAGGTGGGATTCGAACCGAGGACCTCTCGGCTAGCAGCCTGCACCTCTACCAACTGAGCCATCGCGCCCCCCCCCCCCCCCCCCGATTCATCGTAAGCGACTATAGATTTAATGAAGAAGACAGTGTAACAGCAATCATGAAAGTCTTAAAACTATCCCGCTTGATGTTCGGAGGAAACACCAACGACTGACATTCCAATACAAGGTGGTTGAGGGGCTGGTACCAGCTCTTCCAATAAACGACTATCTGACGCCAAAGAAACGCAAAAGGCTTGTCAGAAGTAAGCAATAACAAGAATACACAGGCTAAAACACCATAGAAAACCCAGTAAGGAACAACACCAGAACCTTCCAAATACCAAACAGTACCACTGAGCAGTTTCACCATTCCCTTTTTCGTAAAAACCACCATCGACAGTGGATCAATTTAAGGCTGTAATCGAACGAGAAACACCATAGCGCACTCCCCACTCCGTCGTATAAAAGGCAAAAATGGAGTCAACGACGTAGCAGATACAGATACAGAACCAAGCCAACGGTGAAAATGCATTTCTGTACGATCATGTGTTATCGACCCCCCCCCCCCCCCCCCCCCCCCCCAACTCTCCTAACAAATATAAACTGATATACCTGTTCGTGGGAAATACTAGCAAGAAGTATTTTGCAATCCTGAAATACAGAACTGAACATGCCAGGAACAATTTTCCCCAATTCATTTCTGCTGAAAAATTGAAAGGTAACCATACACCCACCTATAATTGCTAACCTAGTACATCGCCAGCTTTAAAGTAAAACTGGGGCACTGCGAATCACATATTTTCGATGCAAATCGGATTTCTCGAATTCAATCGGGCCTATTATTCGAAATCGAATCGAATCAGCGCCATCTTGTAGAAGATCTATTAGGGGAGAGCGCTATAAAACTGATGTGCTCCGACTGTGATGACAGAAGCCCCTACTGCAAAAATATTCCAACTACATCATCAACGCATGCCTTCATCGAAGGCATGCCTTGATGATGCAGTCGGAATATTACCCGGTAAGGACTGTAATTAAATAACGGGGATGGGTGCGCGAGAATTACGGGTACTAGGTACTGCACATGGCTAGTCACTAGCAACAGCTTATCGTCGGCATTGTTTGGAAACTATAAATTTGCTTTTAAGAACGGTAGTGACAAATGATGCAAAAATTAGCATGGTTGGTAGCATGGGTGCAGATGGCATTTATGTAATATAGCACGGCATTATTTATGTACAATTTCCATCTCAACTATTCCTTATGTGACTTTACAGTTAAAACTAGAAGTCCTGTCCTGAATTGCGCACAAATAACACGTCTACGCGTTATGACGATGGTAAGGCTATCAAATTCTGCACATAGGGCCTGTGCACAAGCAAAGTTTCAGCCAATGGACCTCCGGGTAACCCGGAGGTCCATTGGCAGGAACATTGCTTGTGTTCACTATGGGTAACAAGGAGAACCTGCCATGCTTTGGGTGCCATTCGGTATGACAATTGCGCGCAATTCCTACGCGCAATTAAGCCTAGATAATCGCACAGTTCGTGACAGGACTTCTAGTTTTAACTGTATGTAGATGACTGGTACTAAGCTGCATTTCTATGAAAACTTCGGTGGGAAACGAATCGGACAGCCATTTTCGATTAACAATTTAAGATTACGAATCGAATCGAATCTCGAAGCTTCGCTGGGCTCAAAGTAAAAGTCAAAATAATCTTAAAAAGCAATATTTTGGTTTCTTTGGAGTATGCTCTTTTTAGACACCGCCGATTTCTAAATGATGGCTACTCGATCAGGAAAGTTACTGATCTTCCTTTCAATACTATTTGACAACAAAGATACGGACATACACAAAACTTTCTAGGAGAAAAAGCATATTTCAAGCAGATGTTCGAACAAGTAAAATGGGATGCGACGATGTCGCGTTTTACCTACACAATGTAACGTGCCTGTTGTGTATTCATCTTTGTAGTCCCTCATAGCCCCGTATGAATATGCAGCAGAATGCTACTAAATTTTTCCACGTGCGAAATACAGCGAAGCTTTGCAATTTGATTCGATTCGATTCGAGTCGAGTCGCGCAGATTCGAAATTTTCGAATCAGTAAGATGTTGCCAAAAACTTACTAGGTATCTCCTGATGATAGAAGAAGAGTTCTAGGAAGTTCCGTTTCCGAAACTTCTTTGATTCCGTTCTGGAATATTCCGCTTTTATGATCGACATACACAAACAGACGTGTCGCCGTTGAATACAATATTATTTATTTTTTTTTTTTTTAATTTATTTATTTATTTATTTATTTATTTGGGCTTTTAACGACACTTTCGACAGCCAGGGTCAACTCGTGTCGGACAGTTTTACGGATGAGGGACGCCGGAGTACCCAAAGAGAACCACCGAGCAACGGCGAGCAACTGTCAACCTCCCCAACGTACTAATTTTATACAAGCAGGGTTAGCATTGGTTGAAGACAAGTGCACCAATGACGTGCAGTTCACCTTAGTACACAGCGCCCCCATGTCCCTGCGTGGGCAATCGGGATTAAGTGCCTAGCACAAGGATACAACGCAGGTACCGCTGAAGGGGATCGAACCGTGGACCTTTCGGTTTGAAGTCCAATGCCATAACCACGGAGCCACCGCTCTCTCGAATTCAATATTAGAATGGAGAATGGCAGTATTTACAGTTGGGATCGCGGGGGTGGGGGGTGGGGGAGGGTAATTGATTAGGGCGCTGTAGTTTAAACCGAAATGTCCTTGGTTCGATTCCACAATAATAATCATAATTATGGTTCAGCATAATCTGTGTTGTGTCCTAAGGACAACACCCCTAATCCCGATTGTCCACTGTGTACGTCGGCGGTGCACTTTAGTCTCCCCCCCCCCCTCCCCACACACACACACTTCATATGCAAGATATGCGTGTCTCCTGTGAGAAGGGTATGTGAGATAGATATCTTTATTATATTTCTACAGCTTTTTCCTTTGTAAATAAAAAAACATATCCTACTCCCACGACCTTGGGTGTTGGTGTGTGAAGGGGAAATCTCACCCTCGGGACAAGATATTTGGTCCAGACACTCGGCAAGCCAGCCGAGTGTCTGCCCAAATATCTTGCCATTGGGTGAGATTTCCCCATCCTTCTAGAAATTCAAAGAAAATAAACCACAATAACTTCACAAGAAAATGCGACACAAACGTTAAAATCGAAACTGATCTGCCTTTCACTTTAGTGAGGTTGTATACCACAATTGATTGGCTATATTGAATACAGCTAGAGTTATCACCCGGACACCACAAATCATAGAAATTCCAAACAATAAAGGGCAATGACTCCCCAATGAAATGGCATATTGACCTTGAATTTAACCTGAATCTGCATTTTCTGTGGATAAGGCCACACACCAAATATGGAATGATTGTGGCAATTATAAAACTAGTTATCGTCTGGAAACCCCCCAAAATGAACGGACGGACGGACAGACTGACGAATGGACAACGCCATACCATAATACTTCAAGTTTACACAGGCGTATAAAAATAAAAACACTACATCTCAGATGTTATTTTCGTTTGATTTTTCTTGATTTTGATTACAAAATAATGTAAGATTGTCACAGTGTTAACAATAACAAGAAAAACCAAACAAAAATAGAGAGGATATCTACGCTGTTTTAGTAAATATCGGGAACAGTGGTGGCGCCAAGGGGGATAAGAGAGCGGGGGGCTACATCTACCACCCCGTCGGAGAGGTCCAGCCCCCCCCCCCCCCCCCCACTCCGTCGGAGATTTTTAGTCAGTCCGTTGGAGAGTATCGTAAACCCGACTTCACGAGAAATTTCCGACAATCGAATGTAGATATCTCGTCTTGTGTCGATCAAGAACGAGGAATATGGTTCTTCTTTGTAAGGCATTATGACAGTTGTTATCCATCTGGCGTTTCATTACTTCCATACCAAATCATCGGTTATCGTAACTTGTGTGCAGGACGTTAAGATTTATTTTATTTTATTTCCCTGGAATGTCGGGATATTATTGTTTGTTTAATCTATAAAACCAGTTTGACGAACGACATCAATGAAACTCGCAAGAATCACTATTCTCTGTCAATATTCCAGTGTCGCAGGGTGGACTCGAACCCGTGCAGCACTGGAACTTTGATAGAGAATAGCGATTCTCACGAAATTCCTTGATGTCGTTCGTCAAACTGGCTTTATAGATGAAATGTTTCCCGACCTTGTTATAAAATGTTTACGTTAAATAATCAACAAACATACTCAATTTGCTTCTATTTTGGTTCTCCAATTTACCAATTTCCACTCATTTTCCTTCGTTTTGGAGATCAAATATTATAGCCCCCCCCCCCCTCCCCCCCTCCCCCCCCCCTTCCCCCCCCCCCCCCTTGTCGGAGAGCGCTCGCGAAAAATAAAACTTTCAGGTCCACACTCATGGGATAATTCCCGATCCTGACTAAAATAGAGTAGATTTTCTTTTTTATTTATATGCTACGAGACATTTATTGCATAATATTCAGCCCAATGGGAAGCACCGCGATTACAAACTACCGATAGATGGCGCGAGAGTACTACCGGTTAGAAACGCAGATTGATTTTTGTTAACGCTAAACAGCGCACACACAATAGCGGAAAGCTCAGTATTCAAATATTGATAAAACGACTGTTCCCTCAATAATGCCACCCAATTGTTGTGTCCCATCATGTGGGAATGTTATAGATGTTTACAAGTTTAAAAAAAAAACAATTTACACGAAAGATGAATAAAAGCTTTGAAAAGAAATGTCTCGAGCCAAAGCAATCGTCAAAACGCTGGATGCCGGCCGGATATGCAAAAACTATAAAAGGGGAACTCGTCCACAAAGATCACTTTTTACCTTCGGATATTCTCTACTTCACCTCCAGTCTGCTTTCATTACAGACGCGTTTGGTGCAAAACAGGAATCATTTTCACGGGGTACTACAAAATTATGTTGCGCGAACAAAGACTAATTACCGGTAACAACCTGAGCCGATATGCCCTTACTCATGTTGCTGAAACCCACGTATGGAATTAAGCCATTCACTTGAGCATTCCTCAGTGACGCCTGCCTTTTGAGTATGGAAGTTTTCTCATAATTAACTTTGTAGTATAAAATTATCTGTCTAATAACTCATTTTTAGACATGTTTTAAATGTGACAAGAGGTGTTTCTGGATCACCAATATTTGTAACACTAACAACTGTTACACTACAGTTTCTGAGTTAGCTCTTCTGACGTTTTGTCGCAGTTTTATTTGCTCATGCAGTTTGTTTTGTAACAATATATTGGTGGATTGCATCCAAGGACTGTCCCCCAATAATTTATTACAAAACAAGTTTTGTGAGTAAGTGACTAATTTATATTATTTTACTTGTCCAACCAATCCTTCTGGTACGAGTCGTACCAAAACCACTCTGCCCCAGGATTATTCATCCCAAGTAGATTATCCTACGCGGGATGATCATTTTGTCCCATGATAAATAACAGAAAACTTATAAAATATTTATTTATTGGGGTTTATTGACACTTTAAACAGTCAGGGCCCCCTTGTATCAGACAGTTTTACGGGTGGAGAAAGCCTGAGTACCAGGAGAGAACCACCAAGCAACTGTCAGGCTCCCCAATATTACTAACTCCACACAAGCAGGGTTAGCATTGGTTAAAGACAATTGCACCATCGACGTGCAGTACGCCTCAGTACACAATGCCACCATGTTGACAATGGGGGTGAAGTGTCTTGCTTAAGGACGCACTACAGTTGCTGCATGTGGGATTGGATCCGAGGACCTCCAGGCTTGCGGCAGATTTATAAAAACAGTACAAATAAAAAATCACTCTGCACTGGTATTTCAGGAGTTAAGTTATGGATAATGGAATTCACTATAACACGAACTAAAACATTGCAACAAATTGAACAATATTTGTGTTCAGAAAATTATGCAAAGTGGAACTGTTAAACAAATAGAGTTAGGCAAGACAATGCCATGTTTTCAATAATACAAGAAATCAACAGTGTCAAGACAATAATTTTTTTTCAATACATATACCAATATAAAAAAACACATTCTTATAAGAAATAGTAAGAAAAACAATAAACATATATGTAAACAATTATTGCGCCAGAGTTACAAAAGTGAGGGGGTACAGTTGGGGATTGTGCAGCCCCGAGCTGGGGTGGGTTCGGGGGGGGGGAGAGAAAATTTTAACTGTTTTGCAACAAAATCATGCGAATATGGATATCATTGGAACCGGCTGAACAAGCCGGTTCCATTGATATTCATATTTGCATAATTTCATTGAGTTATACCTTTGAGAATTTTTCTAAAATATTAAATTTTATTTATTTTTTAAAATTGCTGTAGGCTGAATTCCAAACGGATGCCTTGCACGCTCTCGATTCTAGCATTCCTCGAATACACTTGAGCACTATGTTTCAGTCCGTTTAAACCCGGTGTGACAGGAATGGAAGTCCGTAGGAAAATTAGTCCCTCTGGACTATTATTCCGCGGAATTATAGTCCTAGGTCTAACATTTCTAGGAATAGTTGTCCGCCGGACTACTATTCATAGAAATGTTAGACCTAGGACTATAATTCCGCGGAATAATAGTCCAGAGGGACTAACGTTCCTACGGACTTCCATTCCTTTTACACCGGCATGCCTTGTTGCAATTTGGACCCTCGACTCTTCTTTGTTGTTTGCAGCTAGCGTGTGTGTGTGTGGGGAGGGGGGGGGGGTGAGGGGGGGGGTGGAAAACATAATTTCAAAACTTCTCTGATTTAGTGCGCTTGGGAATATGGGATTAATCATACCTACCGACCATTACACCGCAACGTTCAATACAACAAAAATTAAAATGATAGTATTGTTTTACTACGCTTGGCGAAAAAAGTGGAGGGGTAAGTACCCCCACATATCCCTCCATGGCGCCGCTACTGTTTCAGTAAACAATTATTTTTTCCAGCACCCTTTTCCCTATATTTGACATAAATTGATGCGATACTACTTCTCATCTTAAGTGATAAAAGATAAAACCGGGATAAATAAGTGTACTGTAAAGCAATTTAAATATAATCCCCGGGGAATTTTTACATATAAGTTTACACTTCTCCCATCTCCCTTCAACAATTTTTTTCTTACCACTATACTGTTGATATTAATATTTCATTTAATAATGTTCTATCCTACAAAAAATTATTACAAAAAATTATACAAACGCAACAGCAATATCATTTTGTATTTGTTACTGGTGTAACTTGTCATATTTGTTGAGTGAACCGTTCATTCATTCATTCATTTATTTATTCATTCATTCAAGAATTATTGAGAAAGTGCCGAACAAATTGGAGTCGGTAGGGTCACTGGGGATAACACTTTTTTCTATCTGTTGCATGTACATCCTTCACTCTCTTTTACCAATTACCAGAGCAGGAATGTGTATGTGATTAATTAACATTTCTCTTCTTTTTACGAATACTATTAACTCCCAGCTCCTTCACCTCACCCGTCTTTGTCCCATAACTCAACCAATGAAAGTATTTAAAATGAGAGGTATGTATGGATGAATATTTAAAATTATTTCTAAAAGTAAATCAATTTTTTAACTGAAAAAACTAATAATCAAAGCTCAAAAAAATTTTTCCGGTGCAAGTCAAAATGTTCTGCCCCAATTAGTTGGTACAGGTCATTTTAATTTGGTGCAGGTCATTTTCAACATATTCCTTTACACATTGTACATTGACATATGGTGACAACTAAATGAGGAATTGACTTGCTAATTCGCAATGGAATTTAAGTTTATACCGAATTACCAGTGTTTTTTAAACTCAGATTCTAAAATTGAGCAGAATTTTGCATCGGTCAAAATGTCCTATGGATTTCAAAGAGTGTAGGTCAAAGTAAGTTTTGTGCCGGTCATTGTCCTTGTCCCACCACTTATTTCAAGCCTTGCTGATAATTTATTTTATGTTGAAATTTATTTGGAATTAAGCTTAGACATTTGATTAACAGATATATGCAGTTCAGGGAAACCTAAACATGATTGGGAACTGGGTTCTAAGCTTACGCCTACTTTGGTTTGTGTTACACCCACTTTCAAGTCCTGATACTCTTGGCCTTAAGTTGAAAATGATGATTGACTTACAGTTAAAACTAGAAGTCCTGTCATGGAATACGCACAAATAGCACGTCGATCTGCGCGTTAATCTACACGTTATGACAATAGTAAGGCTCTCAAATTCTGTACATATGGCCTGTGCACAAGCAATGTTTCAGCCAATGGACCTCCGGGTAACCCGGAGGTCCATTGGCAGAAACATTGCCTGTGTTTGCGATGGGTAACCAGGAGAACTTGCCGTGCTTTGGATGTCATTCGATATGGCAATTGCGCGCAATGCATACGCTCAATTAAGCCTAGATAAGCGCACAGTTCGTGACAGGACTTCTAGTTTTAACTGTAGTTGCATATATCTGTAAATGACTGTAATGTACTAACAATGGTACTACATGTAATTACTTTTAAACAATATGTTGCACCCCTCCCCACACTACAATGTAGGGAGTATGATCCTCCACTCTCCACTCTCCACTCCATCTCCTCCCCCTTCTGAGTGTTTTTGCCAAATTACCCAACTAACACAAAAACAAATACAAATGAACTGACAGGCATGGCATAAACGTGTGCCACTTACTTTTATAGTATACAAGGTACAATTTGGGAAGTAAAGTTTAGGCAAGTGCCTATAGGTATGCTGCAACCTGTGTACTCACGCCAAAGTATGGGACAGATGCTAAAATGTTTCTCTGTTTGGGAGAATGGACAAATTGATTGGTACATACAATTAAGTCAACCACCATTGCCAAGAGTATTAGGACTTGAAGTTGGGTGTAACACAAACCAAAGTAAGTGTTAGTTTAGAATCCAGTCTCCAATCATGTTCAGGTTTCATTAAACTGCATATATCAGGAATAGATTATTTGAAAGCAGTTAGTGTACCATTGTCAATACAGATACTGGTACATGTACATACAATTCAGTCAACCACTCATTGCCATGAGTATCAGGATTTGAAGTTGGGTGTTACAAATCGATGTACAATACATGGAGGATGTATTATCACTAAATCACCTGCAGAGTGGAAATTCCACCCAAGAAATAATTGGAAGTTTGTTGCAAAGCATAACAAGCACAAGCAAAGTTACTCCAGCCAATAGGCCTCTGGGTTAACACAGAAGTCCATTGGCTGAAACATCTCTTGTGTTTTTGTCCATATGTTCATAATTTGAAAGAGATACTTTGGGTAATAACTCCACTCCAGGGGTGATTACAATTTACTTTCCGCATACTGTAAGTGTGAGCTTACAACCGAGTCACCAATTATGTTCAGGTTTCCTTAAAATGCATATATCTGTGAATGAATAATTAAAAATACAAAACATTATTTATATACGCAAAATTATATCTTCATTCCTTAATAAATTTAAAAAGATATTTTCAGTTATTAAAAAATTAGGTGTTGTTATTTGTATATATTGTTAAGCCCTGATACAAGCAAAAAGGAGTCAGAAGTTTATTGAACAACCTTTTGTGGCATGTGGTACAGGTGTGTGCATATATGTACAGTGTGTGATTTGAAACTGAATATCGTCTTTGCAATTTTAGGCCTCAAGTCGGTAAAAACTAAAGATTTTTTCCTTCAATTAAAAATTTGTACCTTAATTTTTAAAAATATTTATTGAATTCAATTGGTGATAGGCTCATTGAACACTCCTTGCATGGATCCACAGAAGTTGGGATATGATGAAAATTTCAAACCGACCTGTCACCGAGCGGGTAGATTGCAACTACTGTGGCTTTCTATTCCCACTTTATCTCTGGGGTGGGGGTTTCGTATATTGTTGGCCTTTTTACCCTATTCCTTACTGCAATAATAAAATGTCTCTTTACTGTTTTTCTTTTCTTTATTTATCTTACTGTGTTAAATAGTTTTCTTGTCTGCGAAGTGTCAATAGGGATTGGGCAGAATACACAGGTTAGATTATCACCCACCCCCTCTGAAAATTATTCTCTCCTAAAAATTTCCAATTTGTGAGTCTTAAAATTAGATTATATTGGGGATGACTCTTCGGAAACATTAATTTGTGCTAAATAAAATGGTCTTGTCCTTCAAGTGTCAGGTACAGTTAAAACTAGACGTCCTGTCACGAACTGTGCGCTTATCTAGGCTTAATTGCGCGTAAGAATTGCGCGCAATTGCCATATCGAATGGCATCCAAAGCACACCAAGTTCTCCTGGTTACTCATAGCAAACACAGGCAATGTATCTGTCAATGGACCGCCGGGTTACCCGGCGGTCTATTGGCTGAAACATTGCTTGTGCACAGGCCATATGTACAGAATTTGATAGCCTTATTATGGTCATAACGCGTAGAGTAACGCGCATATCGACGTGTTATTTGTGCGCATTTCATGATAGGACTTCTAGTTTTAACTGTAGGGGGAAGACACACAGCTCACCTTATCTCCCCACCTCATGAATTTTTTTTTAAAAAAGTATTGAACATATGAGTCTTGAAATGGGATTGTACTGCGGAACACCCTCCAACAAAATTGATTTTTGTATAAAAGAAACATTCTTGACCTTGTAGTGTCAGGTGGGGGAGGTGATTAACATACACACACAGATCTTTTCCCCAGATATATCCGACATAAGTCTTGGATTAGATTGAGGAAAACCATTCAGAAACATTGGTTTGAGAAAAAAATATTTCTTGTCCTTGAAGTCCCAGGTGGGGAAGATACACTTGTCATATTACATGTATCAGTCACCCCTACTTCCTAAAATGTTGTCTTCAAAACTGTTTTACAAGACAGTCATAAAATAGATATTTTCAAAAAATACATGTATTTCAAAAATATTGATTCCTGCAGAAAAACATTTGTGAGTTCAAATTTTTTTTAAAAGTCTCATTCCATGGAAAGGCAAAAACAATAAGGTGTGTGTGTCACTGTGTGTCTGTGTGTGTGTGTGGGGGGGGGGGGGGGGGGGGGGCTAATCATGGTGTGGGAAATTAAATTGGGGGAGGGGGGTGTATAAATTGTTTTACCGGTGCTTCATTAATGGAAATTTTGCATTTGAGTTCCATGTTCTACGATGAATTCCAATGCCTGTATGAATAAAAAAAAACATGTGTGTGGAATTTAATCAATGATCAATGGCCATACTTCACATAAAGCAGTGTTCATCTTATACTGATTGATTGTGATTTGCTTTGTACATTGTAAATACATAAATGTATAACTAACACAATGTCTCCAATGTTAAACACACTGTGGAAAAGTTTGCAGCTAAATTTATTCATCAAAAGTTATAGATTCAACTTTTCTACACTTAACATGCATTCTTCTTTTATTATGGACACTTTTGGTGTATAACATGATCCATTTCTACATAAAATGACTAAGCACTGTGGAATTGAAGAATCGTCGAATTACCAATAACAGTTCGTGTCAAATATGCCCTCAACCACAGGTACTCGGCACAAGCTGGGAAATCGAAAAAAAAGATATTTGATACCATTTTTGAATCGATGCTGACGTGCCCCTATAATGTTATATAAATATTAACAAGGTACACAACTCCTTTTTCGAAAACGATAGCACTTATCTTCGTTATACCCCCCCCCCCCCCCCCCCCCTCAAATTAGTATTCATACAACGTATCCAATAGTACCCCGTGTCATTGTAAAGGGGAATGAATAAGCTTTACAGTGGCATATTACACGACCGTTGGGTGTTCTTGGATTGTTCATGATAACTGGGAGAAGTCGCATAAAAGGCCGAAAAACATTTAGTCGGACAAGATAGTGCACAGTGGAAAGTGGGTTACGAACGACAATTATCCGGTTTATTATAAATAATTCGAGGTGTCAGTGTCTATGCAGGTCAGATTCAAACATTAACCGTATACCTTTAGGCTATCAATTACTAATCTCGGATCCACATTTATTCATTTCTGGCGATCACATTTGCCGTTTATACATTTTTTAACCTTCCCTTGGAAACTAAAAAAAGCTAACGGCATCCATAGAAGCGAAGATGGTCACAAAAACATTCCATTGGCTACCATTTATGCCGAGAAAATCATTAATGAAAATAAGCCAATGAGAGAATGGGGAAGATTTCAAAGTTACGGCTAAAGAGTGTATAAACGGTAAATGTGAACTCCAGAAATGAATAAATATCAACCCAAGATTGAAAATTGATAAAGGTATACGGTTAATATTTGAATCTGCCATCCATAGACAATGGGACCTCGAATTATTTGTAATAAATCGGATAATTGTCGCTCGTAATCCACTTTCCACTGTGCACTGTCTTGTCCGACTGAATGTTTTTCCTCATTTTCTCCGACTTCTTCCAGTTATCATGAACAGCACAAGAACACCCAACGGTCGTGTAATAACCACTGCAAAGATTATTCATTCCCCTTTCCACTGATACCGGGTACTGCAGGATACGTTGTGTGAATCAAATTTGATGGGGGGGGGGGGGGGGGGTGGGGGTATAAAGAAGATGAGTGCTATCGTTTTCGAAAAACGAGTTGTGTACCTTGTTAATATTTATATACCATTCTGGGGGCATGTCAGCATCGATTCAAAAATACTGCCAAATATTATTTTTTTTTCGATTTCACAGCTTGTGCCGAGTACCTGTGCCCTGAACACGGCAAATGAAATCTAAGAGCTATGTTTGTATTTCAAACGTAATGTTTTCAACACATCTTCAATTAACTTGCATTTCTGTTTTAAATACAGGCACTTGTGGTGTGTAACATGAATATTTATAATTAAATGGATGACGACTGAGAACTACATGTGATATCTCAATGACTGGGCGACATTAGGTTACACTTACACTAAAACAAGACACTCGCCTGGTTATCAAATCAGTCTTCCAGCCGGTTATAATGGCCCTTCAGTTGTCAAGTTAAATTTTCAGTCCTTTAATAGTGTAATTCTCGAGATTCGACATATTCATCAAAAAATATTTCAGCTTTTGCGATAACAAGCGTGCGAATATTTTCATGAGCAAAAATAACTTCCACTGGTCAAATCGAAAGTACAGTTTTTCCGATTGAACACACGCGCCATCTATCGACAGCCGACGTGGTACGCCCCACTCGACCCCAAATACGTACGTTTCAAAACAATAACCCATCACCTAACTTGAGTTGCAGACGGCACTTGGAAAAAACATCCTCGTATAACTAAAAATTTTCATTTTTTGCTTCCAAAACATAGGTTATGAGCCCTCATTGGAACGAGCTCGTCGAGCTCGTTCCAATGAGGGGTCATAACCTATGTTTTGGAAGCAAAAAGTGAAAATATAAAAAAAAAATGAATGGCGTTTTTCTTGTAGGTAAAACATTAATACAATATAACCCACCCTAAATAGGACAGATAACGTAAATTCTCCCTACTGAAATTATGCAAATGTGACCCAGTTGTATTTTGTTTAGCCAATCAAATTGTCCAGTCTTGAAGTTGACCAATGAAAGCTCCCAACTCTAATTACGCAAATTATGAAAATGTGACCCAGTTGTATTTTGTTCAGCCAATCAAATCGTCTAGTTTTGAAATTGACCAATGAAATTGACGGAAGATCAACTGATAGTTCCTTCAAGGCGACGTGATGCGGCGAAGAGTGACGTCATTTAGGAAGCTACGGAGGGATATTCCTCGCTATCCATCGAACCGATGGATATCAAGAAATATCTTTTAGAGAATTTGCGATAATTCACAGGCTAGAATAATAAAAATGAAGGCATTTACCTTCTATGTACAAATATGTTTATCGGTAGGAGGAATACAAATTTTGGGTAGTATACAGTACAGCCGCCGTGTGCCAAGGTGATAGTTCGGATTTTCGATTTTGTTGTATATATATATACATTATCATGACCATGTGCATGTCCTGTAATTTGTATCAGAATCGAGGTCGTGTTTACAATCAGATCGCAACGAGACCGTCAGGGCGAGTTGTGATCCGATTGTAAACACGACCGAGAATCTGATACAAATTACAGGACATGCATTTGGTCATGATAATACATTTATCTAACAATCCTGTTACATGAAGCCCGTTTCCCCCGTTTTTCAGTTTAAATTGGGTTGAAATTGGTCAAAATTTTTAATTTCATATTTTAGTGCGTAATAACAAAGCATATAATGATATTATTTGTCATAGCGCGGTGTTTACCGGAAGTTGAATCTATATGATACGGAATCAGAAAAAGTCGTCAATATGATACAAAATCGGAACACATTATGTGATAGTACAGTTTCTCGTGGGTTTCAGGCCAAAATCTATATGATTGTTAGATAAAAGTGTTTATATCTTTAGTGATTTTGCTCGTTCGGGCTAAATGTAGAGCGTAAAGATATGTATATGACGGACCCCAAAAACCGATTTGTCATTTAAACGAGTCAGCAATAATTCAAGCGCTGCTAAATTAAGCATGGAGTTTAATGTCCATTATTGCGCATTTGTCGAACGCAACATGGGCTATCTGGTAAAGATGGAAAGAGCGAGAGAGACCAGTGTTCTCTTACTGTCATTATCTGTGTAATTATGGCCAGTTAAGGAACTTTAAAGCGAGTATTAAATTAAGATAGATCTGAGCGGCCGAGTTCAAGAGAAGCGATTAAACTGAGAATTAACGTTTTGGCTATGGAGATAAAAATCGGGGGGTTTCTCGAAAAATTCATTCCAGTCTGTGGGTCCTTGCGAGTGGATGGGGATGTCCCATGCTATAGGTTAGATGAGGTGCCGCATCGGAGCGAAAGTATAAGCACGTTGTGACGTAGGGGAACCACAGAGCTTATTTTTAGAATAGGAGCAGTCGCGGGTCAAGTCGGTGGCCATATATGAAAACACGAAGTACGAGTTCAGGGAGCTATTTGCATTTAGGTAAACGGCATTACCTGTTTTAGAAGGCAAGCCATACGTTGGCAGAGTAGGCTTTGCCGGTATGAACATTATTCTGAGACAAACGTAAGGGAGAGTTTAACCCCATTGGTGGTGACTGCTTGTGTGACTGCTTGTGTGAAAAGCGCCGAGTAAGGTGGCAATAAGCTAGTGGCCGTGCGACGGCAGTGGTAGAGTGACATTCCGTAACATGCTAGAGCAGAGGCGTCCGATAAAGTGACAATACGTTAGTGGCCGTGCGACGGCAGTGAAAGGGTGAAGTGAAGAGGCGACCAGGGAACAAATAACAGCGAAAAGGAGGAAAACCAGCGACAACAGAGAATGCGGGACCGCAAGTGACGCAGAAACTGTATGGGTAAGGGGTAATTGACGTTTTGTTTATCATATTCATTGGATTCCACGTAAGACACCAATTACCATATTTATTTATATGTATATGTATTAAAATTGTTCTTTTCAGTGAACCCCTGTTGATTTATGATTTTCAAGGAAAAGTTATTAACCCCTTCAGGATAAGAACCACCCTAACGCAAGTGAAACGGGCGGGTTCGTCACGGTGAGACATACGTTCAGCACGGATTCAGTCGACACTCCTTGATTTTGGTTGAATACGCGGCGTGAATCTATTTCTTCCAGCAGCGACAAAGCTCCGATTTCCGACACCGTGGAGTTGTCACTTTCCGCGGTGAGCAATATTTCCACGGACGCAGTATTATTAGATTCCAAACACTAATTATAGGAATAATTATTAAAAATTTAATTAATGAAGCACCGGGTTGATACGGGGTAATACTGTGTAAGTCAGAGAACACTGCGGCGGATTCTAGACGTTTACATTGCATTATCACAGTACTTACTGTACACTGGAACGAAACATCTACTGATCTCTATACAACTGGATTGACCACATATAGAAAAGTGACTTCGCTACCACTGTCGGGGGTTGGGTGGGGGTGGGGGGGGGGAGGGGTGCTATAGATACACAGTGATCAACAACAACAAGTTTCTTGAACAATTTCAATTTCCTTATCCCTCGCAATCGTCGAATATTTCTTAACCCTTTACCCAACGCAGACGATATCAAAATTTATTATTTTAATTATCATTTTTTTCACATTTTTCAAACAATTTCAACAGAACCATATCATGTGACCCCTCGTTGGAACGAGCTCGTTCCAACGAGGGGTCACATGATATGGTTGAAATTGTTTGAAAAATAATATTTTGTCATCTGCTGAATTTGCATATTACGCGGGCGGATGCAACCGATTCGTTGGGTAAAGGGTTAAAATGTAGGCTTTGAAAAATTAATATGCTGATCGTGTGCACATTTTTCGTGGCAATGCAAATTGAATGTTTACAATATGGAAGTCGTGGACTGGTCACAATACACGCGTGGGCAGTGATGTCCACGCATGCGTTCACCAGGTAATAAAAATCATTATTACCAATTTTTTTTGTTAATGAAGCACCGGGTTGTACCTTAATTAAGTTTTTGGTGATTATTTCTGTAATTAATGTTTGGAATCTAATATTATGGCGTCCGTGGAAATATTGCCCACCCGTGGAAAGTGTCCTGTCCACGGCGGCCGAAGTGTACAACGCATTTTAATTATTATTACACACCTGTTCTATGAAATCCCCATCTACAGCAACACTAAACCATGCGGAAAATGAAAATCTGTTCCGCATACATGTGCGGAACGGAAAATCGTTGACGGACTATTTTTAAATAGAAGCGAATTTTCACTGGAATTTTCTACGAATCATGCACCACACTTGCAATCTGAATCGCTAGCGATAGCTAAAAATTGTAACAAAGGTTCCCCTCGGAAATTTAGTTGATGATAAAATGTTTTCTTTTTGTTGATAGTTCGTCCACTGAGTTCCAATATGTTCTATGTGCCTTTGTCTGTGCTTGTTATGCTTTGCAACACATTTGCAATAGTTGCGTGGGAGGAATCTCCGCGCTGCGGGTGATTTAGTGGTAGTGCGCTCTCCACTTACTGTAGAAACGTCTAGCATTCCTGGGGTTCTCCCCTTGCAGACAACAGTGCCCTGTTTTTTCGTCTTTCGAGGTAAGGGTTTATTTAGCCCATTACCTGTTTTTGAAAGTCCACTCTGCAAGGAGAGAAGCAAATCGGGTGAATGCTACACGTGGTACTTTCTCGAGAGCACATACTGCATACTGATTTCTACAACATAAATGTTTATATCTAAAATCATGGGTACGTCATGAGTATGTATAAATTGTGTTCTGCTAAAATGCACTTGGGCATTGATCCTAAAGGATGGAAATAGGAGAGAGGGTGGAAGGGGAGGGAGGGGGGAGGGAGAGGATGGAGAGGAAGGAGGGAGGGCCGAGGGAGCGATCGACAAAAGTTGATAATGATATTATCTTGTGTGGATACACCACCTCCAGCATGCTCCTAATTTTTACATGTTTTGTATATTTATTATTACTTTACCCCATATTACATGGGAATAAGTTCAAAAATAAACTGTAAACTGTAAACTTCCTACTGGCACATAGAACACCTTGAAACTCATGGGACGAGTTGTCCAATGAATTGTCCTTCTAATAATTGTATTTATAGACGTCGTGGAGTGTAAAAACCACAGAACGACACACGCCTGAGAATGGATTAATCGATATGGCACGAGTGTTATCGCGGTAGGATAAAACGAGAGGCTGCAGGCCTTGAGTTTCATCCTTCCGCGATGGCACAAGTGCCATATCGATTAACCCATTCGCATGCGTGTGTCGTTCTGTGTATTTATTGATTAACCCTTTACCCAACGAATCGGCCGCATCCGCCCGCGTAATATGCAAATTCAGCGGTTGATAAAATATTATTTTTCAAAACATTTCAACAAAACCATATCATGTGAACCCTCGTTGGAACGAGCTCGTCGAGCTCGTTCCAACGAGGGGTCACATAATATGGTTTTGTTGAAATGTTTTGAAAAAAGTGAAAAAATGATATTTAAAATAACTAATTTTGATATCGTCTGCGTTGGGTAAAGGGTTAAAACGAGTGCCGAGATTGGAAAGTTAAAGCAGTGTTATTAGTTTTCGTGCAAGATAAACGCCATGACGACGTTTGATGAAGTGAATACTGTGACTACAGTCGCAGCGTAACTCCTTTCACGTCATAAAACGCCATCAAATGGAATGCGTTACCGTCGTTATTGTCTTGACGCCACCTTGTGGTGGAGGCTCTTTAAGTGGCTGATGTTTCAGCAAACCTGCTGTATAGAGATGAGTGGAAAAATCGCAATAATTTTTGGACTAGAGTTGGTTATCTGAGAACAAAATGTTCAGATGTGAGTCGAATTTAATGCCTATTATGTTTTGCCATTTCTTCCCTGGAATACGTTACACCAACTCTTTATGGGGGCAAGCCTTAAACTAGATCTTAAGAAATAATCAAAAAGTGCGTATGATCAATAGATTCTTCTATCGCTGTTGTTGTTTGAAATGTTCTGCAAGTAAATTGTTCTATATTATTCTAAGTTATTGGAGAATTATTGAAAAATATGCGTAGAAAAAGACTACATTGACTTTAATATGCCCCCTCTACTCGTGTGATATATACATTATGTTAGGGTGGGAGTTATATTTAAATATTTAACAGACACATATATATTTCACTGCGGTTATATATAAATCCTTTTCCATTTTATAGGGTAGGTGATATGTACATGTCACTGTGGATTAGCGGAAATTTATTTGAGAATTAAATCCTTCCTTAACCCTTTACCCAACGCAGACGATATCAAAATTTATAAATTTAAATACCATTGTTTTTAATTTTTCAAAATAATCAACGAAACCATATCATGTGACCCCTCGTTGGAACGAGCTCGACGAGCTCGTTCCAAGGAGGGGTCACATGACAGGGTGCTGTTGAAAGTTTTCGAAAAATAATATTTTTTCAGCAGCTGTATTTGCATATTACGCGGGCGGATGCGGGTGATTCGTTGGTTAAAGGGTTAAAATATATCACCCAGCGCTGCAGTGCAACCACCTATCGAAACTACTCACAGTTGGATCACATGATATGGTTTTGTTGAAAGTTTTTGAAAAATAATATTTTTTCAACTGCTGAATTTGCATATTACGCGGCTGGATGCGGTCGATGCGTTGGGTAAAGGGTTAACAATTGCTCTAACGGCCTTTTTTCATGCACTGAAGTTTCCATCAGTGGCGTAGTGTGGGAGGGGTGCAAAATCTTATGACCGCCTCTGAAAAGTGATCTGCTCAAAGCCTCAGCTCATGTAAGATATGAAAGGCCTTTCTGACACCACACAAAACGACCAGACATCCTTGCTTTTGTCACCGGCGTGCTGAAAGAACCGTATAAACCATTTAGTTTTAAGACAGGCGAATCACGTTTGGTAAATCCAGATGGAAATTGTGACAGTGGGTTATTTATTACACGCCTGCTCTGTGATATCATCATCTACAGTAACACTAAACCATGCGGGATATGAAAATCACATACAGTACGTGGAGAGTGTATTATCACTAAATCACCCGCAGAGTGGAGATTCCACCCACAGAATAATTGCAAATTTGTTGCAAAGCATAACCAGCGCAAGCAAAGTTTCAGCCAATGGACCTCCGGGTTAAACCCGGAGGTCCATTGGCTGAAACATTGCTTGTGTTTTTTTTTGTCGGTATGAGAACAATTTGAAAGTTATCGCTTGGGTGATAACTCCACTCCGCGGGTGATTTAGTTACAATCCACTCTCCACGTACTGTATGTGCGGAACGGAAATCGTTGACGGACAATATTAAATAGAAGCGACATTTCACTGGAATTTTCAACAAATCGTGATAGGCAATTACAATTTGAATAGCTGGTGATAGCTAAAAATCGTCCCATGAGTTCGAATGTGTTCCAGTGCGCACATAGAACAAATTGGAACTCGGGGGACAAAATAGTAACACGGGTTTCCCTCGCTAATTTGTTTGGCGATAAAATGTGTTGTTTTTGTTGACAGTTGTCAAATCAATTGCTGAGTGTCCTTCTAATAATGTTAGACGTGAAGGCGTGTAATAAACACAGAACGGCACTTGTGCCATCACGGGAGGATAAAACTCGAGGCCAGTGGCCTCTCGTTCTATCCTTCCGCGTTGGCACTCGTGCCATATCGACTAACCCATTCACAAACGCATATCGTTCTGTGTATTTTCATCACGTACACGTCACTTCCTTCTAGAGTCACGGTGGTACGAGGTGGGCGATCAGGAAAGACAGCGGGTGGGAGAGATGCTTGGCAACCATCACCACCTGCCACAGAAACATTACCATTAAAGATCTCAGCTTTATCCGAATTCGGTGTTATGGTCTTGTTCTGATAGGATAACATAGGACTTTCCTCTATCTTATTGCTATTAATGAGATTAATGGTCTTTCACCGCTGTGTAGATTCAGTATTGGGATTTTTAAGGGTGTTATGTATTTTGTCATTGTGGGTGGCCTTCTTCTTCCTGTCGAAAGAAATTACCTGGTTACGTTTTGCGCAGTATTTCTGCCTTAATTACGCTTGGCAATACAATACAGATGCTCCACTGATGAATTAGGCGACGTATTTCACAATTATTTCTGTTAACTGTTATTATGGTTTATTCGGTATAAATGAGGATGCCTGGTGAAGTATTTTCGTCTTGACATTATCAACTACTGTGTCTGAGCGAACGTTACTAAAGAGAAAATCTCAATACCCTCTTCCAACAGAGAAGTATTCAGTTCATCGTAATTTCCTTCATTATATAAGAAAATTTGTCGTTTAAACTAGGGTTTAATATATTTCTTGGTTTTCTAGTGCCGGGAACGGGAATGAAATTACACTTAGAACAGGGAAATTTGCCGGGCAGTATCAAGCAAACTTACGAGAGTGACAAGACGCATTAATTTTATGAAAATGAACATATTTTATTGGCAATCTGCCATGTTCAAGCGGAATAGTTCTTTTCCTAAGAGAAATGTGAAAACCTAAACTCGCTTCAAAACTCTTCTTCATTTTGAAAATCACTAGTATTATCACCTCCACTTCCCCCAACATAAACACTCTCTTCACTGCCGTCACCAATTTCCTCTGCGTTTTTCCTAAGAGAAGTGTGAAAATCCAAACCCTCTTCAATCTCGTCTTCATTTTGAGAATCATCAGTATATAGAATATACCCATAGTAGCTTGGTGTACCAAATGTTCACCACGAGTGGTGAAGTGGTGTTAACCGCGAGCCTTCGGCGCGCAGTTAACACCACTTCACCACGAGTGGCGACCATTGGGTACACCAAGCTACTTTGGGTATATTTTATTTATACCATGATCGTCAGATTATTAAGAGTCACTATTACTTTTTCTAGATTTTGCTGAACAGCAGACGTACATACGAACGAATCTGTTTTTGTTTACATGAGCATCGGTGGGCGGTACTTCCGCTGTCAATTTTATCGCCGAAACGAAATGAAAAAAAAAAACTTAACCTTTTTCGTTTTAATAACATAATAACAAACTATTTCGAGTTGTGCATGCTTTATTAACATGAGTCAATGCATGTTTGTTAATTACTGGCATCTTAGGAGGTAAACCCATTTAAAAACGTAATAAATAATTGCCACTTCCATTTCACTCCTTGCGAGGCGACGTGCGATAAATTTAGACAAGTTTGCATTCAGGTCGACGTCACCATAGTTCAACGTGGATATAGTTCTACTGTTGGTGTAAATTTTTACTATTGAAATCCCATTACTGGATTGTTCATCACGGTTGGTGTGTAAAGCTAAAATTTATGTCATAAGCTTTTCATATATAGTAGAATAGGTAATCATGGTATAAATTATCACCACTACCTCCCCCAACAGCAATACCCTCTTCACTGCCGTTACCAGTCTCCTCTGCTCGCGGCAGAGGAGAGTGGTAACAGCAGAGAAGAAGGGTTTGATTTTGAAAGAGATGGAGGGTATGTTATGTTATGTTATTTGGAAATTCCTCCGTTAATTTTTTCGGAGCACCCTGTGAGAACCCCGCATCACTAACCTCCTAAACTGCTGTCTCTCTAGTGGATACTTCCCAAAATATTGGAAAGTAGCTACAGGAGTCATGATACCCAATCCCGACAAGGACTTGAGCAACCTAGCTAACTACCGCACAGTCACTCCTCCGTTGAATTTTCGGAGGACCCTGATTGATTCATTGCTGGGGTTCTTTATACAGGTAATGAACTACACTATATACACTATATACAAGTGTGGGGGGGGGGGGGGGATCGGAGGAATTTTGCCGAGCTGCAGCTCTCTTTGCCACAGTAGGGTTCTTTAACGTGCACAGTAATTACTGTACACGGGACAGCCATTTACGTCCTCACCCGATAGGACGAGCATAGCACCATCCCCGAACATGGCTCTATGAAGGATAGTGATACTAGTGATTCTGAAAATGAAGACGAGTTTGAATTTTAAAGCTGGTGAAGATCTTGTTGTTGAAGAGGGAAGTCATCCGGAACTGGTTGAGAGCTACGGTGATGTGGTGAAAAAAAAATCGTTAGGAATCAGGAGTGTAAAAAGTTCCGGTGTGGAAGAGCTGGCGAAACCCTACAGAGTTACATTGGGGCAGTTTTGCAATTCAGAAAACTTCAGTTCAACAAACAAACAATGCCATGCTTGTTTCCCAGTTCCGTGCTATAGATTTCCCGGGTATGGGGACCGGCTTTCGGAACCGGGAGCCCGGGAATTCCTGTTCGCGGGATTAAACACTAGTTTACACGCAGACAAAAAGATGGGCGCTTTCGCTCTGCACTGACATAGACAGGGCTGTGATAAGGTGTGGCTTGTAAGCGTTTTATATGAAATTGAAAAGATTGGTATCGCAGTTTATTTATTAGTTCCGTTTGGAGTACTTAAAACAAAGGCTAGTTTTATATTACGAGTTTTCTTCTTGCGTGAAATCAGGTCAGGAGTCTTACAAGTATCTATTCTTGGACCCCTGTCATTACAGCTCAGCGCCCGAGAAAAATAAAACGTTCAGGTCCACACTCATGAGATAATTCACGATATTCACTAAATAGCGTATATTTATTTTTATTATATGCTACGTGACATTTTACTGCGTAATATTCAGCCCAATACGACTGCAAACAGTTTCAAGGCAATAACAAATATCTGCAGATCGTTACTTCAAGGCGACGTTCAAGGCGACGTCATGCGCCGAAGAGTGACGTCATTTGGGCAGCTGCAGAGGAATGTTTCTCGATATCTATCGAGACGATGGATGTCGAGAAATATCTTTTAGATAATTTGCGATAATTCATGGGCTAGCGTATAATAAATAATGCTATGTTGTTCAAACTGATGTAATTGAATTACGGATAATTTACTAAATGTCTAACAATGTCCCCACCTACAGTACAGTCACTGACAGTTCAGTTACATGTGGACAGTGATGTCAACGCATGTGTTTACCAGGGAACAAAAATCATCATCACCAAAATGTTGATTAATAAAATCAGTTGATAACGATTGTCCAGTAAGGAACAATGAATATTTAACGTTTTACCTAGCGTAACGGCCAAAACCGGCCCGTGCTATTTTTAAAAATCGCCAATTACTTTTCATTTTTTATTTCTAAAACATAGGTTATGACCCCTCATTGGAACGAGCTCGTTCCAATGAGGGGTCATAACCTACGTTTTTGAGGCAAAAAATGAAAATAATAGCTACTCAAGAATTTCTTTTGCAAGTGTCGTCTGCTTTTCATATTAGGTAAAGGGTTAAAAAAACAAAAAACAATGAAGTCCCCATTACACCCACGGCAAAGCGTCTTCGTTTGCGCGCACGGATACATGACACAATTGTTGATTACATAATTCACTTGTAAAGTTATCGTTTATAATAAAACCCGGAAATCCCAGTAAATCACACTTTGGAAAGTAATAAAATCTTTTAATCATACATCAGGAAGCGGTTGTCTCGATACAGGTCACATTCTACGCTTTCGTGCCATTCCAGTGTCTTATAGGCTCGTTATATGACGAAAATTGTCACTTCCGTGAATTTAGCCCCTCCAAATTGTGAATGCTTCTCTGATGAACGTCATTTTCCAAAGGAAATGAAACAAGCCCTTGTTACGTCACTTGTTAAAAATCCACCATTGGACTCAGAAAACCCGAAAAACTAACTTCCGGTCTCTAATCTTTCATTTTTATCGACGATTGTGTAACGTTTAACGCTTTAGTTAAAAGAGCATAAGTCATTGAACGGCTTGGTGGAGCCCTTTCAATCTGCCTACCGACGTAACAGCAACACGGAGAAGGTTCTTCTTTATAGAACGACTGTTACGACCCGTAATGTAATAAATGCCCATAATGTAATACCTACCCATAATGTAATACAAAAACGACCCATAATGTAATAGGAACCCATAATGTAATAAAAAACGACCCATAATGTAATAAATGTAATAACGTGTAATAAATGTTAGGTACCCATAATGTAATAAAATTTTTAAAAAATTAGATACAAATTACACTTTTCCAGGCCCGTAATGTAATAAAGTTCTAAGTTTGATTTTTGTTTTTTCTCTTCACTCCAGCAGTGCGTTCGGCTACTTATGACACATCCTACGCCTTCATCAATGCTGCCAATGGCCCCTATGCCGTACACAACCACCATGTGTGGGTGTGTTGGGATTATGATGGAGAGTATTCCGGGAACTGGGGCGGGTATACTCTGCTCTGAGTGGCAGGCATTATCCCTCTTTTATTTGTACCACCCGCGCAAACGTCTTACTCAATAGCCTCTACTGCCCTGCCACAACCATATAGGTCTACCTTACCAGACATTCAGTAATTTTGATTCCAGGATGGTCATTTATAACTGCAATCATCATATTCGACCGGCTGTTCACTTGCACAAAACCAATGTGGGTAGCAGGTTCCTACTGTTAATAAATGCAAGTAACTCTGGCCAAAGTTGCTGGGGCAAAGGGTGGAGTGGGTGCCGTGGGATTTGGGTGCACCAAGACTGGATAGTGGCGGGGGGGGGGATAGTGTGGGATACAAGGAAAAGATGGGACAGAAGCAAGACGTTGAGTCAAGCGGCGCAGAGGAATATCGGGAGGCGATATGGTAGGTGTACTGGTATTGGGATAGGGGATATCCTATAGCTCGATGGGATTTGGATTAGGCTACTTTCCTCCAAATTAAGCGTACGATCTATCCTCTGTCTCTCCAGTTTTCACTACCTGAACAAATTAGTAATTTCCCTGTACTGTACTACTATAAGTTTATGTCACACCCACCGCACCTGGAAACCAATGAGCCCGATCCCAGGATGACACTTAATAACGGCCACATCATATTCCCGATCCTGTGATAACATGTGTCAAGTAATTTTATTAGTCCACCACACGGACGGCCTTCCACTTAAACTACCTACAGTCATGGCAGTTCCTGGCGGTTGGCAGGGACTTCCTGCCAACCGCCTACTCTATCACATCGACTATTCGCGTGTGCGTCTCCGCTATTGTGCCATCTTCTCCTAAGTTACACTCAAACAACATACATAGCTAGACTCGAGGAGTAACATGGGCGTATCCGTTTGACCGGGTGTGTGACCTTGACCATCAAACCGGAAACCTTGAACCTGTGTATCGGCTCCTGCTGGGCGATTGTCCTGAAACTTGGTGTGTGGTTCGGGCGCCCAACAATTTCGCCACACCCGATGCCCGTCATGTGTGACCTTGATATTCAAACCGTTGACCTTGAACCTGTATCTCGGTTCATGCTGGGCCGATTTTCGTGAAACTTGGTATGTGGGAGTAGTTCTAAGTTTCATAAAAATCGGCCCATACACAGGTTCAAGGTCACCGGATTGATGGTCAAGGTCACACCTCACGGTCAAACGGATATGCCCATGTTACACCTGGTGTTTAGCTACGTATGTTGTTTGAGTGTAGCCTAGGAGAAGATGGCACAATAGCGGGGATGAACACGCGAATAGTCGATGTGATAGAGTATGCGGTTGGAAGGAAGTTCCTGCCAACCGCCAGGAACTGTCAGGAAATGTAGGTGGTTTAAGTGGTAGTCCCCACAGCTCAGAAAATGCTGTGGAATGCTTTCCAATCAACATAATCTCAAGAACCACCAAAACTACTCTCTATTATAGATCTGCATTCGTCCTGTGCATACTATGAGTGATGCCACACCACTGGTGAAATTTATTTGAGAATGCAATCCCCTGAGCTCAATACAAAGAGGCTGCTTTGTACAACCAAGTGATGTGCACATTAACTCGACTCAGTTGCTGGTCACAGCCACAGGTGAACATGACATACTCTTAACCAATCTTCTCGCAAAGGTGGCCTGCGTGGATGATAGCAGTCTACAAGGCGTTTAACTTGCTTCGGTTCATATCAATTGAGGGTGTTCAATCTGTGGTGTGTTGAGGTTTTAGAAAAATAACACTGAGAGGAGTTGAAACCATTTCACACAGGGCTGTCACTATTGAAACTGATACAATTTTTATTGAAAATGTAAGGTCTTTCTTGCATGTGCGAAGTGCAAACTATTTGACTGGGAAGCATTTGATAATATTACTTGACACATGTGATCACAGGACCTGGAATATGATGTGGTCGTTATTAAGTGTGGTCCTGGGCTCGGGCTCATTGGTTTCAAGGTGCGGAGGGTGCGACATGAACTTATAGTAGTACAGTACAGGGAAATTACTAATTTGTTTAGGTAGTGAAAATTGGAGAGACAGAGGATAGATTGTACGCTTAATTTGGAGCAAAGTAGCCTAATCCAAATCCCATCGAGCTATAGGATATCCCCCATTCCAATAACAGTACACTCACCATATCGCCTCCCGATATTCCTCTGCGCCGGTTGACTCAACGTCTTGCTTCTGTTCTATCTTTTCCTTGTATCCCACACTATACGCCCCCCCCCCCCCCCCCCCCCCCCACTATCCGGTTATTGCGCACCCAAACCCCACTGCACCCCACTACACCCTCTGCCTCAGCAACTTTGGCCAGAATTGCTTGCACTTATTAACAGTATAGGAACCTGCTACCCGCATTGCTTTTATGCAAGTGAACAGCCGGTCGAATATGATGATTGCAGTTATAAATGGCCATCCTGGAATCAAAATTATTGACTGTCTTGTAAGGTAGACCTATATGATTGTGGCAGGGCAGTAGAGGCTATCGATGAAGTCGTTTGCGTGGGTGATACAAATGGAAGAGGGATAATGCCTGTCACTCATAGCAGAGTATACCCGCCCCAGGTCCCGGAATACTCTCTATCGTAATCCCAACACACCCACACATGTTGGCTGTGTACGGCATAGGGGCCATTGGCAGCATTGATGAAGGCGCAGGATGTGTCATAAGTAGCCGAACGCACTGCTGGAGTAAAGAGAAAAAACAAACATCAAGCTTAGAATTTTATTACATTACGGGCCTGGAAAAGTGTAATTTGTATCTAATTTTTTAAAATTTTTATTACATTATGGGTACCAAACATTTATTACACGTTATTACATTTATTACATTATGGGTCGTTTTTTATTACATTATGGGTTCGTATTACATTATGGGTCGTTTTTGTATTACATTATGGGTAGGTATTACATTATGGGCATTTATTACATTACGGGTCGTAACAAACGACATTTTACAGTCCATGGATAAACGTGTGATTTCTTGCCCGGTGCTACACGATCTTAGTGCAGATTTTGCCAAGGCGAAACACTCCTGAGTCGTCTCGAGGTAAGGAATCACAGGAAAACATGCCTGATTTACCTCGTCAGAAAAATTAGATTTTCTATGAAGTTATCTCCCCTGAAATATTAAATGGGTGAGGAAGGTCCACTTAAGAAGCATGAAACAAGGCCTATGGCATCACTCGAGAATAGACCGAAGTTCCCTTTTGTTACTTTTAATCAACGAAAATAATTGACAACTCTCGAAGCTCGTTGTTTTTGTTCATTAAAAATTACAGAAGGAAACTTGGCTTTTTATGGCAAGTTAATAAGAAGTAACTCTGTGAACGTCCTCTTTGTTCAGCAAATGTGATTTTACAGTAACTTGCAAGTTTTTATTCTTCCCTCGAAAAAAATTAGCAAATCTCACCTCAAAGACTTTCCTAGGTTTGCCCATGCATTTGTGACTATTCGTTTAGACTACTTCAACCTTGGTATATGGCTGTAAAGAGCCCCATCTTGAAAAAATTCAGCATATTCAAAACTGCACAGCGAGAGCTGTAACGATGAGTAGGAATTTTCACACACCACCTCGACATTTGTTGATCTACACTGGTTCCGTGTTAAAATATTTCATAATATATTTGCTAACCTAAAAATGATGTTTGAATGGTTTGGCGCTGTTTTATCTTTCCGATTTGCTTACTCGCTATGTGCCAGACCACTCTGCTATTCAGATGAACTCAATTTCGTTCACTTTAGGAAGAAACCAGCCTCCTGCGGCGACAGCATTTTTTCTTGCGGCACCATAATTATGGAACGCTCCCCCAAATGCAATAAAGGTGTGTCGTACGTTAACATCATTCAAGACACAAGGCAAAACCTTCTTATTCAGGCAAGCCTTCTTAAGAACAACGTAACGCAGGTTATTAAACCTTTGTGCCCTTATGGCATAGTCCATTCTAGTTTAAAGTTATTAACTGGCAGAGTCTATATTCCTCACTTGGGGAAAGACCAATCAATAGTTTTAACGTGCAGCCCTGTGGCTGCACGTTGGAAATACTGATCACTCTGCCACATACGTTCACCAAGCAACTATCTGCTTTATGAATGAATTCCGGTCATATCATTATCCTGGGCCGGATTCGCGGCCTGCCGTGTTAAAAGGATTATTATTATTATTATTATTATTATTATTATTATTATTATTATTATTATTATTATTATTATTATTATTATGTGTTTTGGGATATTAGGATTTATCAGTTATTATTATTATTATTTTTATTATTGGGGAGCGCAGTGGCTCAGTAGGTAGAGATGCAGACTGCATGCCAAGAGGTCCTCGGTTCGTACCACACCTGCAGCAACAGCGTTGTGTCCTTGGGCAAGACACTTAATCCCAGTTGCCCACGTGGGGCACGGTGGCGCTGTGTACCAAGGCGTGCTGCTGCACATCGATTGTGCACTTATCTTCAACCAATGCTACCCCCCCCCCCCCCCCCCTGTGTGGAATTAGCACGTTGGGGAGTCTGATAGTTGCTCGTCTTTGTTCGGTGGTTCTCTCCGGGTACTCCGGCTTCCTCCACCCGTAAAACTGTCCGACACGAGGTGACTCTGGCTGTCGAAAGCGTCGTTAAACCCAAAAAAATAAACAAATAAATAAATTATTATTATTATTATATACAGAATCATGGATATGTGTCTGGAGACATTGGGGTGGGGTTGGGGTATTGCTCTGAGCATGCACGTCTTCCCACACCTGGGCGGTTTTGAAGGAATTCAGCTAAACATTTATCGCTCACTTACCAGGGTTAAAGATTAACTGTAGTCACGAAGTCTGGAAAAGTAGAAGAATCAATAATGGAATATACATTTCAAACATTCATTCTTGGAAATATCGGATTTATAGCATGTCTACTAAACATCTTTTTCGGCGATATATATTGAGAACTTGACGTTAACAAGACAACATATTTCATGTGGGATGGGGGTAAGTGAATCTGATCACGTTTGATGCCTTTCATTTTGGATACTAAGATAAATGTTGATGTTTGGCGGGTGTGAGGTGAAGATGTTCAGATCAGGATATTTTCCCTGTTTCCCACTCACCACTAGATGACAATGTTTAACAGTACTAAATATTTCCCCATTTGCGGCCATTAAAACGTTGGAGTAAAAAAGTGTTTGCATCACTTTGACTGGTAGAGTGCTGGAAGCATATGTTTGGACTTTATTCTGAAGTGCGGGTACCATAACTTAAAGGCTCATATTCTGTGGATGCGCTTCATATTGTCTTTCAAGTGAAACTGTCTCGTTTAAATTGATTTGACTTGTTACAGTTTACGGGAGAGAGCTTATAGGCACTCTCCCATAAATTGTAACAAGGCAAAGACACATGAAAAAATGTCGACAACCACAGATAAACTAACACTCTACCAGTTAATTAATTAAGAAGTTACGGCACGTAAATATATTCTATTTATCCACAAATAAATTAAAAAGAAGTTTTTAACTATAATCTTGACTGACTAATATTCCAGCTTCTCAAAGCCATGCCTTGATGATAGAGTAAAAATATTTTGTTTGTCGATACTTGAGCCATGGCATTCGGGACAAATCAGGTTTACATTCGGTAATCGTCGTGGGTGTCTTCCCACTAGACCAATTCCGTTTAGACCAATTCCCGTTAGGCCAATTCCCAAAAGACCAATTCCCCTTAGACCAACTGCATACTGTTATTGATTGAGGGTTGATTATGGACAATTAAGAAAACATCTATTTACTGATAAGCACTTTATTTTATAAAAAAATATTTATACGCATAACATACAAAAAATATAGGTTTATAACATTTCAGTTTATAAAATATCAACAAGCCAGAAAATAAGCAGACTATCATCTGAGAAATGAGGTCCCCAGAGGGTGAATTTGGTGATGCTACCCTGCACAGCAGGGTAGCATCACTAAATTTACCCTCTTTGAACCTTAATCTCAATTAAGGTCTCAAACATAAACAGAAAGAGGTACCCAGAGGATAAATTGACCCACTGTATGGGATAGCAACAGCAAATTCCACCTCTGGGGACCTCATTCTGCAAATGACAGACTGCTTATTTTCAGACTTGAATATCAGTAACATTAAATACATTTATAAATATATCAAATTATTGATATAGAATTATTTTAAAAGTAGAACGCATGAGTTGGTCTAAGGGGAATTGGACTTTTGGGAATTGGCCTCGTGGGAATTGGTCTAAAGGAAATTGGTCTAGTGGGAATGAGCCATCGTCGTGATACCGTTGCTCATCTCTGAGTTGTTGTCTCCAACGCAATCCATATATACGATGTTTTTTGTATTTTGTACATTTTACTAAGTACGAAGGAGTCAGTGCAATTATGTTTATATAATTGTCTCATACACGTCTGTGTACTCCCTAGACACACGAAGACCGAGTGACGTAACACCTTATGGAGACATCTACTCAATAATCCTTTACCAGACTTAACATTCTGGTCTCTGGAGCTCATATAACATCGCGAAATCTAATTGAATTTAATATTTCCAATAGTCTGGCGTGTTCACGTAACATCAGTATAAAAAAGTAACGGTAGAATTTATTTATTTATTTATTATTGGAGTTTAGCGGCTTGACAGTCAAGGTATCATGTCGGTGACAGTTTTACGGATGGACGAAGCCGGAGAGAACCATCGAGCAACGACGAGCAGCGGCCAGCTCCCCAACATCGTAACTCCGCACTACACCGCAGGCGGGATTAGATTGCGCACCATCGACGTGCAGTACGCCTTAGCACACAGCGTCATCGTGCCCCCATGTGGACAATCGGGGTTACATGACTTGCCCAATGATACAACCCGGGAGTTCGACTCGATCGTTCAGACGATCACCCATCCAAGGACCAACCGGGCTCGACATTGCTTAACTTCGGTGACCTGACGATAACCGGTTACCACAACACCACCGCGCCCATAGTTGGGGTAGACTCAATAGTGTATTTTGCATTGTTGTTGTTCGAACCGAACATTCATGACCGACAATTTCGTCATTGGAAGAGATTTACCGGAAAGTTAGTATTCAAATACCTCTGTCAAGTATAGCCCTTTTACACGCTGGTCATCCGATTACCACCTTTGCGGTGCAGTACCTCGTTTGCGGTTTAAAAAAGACGGAAACGGTTGAAGGTAGGTGTCATAAAATATGGTATAACTGCTATTAACTTGCGTATATCACTAAAAATGTAATCCGGCGATCTATGGAATATGATTGCATTCGTGTACATAGTGTCGGTGTGTTTTATGAAGTAACTGAGCTGTGTTATTAAAATACATTAGCGTTCATCCTGATTCTTTCGGAAATTTTCAACAAAATTTGTTATCTCCATGAATATCAAGGCCATTCGCCTTATTTGGCAGCTTCGACGAGAGGTGTTGAACTTTTACAATACCTGATTTGCGGTGTTGTCCTTTTAATGAGTACCTTCATTTGCGGTTCACAGTACCTCATTTTGCGGTGTCAATCTTGCAAGATTACTAACGAAACATGACCATGGTCCTTCAGTTTTATATGTACAGACGTCTTGAATTATTCCGACGTGCGTAGTACAAACACCCACACTAATCAATCAAAACCAGTGATCTAATGAGCATTCTGTCAAGTCGAAATGGTTTGTCGACCGTGCCTGGTGAGAGCTGAGAGGAACAACCCGTGTTTCATTTATTGACTAGCCGTGTGTTGATTGAACACAGTATTACCTTTGGGGGCTGGATGGACCGTTGTTTGGACCAAGTTTAGTACTCTTTTTTTTATAATAGTACATAGATACAGACAACATTGTGTGCTGCGAAATAATTTTAGTTTATGCAATCAAATTAATGAAAGGTCCGAGGAATTTGAAACAGTTGTGACGTATTGAGTTGATAAGAGTGGTTTATGCGCAGGATGTATTTTACACATTTTATATAAGGTGCTATATATAAATAATGGAAGTAGTGGAAATCGGTTTACTCTGAGTCTGATATTCCGTTAATATATGAATGACATATACACAAATAATAAACGAAAATAAATATTATGATGCATAGAATACGAAAAATATATTCGTCCAACACTCAGCAATGATACCAGGCATCGGTGATTTCTGGAAGTCTGCGATCCTATTCGTACGAGAACTGACTATCAAATAAACAACTCGTGAGAACAACTCGTGGCCAAATATGCTTCAAATATTCAAGAACGAATCTGGGAAATCGAAACACTTCAAAACGCAGAGACAGAGCTGCTTAAAGATGAATGTCAAACCATTTCGTTTGTTTACATTCATCACAATGTGGAGGTTCAGGTCAACGGGACCAAAAACACCGATAAACAATATCGTTCAAAATGAAATAATAGGACTGATCGTCCTCGCCCTACCTACTGTCATGATGTGGAGATTGCACAGTTACCACATATAAAATACTTCGTTACCCATGGACAAGGTCTTCAAAAAAATGCAGACAGTGTTGGCATTTTTGCAGACTAAGTTCTGTCGCTGCATTGTGAGGTGGTTTGATTGCCTTGCGTTGTTCATGGATGTATGAAGCATATGTAGCCCCGAGATGTTCTCGTGAAATATTGTTTGGTTGTCGGTTTTCATACGAATACGACCGCAGACTTCCATGAACCACAGGTGCCCACAATCAGCACTTATGGGGTAAACGAATCAGTTTCCCGTGTTCTATCCACCATAACCTCCATTTTGATGTATATTTTTAATACAAATTTATATTTTGTAATTTATATATGGAATATCAGGCCTCGCAAATTCGGAGTAACCTGATTTCCATAACTGATATCGCACCTAAAATAAATCCGCGCAAAACCGTCGAGATGGGGGCGGGATAGTAACACAGGAGTCCGGCGTTATGGGGGCCCACCGATTTTCCATAATTGCTTTAGAGCAGGTTTCCCTTACGGTCTTACCTGTGAGGACAGCAAGGCCTTCACTGCAAGTCAAATCCTGCCTAAGAGAATCCTGGTTTGAGGTAATTAACCGAAATGAGAAAAAATCGGCGGGCCTCCTATAATGCCGGGCAAGGTTTCCAAAACTAACACTATGTATGTGCATTCACAAAACCGAAATGTTTTGCTTGCGCACTAAGTTACAAACTTTCACTTTCAGAAGCCTTCCCTAGAATTTTAGTCGAACTTCGACTAAGATTCTAGGAAAGGCTTCGACAGCAATCGGTCCCCAGGTTATTCTCTCTGTTCCCTCATTACAACACCATTGCCGATTTTGGAATACCAGGGATCAAAATGCTGTTTTGATGCAAAGTGATAATTTTTTTAATTGTTAAGGATGAAAATGTTACTATGTTTTCACTTGTTTGTTTGGGAAAATTGGCTTTTTTGAACGAAAGTAGTGAGAAAATATTTGGTTACACACTGAATTAATTATAGTAATTGCTCCTGAAAATTTTCTTTAAGACTTCAAGTCGAATTATTGATGATAATCGCCAGCGGCCATTCTGTACATGTAGGGTGAATTACTACCAAACCGTGGGAAGGTGGATTTTCCACTCGACAATAGTGTTTTATTACAGGTGACCGTATATCGCATTATTTGTGATTTGTAGGGCTGATTGATTGAATAAATTAATAAATTCCCATTGCCCTTTAATTCCAAAAACATTTTCTCTGAAATTTACTTTGAATATGTATGTTCAATTAAAACTTTAACCAACCAAAATTCACAATTTTGAGATGGCATCCTGTAAATATCTGTGTTGCCAATGACATTTTTCTTTCTTAATCGTTGCTATTTACAATTCAAAGAAAAGCTCTCTGATAGAGTTTCTCGGTGATTTGTAAGTTACGATGATTATGTAATAAAACGTACCATAATTGGAAAAATGTCTTTGTTTTGTAAGTGATCAATTATCAAAGGGCTTTTTTTCTAAAAAAAATACAAGACTAGTACCAGTCTGAAACTGCGTCCCTGCATGCAATTTTTCAGTGGTTATAGTACAATTTCAAATTTTCGGCAAACATGAACCGCCTGTGCGGCAGATCTGGAAATTGCTTCCACTGTACAACTCAAAATATCAAGCGCCAGACCAAATATAAAATCAATCCCTTTCATACAAGCCAAGAAAACTTCAACTCAACTTTTTTATATTCAGTGGGTACAGTAGAATTTCAAACAATTGGCAAGCAGGAAGTGGCTACACGGAAGATCTGAAAACTGCTTACATGCATGGTACAATGAAACATTACCAAGCCCCAGGCCAAATATAAAATCATTCCCTTGTTACCAGCCAAGAAAACGTTGACTAGAAATTTCAACCTAAAGTATTTCGGACTGACTGACGGACGGTCAAATTTGAGCGCTTACTAGACCTGCTAGCCACTGGAGATGCACGCGAAAAACAACAACTTGCGGTCTGGATAATCAACAAATGTGAATTGGCCCAATACATGATACTTGTTTTCGGAGCTTCAAAGACAATACAAGTGATTCAATGTCCAACTGTTGGGCTAAACATATCATAAATGCTTGGACTCATCAAACAAATGCTTTAGAATTAATTGTCTGCAGATCAGAGAGAATAAAGGTGTCCAGATAAGGCAACATTTTAGTAAAAGAGTGACCCCATTAAATGTTTCGCACCGCAATTGTGGTACACCTAGCAGACACCGAAACCGCAGAAGGTGGTACTTTACACCGCAAATAAGGTATTCATAAAAATCAATTACCCCCTCGATAAATTCAGTTTAAACATGTTTTCACAAAAGGCTCACAAACGTAACTTACACATTTGGCTAAAATAAGACAATTCTCTATACGGATGCTGCTCCAAGGACTCACAATAGCATATTTTAAACATAATTCGCAGTTCAAACCCAACAACTGAAATTTTTATCTCCATATTTCCACTTTAAAATACTTAAAAAATTTGTTTTTTATTTCTCTCGTGAAAATATTTCTTGGATTAAAGTATTGGTGATTAATACCTTGCCTGAAAGAGTTTGCAACACAAGTAGGCTTGTCGAAATGAGTGTACTTACAAATTTTCCAACTTGTATGAGCAACAATCACCGCCTTGTTTACACCGCAAACGAGGTACTGCACCGCAAAGGTGGTAAGCGGATGACCAGCGTGTTTTAGACAACTTTTTTCTGCCCAGGAGACCATGCCAAAAATACGAAAGACAAATTAACCCTTTGAGACTTTAATTATCCTGACGTTTAAACGTCACCGGGAATTCAGTTTCTTCAACGTTTTTCAAAATGTGACGTCAAACTTCGGAAAGTACCAATAACAAGATATTTTTAACATAAGTGATTATCTGATTGAGGGCTAGATTATTTTTGGTGGTCTGATTTTGTTATTCAAAACCTGTTTTATTACAAATTATTGGAGAGTGCCCATGGGCACTCTCCAATAATTTGTAATAAAGCAAATTTATATAAACAAAATATTATTTGTGTTTGACTGAATATGAAATATAAGCAAGGAGAGTGTTGGCTTTTGCTCGGGTATCCTCATTATTTGAAAGTCCTGATAGTGGCTTCTAGCACTCAACCAGTTAAGAAGTCTTGGCAGCAGGATTATATTAGTATTTTAAGCTGCGATAACATTTGGCTCAACGGTTGTCACTGAGCACTATTCGGGAGAAAATAAAAATTTGAGTTTAAAACTTTAAAAAATGGAAAAATAATAACAAAACAAATGACCACAAAGTATCGACGTGCTGTTTAATTTCGTACATAATAACACTTACAAAAGTATCAAAGGGTTAAATTAAACAAAACATTTCGTACGTAATAACACGTACAAAAGTATTAAAGTGTTAACAGAAAGGAAACTACCGGTAACGTGCATATTTTTTCGGAGAATTCCCAACGAAAACAAACCAACAGTCAATTGTATTTTAGGCCCAAAGTTCATCCGATCACCCTCTTTATTTCTATGAAATATTCAGCAATAATACATGCTGTCACCAGAATGCTTCAATAGTTTATTAAAACAATTACAAGGCTGCTTAGTTTCGGAGTTTGCATCATTTCCGGGTGTCATTTTTCAAGGCAAGTAACTATAAATCAAACATTTTGTATTGTTTACCACAAGTACTGACCCTGAGTCATGTTAATGTACAGAAACTTATAAATTATAAGTTTAGTTACTCTGTTTCAAATACTCGTGTTTGATTCTTGGTATATTTTGCAGGATAGCGGAGATCTCCAGGTGAAAATGTCCTTCCCGATCTGTCACTAAATTAAAAGACAGGCTCACATAATTTCCACCACTATGAAAAAACTCAACCTACCCTATTTCATTCACACCTCGGCATAAAACCTGTTTGTTTTTTATGTTTTTTACATAGGCTTTTGTGTGATTTTTGTTGTTGTTGTTTTTTTTATGTGCTAGGGTGTTTGTTATTTATTTACTTTGGGGGTGGGGTGTTTTTTTTATTATTATTTAGTTTTTGGGGGAGGGGGTGATTTGTCTGGTACGTCCGTGCAAAAATGCCATTGACTTGATTTTCGAGTAATAAATGAGACACTCTAAAATCAGCTGGGTTAAAAAAATAAACCCAAATCAACTAGGTAGAGTGAATATGAACCCAGGTGGGTTCATATTCACTCAACCCAATTAATTTGACTTAATTGTAAACCTGCATATACTCATGCACCATTGATTGCACAATACAATAAGCATTTATATGTAACGGTGTGGTATGTATATAGTCATTAGCCTGTTTATCTAACCTTTTCAAGCGAATAAAATATTGTTTAAAAAAAAATTAACCCAACTGCTTTCAGAAATTAATAAATAATAAATAAAAAACAGAACTGATATACTTGTAACTTGTCATTTCCCTTAACTATATTAGATATGTAACGCTGTAGCTATCAGAATAGTATTCTAACCCTTCTGAAAGTCCATATCGTTACATACAGTTAAAACTAAAAGTCCTGTCCTGAAATGCGCACAAATAGCACGTCGATATGCGCGTTAATCTACGCGATATGACCATAGTAAGGCTATCAAATTCTGTAAATATGGCCTGTGCACAAGCAATGTTTCAGCCAATGGACCTCCGGGTAACGCGGAGGTCCATTGGCAGAAACATTGCCCGTGTTTGCTATGAGTAACCAGGAGAACCTGTCGTGCTTTGGATGCCATTCGATATGGCAATTGCGCGCAATTCATACGCGCAATTAAACCTAGATAAGCGCACAGTTCGTGACAGGACTTCTAGTTTTAACTGTAATCTTCTATTGGGTTTGTTTTTTTTTGAAAGTTGATATTTATTATCTGTCACTTTTTTCTCAAGACAAAAACTCTAAAAAGTGAGAGTTATATAGAGAGTTATCGCTTGACTGGACAAGTTACGTGAAATAATTCATGAGAGGTGAGGGACGTTGTACAAACGCGAGTGCGCCTCGAATGAATTATGTCACGTAACCAGTCCAGTCAAGCGATTACTCTGTTTATTACTTTTCATTATTAACGATAATTATATTATTTAAGCCTTTACCTAACGTAACGGCCAAAACCGGCCAGCGCTATTCTCAAAAATCGCCAATTAATTTTCATTATTTTTTCATTTTGTCTCTAAAACATAGGTTATGACCCCTCATTGGAACGAGCTCGTCGAGCTCGTTCCAATGAGGGGTCATAACCTATGTTTTTGAGACGAAAAATGAAAATAATAGCTATTCAAGAATTTTTTTTGCAAGTGTCGTCTGCTTTTCATATTAGGTAAAGGGTTAAAAAAAACAAAAAACAATGAAGTCCCCATTACACCCACGGCAAAGCGTCTTCGTTTGCGCGCACGGATACATGACACAATTGTTGATTGCATAATTCACTTGTGAAGTTACCGTTGATAATCAAACCCGGAAATCCCAGTTTATCAAACTTTGGAAAGTAATAAAAGCTTTTAATCATACACCAGGAAGCGGTTGGCTCGATACAGGTCGCATTTCTACGCTTTCGTGCCATTCCAGTGTCTTATAGGCTCATTATATGACGAAATTTGTCAAAAAGTGCATGTCCTATTTTTTTACTTTCAGGCTATCACAAATTTCACAAAGTTTCGATTGTTTCCTACTGTTTTTTTCAAGTGCGGTGTCTCAGACCCCCAAACGCGATATCCTCGGAAAATGTACACGGTCAGTGGCTAAGATGGGCTCAGAAAACTTTTGTCCAGCGAGGGAGTGTCAATATTATCAAAGCATAAGCCGTACGATTCACTAGGTTTAATTTGGACGAATAACCAAGTGTAATTGGTAGACGGTCACACTCAATAAAAAAGTATGACTGAAGGTATAGCGTCTGTTCCGAGAAGAATTTGCTTTAACAATATTTCTCACATAACCCGCTAAGCAGGAGAGAATATTTCCAGCAAATTCCTACTATTACCCTGGCTACATGCTTTTGGGGTTATTTAATTTAAACAAATGCTCCCCTTGTTAGTTTTGTTCCAGTTGTCCTGCCGAGTACAGCATGTACATTTTGATTCATCTGAAAGCACGTTTAGGGGAATCACCGTCACAAACCTCCAAATGTCCCTCGTGTTACTATCCCCACTGTTACACTGTAAATAGCAACATAGTGAATATGTTGATAGCAGGAGAACGAAAACCACGAAAAATACCTAAAAATCATTATACGACTGTACTGATGTCATGTTGGTCTAATTATTCTCTTCTTAATCAAATAGCTTTTAAACTATTGTTCATCATCTCGTGCTTATCCAAGTTTTGCGAAATGTTGTACATGAGTGCCTATTGCGGTAACAGTAGTGACAATTTATAAAAGTTCAATAGGAAGTATGAATTTTCCCAGGCTGAGAAACCCCTATCACAAAATCCTGAAAAAATTATGATTTTTCCAGGATTCTCGTACAATTCACTAATTTCGAATCATGATTGGAAATTTCCACTTGATAGAATGACATGGTGGATTTGTTCTGCCAACTTCGGTTTAGGCATAAAAATCGCGAAAAATCAGACACGCAGACAAGAAGAGTGTGCGGTAACAGGAGAGGCGTCCAACGTGGGTACACAGCTGATTTGGTGGTATCTGTGAGATATTACAGAGGCATTTTAGTTTTTGCTGTTTTATGATCAAAATAACCACACAAAAGGTCATCTAAGTTTAACATTATTTTTGAGTACCCTTTTTTAAAAAAGGCCTATATACTTATGAGCTCTTTATTCTCACGCATGCCTCTGAAACAGCAGAGGCCTGGGAACGCGGCCTTCGCAGCTACCTCGGAATGTTACGCCACGTGAGAAGGTTTTATTGCTATTGCTCCAGAAGGAAAATATCGAGTAAGGTTTCGCCTCCCACCTGTTCCCATGTTTCATTTAATGATGCATCGTTCGGAGCTTGAGTGGAGTTGAGGAGCTGGCAGTTGCTCGTCGATGCTCGGTGGTTCTCTCCGGGTACTCCGGCTTCCTCCACCCGTAAAACTGTCACGGTCATGATTAGCCATTGTGCATACGTACAGTTAAAACTAGAAGTCCTGTCACGAACTGTGCGCTTATCTAGGCTTAATTGCGCGTAGGAATTGCCATATCAAATGGCACCCAAAGCATGGCAGGTTCTCCTTGTTACCCATAGCAAACACAAGCAATGTTCCTGCCAATGGACCTCCGGGTTACCCGGAGGTCCATTGGCTGAAACTTTGCTTGTGCACAGGTCGTATGTGCAGAATTTGATAGCCTTACCATCGTCATAACGCGTAGATTAACGCGCAAATCGACGTGCTATTTGTGCGCATTTCAGGACAGGACTTCTAGTTTTAACTGTATGTGACCTTAAACATACAAGAAATAAAAAAAAATTTAATGGCGGATTATCTGTGAATTAGTTGCATCCAATTAACTTGCCATAAAAAGTCAAATTTGACTTTTGTTACTTTTCATTAAAAGTAACAAATGGAAACTTGACTCTCTTTCTGCTGATGTCATATTGGTTTCATCAACGGTCACTTGCTTCAGTTGGACCTTCGTCGCTTGTCTAATAATTTCAGGGGATGTAACTTTACCGAAAGTTGATTTTCATGCCGATATAAGTAGAAAATGGGTCGAAATTTTCTCCCCAAAAATGTGCAAAAACAAGCAGCTCTTCTTGGGAAAGATATACGAAAAAGCATAGGAAATTCGGCTCCTCACATTTCGTTTCTGGCAAATAAAACTTCACAGTGTCCCGCGGGAGAATGGGGACATAGAATGTTGACAAGATCACGACCCAATCTCGATGCTCTCAAAATTCGCTGTTTACTTTTGCAGTAGCAGTACTCTGTGTGTCGTCGTTTAAAATCTAAACGCACCGTCAAACACAGACACAAAATGCTTGTTAATGTCATGGTATTGCATTTCTTCCCTGCAGCAAGCGAATATGTTGGATTCACGCGCGTTTTGACGTCATGCCTTTTTCAAACATCTGCTCTTCTTTTAAAATTGGTAACGGTTACGTCACTGGGTTATATGTTTATCAGACGATGAATGTACAAACAACTTACCTTGTTGAAGAGCAACAGTATCTGTTGGAGTACGTACCACAGCATCCCGTGGAACAATACGTGTACCCATACGTATAGAAACAATAACCACCTCCATATACTGAAAAAAAATATAAAGGAGTCAGAACTGTGAGTTCAACGTAGTCTCCGGAAATGTATATACCAGTTAAACATGTGACGCGTTGACATTTGCCTGACGACCATAAACAGTCAGCGTTATTTACAAGAAAATCGCCATTCAAATTTTATTTTATTAACATGTGCCTTCGATTATGACCCCCTCATTGGAACGAGCTCTTTGATCTCGTTCCAATGAAGTTCATTCTGTTCTTGGGGCAAAAATTAAATTTATTAGTTTAGGCCACACAAAGTAGAGCTTCTATTTCTCAGGCCATTATTTGTGAAATTGCATGCGGGCGAGCGTTTTTTTATTTTATTTTTTATTTCAGTAATTACTTCTTCGCCATCAAAAGTTCATGTTCTTGGTACAAATTTTAGGCCTCATAATCTACAGAATAGCATGGGTGGTGGTGTATTTCATCCCTTGAGTGCAAGAAGGCTTTGCAATGCTAAAGCATAGCATTGCAAAGCCTTCTTGCACACAAGGGACAAATTCATCAATTTTTTCAACTTGGGTAAAATATCAGACATAAATCATTTAATTTTTTTAAAGTTTGAATTGGTTATAAAAAGAGAGCATGCGGCAGCCAAAAGGACCGTGCGGGAGGGCCTGAGAAACAGATTTTTTAGGCCTTATGAAGATTTTTTGTAAGCGTTTATCTTCTGTTCGTGTTGGGAAATGTTTAAACATTTGTGGGAAAGAATTACAGTGGTGACAAATGTTTGTTAAAAATATTTTATCTCCCTTGGTGACAAATACTTTGTTTGCCCATACTGACAGTATGTCGTGATGCGATATATCTTTGGAGTAAAGGTTCAGAAGAACTGTCTCCTCCTTCAAACCTCTGAGTATTGCATTGATTTGGATCGGCACGTGCAGGATGTCTGTGTGTAAAATGTGCAGTGTGGTGCGATCTATACACGGCGCACATAGTGATTTCCCTTTTGTTTAATCATCTGGAAAATTCTCGACAGACGATAATCGCTTCAGGTTAATTATTGCTAATTAAGAATGTGGGGAAATATTCCGTAAGCTTTATTTGTTACTCAGTGTACACAATAAGGGTCACATGATATGGTTTTGCTGAAATTTGTTTAAAGATTTGCTAAAAATAATTAAAATAATAACTTTTGATATCGCGTTGGATAAAGGGTTAATTAAAAACTTTTTTTCAACAAAATCATATTATGACTTCTCCACAAAACCATATCATGACTTCTCATTGGAACGAGTTCATTGGGCGTGTTAGAAATGATTCCAAGGTCGTGTCAGAAATAATTTTTTCCTGCAGCCATGTTCTTTTTCGATAGATGATATTCTACGGTGTTGCGGGGAGGGAAGTGATTAGAGGACATTCCGATCGCGACGCATTTCTCTGTTGGTGTTCTGTCATTGCACTGTTCGTATAATCCTGCTTCTGTTTAACAAACTTTCAAAATGTTATAAGCACATTGTTAATGTAGTTATACCTCTTGGGTCCAAATACTCAATTCCCATTGGTCACCTGGATGAAAACGTCAGTAGGTGATAAATGAGAATACGAGCTCACCTGTACATGTACGTGTACGTGTACATGTACACCTCCATAGGATTTAGTGTTAAAATCGTGTACGTGTACAAGATTTTAACGGTTTTTTAGGGTGAGCTCGAATTTTTTGTAACACTGAATTGTATCCTAGACGCGCGTAGTTTTACGTACACGTACATGTACCGTTTTGATTGAAATCTGCAGATGAATTTTCCCCGTAGGATTCAGTGTTAAATTGCGAGCAAAAAAACGTTTTGAGAATTCGAACTCATCGTCTTGCCGGTTCTAACAATCCGCGTCCGTACACGATTTTAACACTGAAACCCTATGGAGAGTGTTAAATTGCGAGCAAAAAAACTTATTGAGAATTCGAACTCATCGTCTTGCCGATTCTAACAATCCGCGTCCGCACACGATTTTAACACTGAAACCCTATGGAGGCGTACACGGAGATCCACTTGCGGATTTTAAGTCGGAAATTGACTCGCGTGAAGAGGTTGAGTTCGAACTCTCAAACCCACTGTCGCGTTTCTCGAAGTGAGATTAGCGCACGTTATTGCGAGGTGATCTTGATGAGCACTTGATGGAAATGTTTTGAACGAAGAGTGTTGTCGGTGTGTTAGAAATTCGCAAACCCGCTGTCACGTTTTTAATTGATATATATAGAGGAGAAAAAAATATAAATAAATAGTTATTTAAAAAAAATAAATATATCAAATCGAATAGATAATAAAAATACGTAAATCATGAGCGATTCTCAGGATATTAGAGTAAGGTTTCTTTTAAAAATGCTGATGAGAGCCTACGCATTCTGCGTGAACGAACAACTAGGTCGTCTCTTGTTAGAACGATGCGTCGGATGTCGGGATCACCTAGACTTCGATCACGAGAATCATTCGTGTCTGTGGATGGAAAGAGAAGATATGGTCGTCAAGTATTTCGAACCGGCGTTCGAACGCGTTCAAATCAATGAAGTGATCGCGTTTTGGAAGAGATTACTCTACTGTAAGGATCAAAGAAAGCCTACAGATTCGGAAGAACAGAAAATGGCACGTAAAAGTCTGACTTTACGAGATAAGGGATGCATCATGAAATTATTGTTCAATGAAGCATACGTCTAAGTTTTCTCGTTGATATAAAATAAGGGAGAATAGAAAATAAAAATAAATACACACATAAATTTTTTATCTAACATTAGAAAGAAAAAAACAAAAATGAGAACCAGAAATAAATTGTATCCGACGTTAGTGGACGACAAGGACGAGAAGCCGATCGACGTTTTGCCGACGGCACCGTTGCTAGAAGAAAGAGAAAGAGGAGAGAGGTATCGCATCGATCAAATCAATAGAATCCAAGAGTATCTAATTCGAGAGAGAGATTCTCGCCGTTCCCTCAAGAAGAAGTATTCGCGTTTCGTGACATTCGTCAACGTGATCGACACGACACTCATCACGATTTCCATGGGTTTACACGCGGCCGGCATCGGATTGTTGTCGACCGCGGTCGGCATTCTGATCATGTTGACTGTAGAAGGAGTGGCTCTCGCCACCGGATTGTTTAGCACGATCGGAAACTTTTTGAGTAGGAAATTATATCGCAAGGCGAGGAAACACGACAAGATTCGCGTCTTGGCCGACTCCAAGATCGACACGATATCCGAAATGATCTCTATGGCATTGAAAGACGGTAGGATATCGGACGGAGAATACTTCGCGATATTGAGTGAGAAAACGAAATACGATGTCATGAAAGAAGCCGTGAGAATCAAGACTCGTCAGATCATCAAGGAAGAGATGAAGGATTCTCTCGTGGAAAAGGGGAGGAAAGAGGCCAGGGAGGAATTCAGTAAGATGATAGAACTCAAGAGCAGCGATTGAAAAAAAAAATATATATAATAAGAACAGAATTTTTAAAAAAAAATTAAATTTATATATAATATAAAAACGAAATTAATTTAAATAACTCTTAAAAATGTATTGCGTAAAGTGTAAGAGAGTTACCGAGACGAGTAATTCTAGAGAAGTGCGAACTAAAAACGACAGACAGATGCTTCGCGGAATTGGCGACGTGTGTGGTTCTGTCAAGACTAGATTCTTCAAAAAAAAGAACGTGAGCAAAGGTAAAGGCATCGTGAATAAAATGATCAATAATCTACCTTTCGAAATGCATCTGCCCAGTGACAGTTTCACTGGACCCGGAACGAAATTGAACAAGAGACTCAACGCCGATCTGACACCCAAATCTTGGAGCAAACCTGTGAATAGGGTGGACGCGGACGCGTATGATCACAACCTGTGCTACTCCGGACATCCCGACACTAAGACTCGCAACGATGTCTGCGATAAAAACATGTTTAGGAAATTGAGAGGCATATCGAATCCGACCAGGAGAGAGAAGATGGAACGTTCGCTGGTCGGCAATCTGATCGGTGCGAAACGTCGATTTGGATGGGGCGTTCAAAAAAAAAAAGCGCATCTGAAAAGAAGAAGAAACGATTATTGACGAGCGAATTGGCTGAGGAGTTACACAAACCCATAGTGCGCAAATTTCGAAAGAGAAGGGTGTTCGTGAAGGGTTTGGATGATATTTGGTCTGCCGACTTGGTCGACATGAGATCGTTTTCGAGGTGGAATAAGGGCATCAAATATCTATTGACGGTCATCGACGTGTTTTCTAAATACGGTTGGATCAGAGCTTTGAAGAATAAATCGGGACCTTGCGTCGCCGAGGCTCTGAAGAGCGTGTTCGACTCGTCTTCTCGAAAACCGAGTAAATTGTGGGTGGATAAGGGAAAGGAATTTTACAACAAGCACATTCATCGATTGGTAGACCTCTACTCGATCGAAAACGAAGAGAAAGCCAGCATAGTGGAACGTTGGAATCGAACGATGAAGGAAAAGATGCACAGATACTTCACGGCGAATTCGACCAAGAAATACATATACGCTCTGAACGGTCTGGTCAAAGATTACAACAACACGCGACACAGATCGATCAAGATGACTCCCGCGGAAGCTAGCGATCCTCGAAACGAAAAACGGGTCTACGCGAATCTATATCCTGAGAGATCTAAGATCAGGAAGAAGTCTAGAACGCCGAAATTTGCGGTCGGTGATCGAGTGAGAATTTACGCTTATAAGAAGCACTTCAAAAAGGGTTATACTCCTCGATGGACCTCGGAAATCTTCGTGATAATCAAAATATTTCACACCGATCCGGTGACTTACGAAATCGGAGCTTTGGATGGAGAAGAGATCATCGGAAAGTTTTACGAACAACAATTACACAAGACGAAGTTTTGATGAAGAAAACAAATTTTTTTTTATTTACTCTCTTTAACATTTTCTTGTTTACACACATATATATAAGAGAGAAAAAAATAATAATAAAAAATAATTAAAACTATTTTTAGATAAAAAAAAAAGCAAGTTAATTAATAAACAAAAAACTAAAAATCCTTTAAAATGACAAATATACTAGATATAGCACAAAGCATAGTGAAAGATGAAAGTATATGAGGTTCACAAATACGAACCGGTGACCGGAATGAGTTTGAACAATGCGGGAGAGATAAGAATCAATGTCGAAACTCAAGATCTATTCGTACATCCTAGCGAGAGTTACACAGTGGTGCAGGGACGTCTCACCAAGGAAGATGGGAGTGACTACGCCGACGACGACACGATTACTCTAGCCAATAATGGCATCATGCATCTATTCAGTAACATAAAATACATGCTATCCGGACAAGAGATAGAATCTGTTTTTCATCCCGGTCAGGCCACCACGATGTTCGGACTCTTGACGTATCCTGATGATTTTTCGAAATCCAGAGGACTTAATCAGTTGTGGGTGAAAGACACCATAGGTCATGCTAGCGCAGGCGCTGCCTTGATATTCGACTACGTCGTCAAGACGTCCAGACCTAAAGGAACGTTTTCGTTCAGGATACCTTTGAAACACATCTTCGGATTTGCGGACGATTACAACAAGATCATGTACGGATTCAAACACAATCTGACGTTGATTCGAAAAGGAAATGACGATGCAATAGTGAGACTCGCTGCAACCAATGCGGGTTAGATAACTCTACACAAGATATCGTGGTTCGTTCCGCACGTGGAGCCTTCGACCGTGGAGAAAGCGCGTCTCTACAAGATCATAGAATCCAAGAGTAAATTACCCGTGGGATTTAGAATGAGACAGTGCGACACGGCTAGCATTCCTCCCTCCACGAATCACTTCGATTGCAGATTGACGGTGAAATCTGCTTCCGAGAGACCGCGTTTCATCGTGGTTGCATTTCAGACTGATAGGGACGGGTCTCAGGAAAAGAATGCGTCGCTGTTCGATCACTGCCATTTGAGAAACATGCAAGTGTTTCTGAACGCCACGAGATATCCAGCAATCGATTACAACGCATCATTCGACAAGAATGATTTCTGCAGACTGTACGGTGACGCCGCTGATTTTAGAAAGAAGTATCACAGTCTAGACGAATTGATGAGCAACCCCAACATGTCTCCCGGCGAATACAAGTCGATGTATCCCATGTTCGTATTCGACGTCAGTAAACAGAGTGAACGACTCAAAAGTAGCGTCTTAGACATTCAGATCAAGATGCAATTCGATAGGAACGTGCCGAGAAAAACCAAAGCCTTCGCCCTGGTTCTGTCGGACAGAGAATTACAATTCGAATCAGACGGAAATAAGATGTTGATCATTCGATGAGAGACGAGTGTGTGAAAACTGGAGATTGATATATTAGTGGCATCGTTTATTTGATATTTTTTCGCGATTTTGGATTATATTTTTGAGGTTTTTTTACTTATTTTTGCATCATTAAAAAAAAATAACGCAAAAAAATCGTAAAAAAAAATAAATTCGTTTTTAATGATATTTTTTTAACAAAAAAAAAAGTTTCATCCGAGAAAAAAAATAGTCTTTTTTCAACATTCTCGACGTACAAAATGTTACAATTCGTAAGTAGTCACGTAGGAAACGAAATACACATTCCATTTTCGCGTTTGAAAAAAAAAGATTTTTACGATTACGTTCTGAATTATTTAAAAGATCGTGTGCTATTCACTCGAGAGAAACAAAAAGGATATTTCATGATGAAGATATTAAAACTCGAACAGATCTTAGATTGTTCGATCCTGTGCGATCATCTCTCTGTTTCCGTCAGATGTTCCATCCTGTGTTGCAAGCCAAAAAACAAAAAAAAGATGTGGAAAAATGGTTAGATAAACAGCGGGATAGACGGTTGGAAATGAAAAGAATGAGACGCTTTCCACCATCTCCACTACCTTCTGAAGAGAATGGTAATGATGCGTGTGTTACCAAGAGATGCACAACATTCCTTCATAATTATGATTTGGATAAACAAAAATGTTGTTATAAACGTATCATATCACAAAAAAAAGAAAAAAAGAAAAGAAGAATCGATGCTGAAATTTGAGAAAAAAGGAAACGTTATTATAATATATGGCGATAGTGAAGAAGAAGGAAAACACAAAAAAATGAGATCTAAAGATGATCTCATTACTTTTTTTTTGTTTTTTTGTTTTTTAATAATCACACATTATTTTTTTTAATTCATTATTTTCCACGCGTTCACTGTTTGTTCAAAGAATCTAGTTCGATCAGTAGACTCACCACAGAAGTGGTGGCTTCGGGATTATTGGTTTTTGTAACGAAATTAATCCTGTCTCCGGCGTTCACTTTGAGAGGCGTGCCGAACGTGCTAACATTCGCGTGTTGATTCTCAGTCTTTTTGATGCTGTATCTCTTATCGCTCTCTACACCATTCACCATGAGATTGACGACAGCTCTGTTATTCAAATCCGAGGAAGCCAGACTCATTCGAAGGATTTCACCTCCCAACGGCATGGGATATCCCACCTGACCATGTTTCGATCTGCTACCTCCATTTCCGAAAGACCACTCAGCTTTTCCCTCATCTAAGGTGCCGGCCTCTTCAGCCCACACAGCGATCAATTGTCTAGCATATTTGACTTTCTCCACCACCGAAATCAGGGTGCAGGCATCCGTCATGTTCACGGGATCCGGTAGATTCGTGAGCGCGTGTCCAACCATGTCTAGTTTACCTTTCATGATGTCGCCCTTTCTCCAGACCAAGTTGTCATCCACATACTTTCTGCTGACCGTGCTGGAATCGAATTCGGGATCGTGATCGAGACCGAATAAATTGTGACCGTTCATGTTGATACCACCCGCCATGGTTCCGCCAGATTGTTTGTTCAGATAGAGATCGTCCACTTGCGATTCTAGGTATTCTTATGATTGTATCATGGCAGAATCTACGTAGCCCTTGTTGACTGTGGATGAGTCTGCATCCGTGTCGTTGATCTTCGACAGATTCAATATCTTGTTGAATCCCGCATTCAGATCTGATTTCATTTCTCGTCTGTCATACTTTCTCTGTTCCAGATCTATGTAGTGTTTGGTCGCTACGTCCTTGGGATTCGTGGGAGAGGCCACGTTCATTATCTTGTTAGAATTGGCGTTCAATTCCGAGTGCATCGTTTTCTGAACGTATCTATTTCTCAGGTGTTCACTGAATCTCGCATGAGAGTCGTCGTATTTCTTGGTCGTGGCACCGGTGGGATCTATGGGATTCACGACGTTCACCAAATGTTTGTATTTCAGATCGAGATCGTCGGTCATGGTTTTATCCACGTAATTATCTAGCAGGATTCGTTCGAAATCGACGTTCCCCCTGTCGACGTATTTTTTAGTCGCAGCATCTGCAAGATCTATCAGCTCGGGAAGATTGTAGAGCTTCTTATCGTTCATGTTCAAAGGTTCTTCTTGAAGTTCGTATCTCCGAACGTAATGTTCATCCAAGTTGGCAACGTCGTAACCATCGTCGACTTCGAACGTCTTCCTCTTCTTTCTTGAGTTGACTTTTTCGTCGTCACTTCTACCAAATTTATTGACTGGCATGTTGTTGTGGGATTTTTTGTTTTAGAAAAATATGTTCAAACGCAGTTTATTAAAAATGAACTATGTTATTTTATTTTTCGTTTTTATTCGATTAAAATTTTTTTAAAATAATTTTTTATCTTTATATATACTATAAAAAAAATCTCTCTCTAATGTAAGTCATTGAGAATGTCTTGAAATCGATCTCCTTCAGACCATCTCTTGAGAACGTAGAGACACAGGTGACCGCAAAACACTTGATGTGGTGATTGCACTTGTTCCGTGTTGTAACGAACCATCGATTTGTTGAAATAGTTCTTTATTTCTTTTGGCGGCGAGATTCCGTAGCTGTCGAAATAATAATTTTTCTTCTTCCCGTTCTTGATCCACGCCACCCAGTGAGTGCCTTCACCTGATGAATCGTCTATATTTAAAATTCCGCATTCCAATTGTCGAGGTCTTCTCTTCGGCAAGGCATCTCTGGAAAACACTCCTAGAAAATCTTTGATTTTCAAATTCTTTGCCGCATTCAACAGATCAATGTTGGATAGGGGTTCGTTAGGTAAGATGACACCTTCTATGGATATCTTTATTTTCTTATTCATAAATGCATATATATTTTTTTTATTTATTTATTTTCATTATAATTCACTAAAAATGACGTTATTTTTTTGTGTTTTTTTCTCTTTTTTTTTAAACTAACATTCTCGATGTCTCTATCGTTTTCTATACTTTTGATTCCATCTAATTCCTCTTGATTTTCTGGACTCTCGATGTCTCTATTGTATTCTATAATTTTGAATCCATCTAATTCCTCTTGACTTTCTGGACTCTTGATGTTACTATCGATTTCTATAATTTTGAATCCATCTAATTCCTCTTGATTTTCTGGAATCCTATCATCCACAATCATATCTGGAATCCTATCATCCGAAATCGTATCTGGAATCCAATCATCCACATTCATATCGTCTATAGTTAGATCCACAGTCCAATGTCCGAGTGCCAAAGTGCTTATTTTATCATCTAATATGAATCTCTTATCATCGTCGGCCGTTAGCGAAATCTTGTTGACTATTTCAGTATACAAGTCATGATTTTCGATTTGAATCGATTTCATAGTCTTATACACCGGACCACTTCCTTAGAGACAATCTTTATACTCATGGAAAGAGATGTTTTTCTTCACCACGCATGCTTTAACTCCTTTGCACTTCTTGATCTCTTCATCTTCTAGACGATAAGCATACAGTTTGGGTCTCAAGCCCACGAATTCGACGATATTTTTACCGCCGCTCTCGTCCTTAAATTTACCCAACACCTTCTTGTTGTCGTTTGATTGATGGTTGGACGTGTGATCGACGGGATAATTGCTCGTATCGAACCACTCGGCCACGTCCGGAGATATATCTCGGTAGACGTCTTTCGTCTCTATCTCATAAACTAAACTGTCCACGTCGGTGAACAGTAGTTTGGCTTTATCACCAAATTTTCGTTTGACGTAATCGTAGTGAAACTCGTACATCAATCGCTTGCTGACATCTAAGATGATCGGTCCGAGATAATACAGTTTGTCGAACTTCAGGTGCGTCTTTTGCATGTGAACGGCCACTAGATTTTCGTCAAATATGGTTCGGTGTTTGTAATTGGGTTTCACCACTAATGTTTTAGCTCTTTTCTCAGACGTGACGAGTCGAACGTGGGTTCTCTTCCTGATGTTTTCCATCGATTTACCGTACACGCAGTTGTTCATGAGTTTGAAGAAATCTTTTTCGAAATCGTTCTCAGCTCGAATTCTGAGATTCGTGTTGAGATCGATGTATTTTTTCATCCAAGGCTCTTTGTCGAATCGAATGATGCGATGTATGTCGACTAATTTCATCCCGTAATCGATGTATTGTTTCAAATTCTCACTGTAGACGACGTAGTTACGTTTGTTAAATAAATTGGGAATGAGTTTTTCCTCATCTCCCTCGTTCAGTTCCATTCATTCGGGAGCCAGCGGATAATCATTGTGTAGATCGTGTAATTCTTTTGGATAGTTCAAATCGACTTCTAAAATGCAAGGATAGTCTCTCCATTTTTGCATCTCTTCCGGTTCCTTCACCCATTCGAAATTTCCAATTGGTAAAGGATGACTCATAGCCCAACTGTACAGATTATTGGCGTCCCAATACTGTATGTATTTAGTCGATCGTTTCGAATCGAAACCTTCTTTCATGTAGGGATTGTTAGCCTCAGAATATCTGTGGGAGATCATCGAGACGCCACCTCTCGCAGCCCTTTTGAACATGAGCAACATGTCCACGTCGGATAATAATTCCAATTAGACTTCGGTGGTCTTCAACAGAGCGTCCCACACCAGACCGGGTGCGGTGAAATACCAAGCGGGATCCAGATCGTAATTTCGACAACAGACGTTTCGAAAATTTTCGAACACGTCTGCCAAGAGTAGAACGTCGGTCTTCAGATAGAGATCGTGATAATCTCTCATGGTTTTCATATCGAATGATTTCCACATGTTTTAGCGTGTTCGTAATTCTCGTCGGAAATGTCAGATTCGTATAATTTCAAATAAAAATCTTCTTTCGAAGGTAGTGCGGTGTCTTCGAATCTCGTTAGATCATTCATGTAATCGTAAGGATAGACTCCTTTCCTCAACATGACGTCTACTCATTCTTCGAAATGTTCGCTCATGATTTTAAATTTATCCTTGCTCATGTTATCGACTAATTTTTCCAGAGCAGTCGACATGAATTTAAAACTGTCGATGAAACGTATGGCTCTACGCATGAATTTCGTTTTTTCTTCCAATGTCTCTCTGTCGATTACTCTTTTCTCCTCCATGAGCTTCCATTTCATGAAGGAAATGTATCTTTCTTCGCTGTTCGCGATGCAATTTAATTCTTCGTGTGAGGTGCTGAGATTTTTCACGAACAGATGACTGTCGTAACCTGAGAGATTGTGAAACATCACCGGATAGAAAACGGAGTCTCGATATTTTAAATTACACTTGCTGTGAGCCGGACCGCGATACAGACCCGTGTAATGATCGTGGTCTCTGACCTTCTTATTTTCCGTTGAATTCTCATCGAACAATTGTCTGCATATGTGACATTCGGTGGCTCTGTTATTTTCGTCCTGCTGCTCTCGCGTGATGATCATTTCTGCCGGAGTTTTGAATTTGTCGTATAACATTTGAAGTTTCCATTCTAACTCTTCCACGAACCTTTGAGCCACGTCGTCATCTTCATACTGTTTCGTGTAGGTGAAGGGACCCATGTCGTGTTGTGAGTCAAAAGCGCATTTCACGTAAATGCAATAGCCCGAAGGTATGTGTTTTTGATATCTTTCGATGTAACTTTGAAGAGCGTTGGGTTGACAGGAACTCATTTTCACGGTGAAACATTCGAAATCGGCGTACACGACGAATGGTTCTTTTAACCTTCTATTGTGATTTTCAAACTTCACGATGCTGTTGGGTTTGGGCATTTCGACGGTGACACCTTGATTTTCGTTGCAATATTCCTGATGTTTCGCCAACGAGTCTTCGCTGTGAAACACGTTCATGCAATTGTAACATAAAGATATCTTTCCGTTATGATTATTATTTTGTTTCGACAGTAATCGACTCGGATGTTTAACCCAACAATAATGACGATTGTCACCATTTGAAATCAATAATGAAATAATCGTCTTTTCTCTTCCGAGATACGAAGTCAGTCTGAGAGGATGGATCTTTCGTTTTTCGTCATCGTATCCCAAGACGTTCACCGCTACGGTGGGATTTTGAGCCTCGAAACAATCGATGTGTTTTAACTGAGTTGGAAAAGTCACTCTGGTCCAATCGAGATTTTTAGAAGTTTCCTCATACTGAGAAGCTCTATCAGAGTTTATTTTGACAGGGTATAAAGCGGAGGTGACTGCCCATTTAAAACACTGATCATCGTTATTTTCACGTTGATCACGGCGTTTTTCTTAGCAAGGAAATACAGTAATTTCACGTAGGAAGACCCTTTCAACAAATCGTTTTTAGTTATGTGAATTTCGAGTTTCAACACCTCATCGAATCTCCAATTACTACCTTCATGTTGATAATTCGCGAGAGAATCAACATCTTGTCTTTCATCTTTTCGAAAACGTTCGATAAATCTGAACTTCAAAATACGGGTTCGACGTTAGATCTGAAATATGCATTTTTCACGATGCTCTCACCAGACTTCACGTCGATTTTATTCATCACGCAATGGAGTATCATCTTAATTTTTAGTCCCACATTCATGTATTTGTGAAACAAATCCAATACCTTTTTCTTCACCTGTTCCATGAACAATTTTGGATCGATTTTCTTCAACGAGGGAACCATGTCGAAAGTTTTAAAAATGCCTTTGATCGCACTCTCCCGTTCCATGGACTCCGATTGAAATAGTTCCGCGGCGAGTCGCGCTAAATATTCTTCTCCTTTCCCTTCGTCTATTGCTTGTCGAAGTTCGTTCGATATATCTCGTTTGCCTAGAATCTGATGTGCATCACTCGTTTTCGTTTTAGTTTTTCTTTTCTTTTCTTTGGAAACTTGAAGTTCTTCAATGGCTTTTCATTTAGTCATCTTCTTATTTTTCACAATCGAAACGTTTTCAGTTTTTTGCGACGTCGGCATTTCGATTCCTTTTACTATCTTTTTCTTCTTCTCATTTTTCACAACCAATGCATTTTTTGACGTCTTTGCTATCGGCATTTTGATTCCTTTTACTCTCTTTCTCTTCTTCTTCTCATTTTTCACAAACGATGCATTTTTGACGTCATTGCTATCGGCATTTCGTTTGCCTTTCCATCGTTTCGCAAATGTTTCTGTATGACTTCAATCTTTTTTGATTTAGTTCTATGATTTCTGAAATGTGAAAATTTTAATAGTTTACAAATCTTGTTTAACTGAGGTATGGTTTTCTCATTTAAATTTTCCAATTTTTTTTTATCTGTTTGTTTCATTTTGTAAGAATATATTTTTTTTCCAAATTTTGTATTTAAATAATTTGTTTAAAAAGTTTTGTTTTTACTCTTTATATAAAAAAAAAAGATTTTTTTTAAATTCAATTTGTTCTTAATGCTAATTTTTAAACATTTGAAGTCTTGCACGTTCTAAACTATAATTCGGATGTTCAGACTTGATCATTGTTTTTACCTCAAAATTGAGTTTGTAAGAATATTTTTTTTTGTTGAATTTTTGTATTTAATGATAATTTGTTTCACATTAAAAAAATTAAAATTAAAAAAACAACTTTTTTTTTATATATATAAAGAGCAAAAAGAAACTTTTTAAACAAATTATTAAAATACAAAATTTAAAATATACATTATTTGCAAGAATTCATAAAACAAAAAAACTAAATAATTGATCATGACGACAACATCCACGATGGAATCTCGACATAAACATCGACGTTGTTTAATAAGTCGTTATTCTCCAAAAAACCAAGAAGAAAAAAATCGTAATTTATATTTACGCGTTTTGAAAGAAAACGATATGATTTGCGATAGAAAATCGAATCGTATTACTATTAGTGAACAAAAATTAATCAACAATGTCGTTTGAACTATTAAAAAAGAAGGTTCAAGACAAATAGAACTCTTACGACTTTTACGCAAAGTCTTGCACAAGGTTCAAAACAAATTTCCGCGAAGCAGACGCGTGTTATAAAGAGAAAAAAACTTTTACAAAAAAATTTTTCACATTAAAGAAATTCAAATTAAAAACAACTTTTTTTTTTTTTTTTTTATATATATATATAAGGAGTAAAAAAAAACAAAACTTTTTTTAAACAAATTATTAAAATACAAAATTTAAAATATACATTATTTGTAAGAATTCGTAAAAACAAAAAACTAAATAATCGATCATGAGGACAACAACACCTAAAAGATGCGAATTGAAATTGAAACGAGTCGAAATGTATAAGAAATTCGGTCATAAAATCTATAGATTACAATGACATGATCCCATCAAATTGAATGAGGTCGAGACGAAGGGCTTAGAGCATAAATACGACAAATATAAGATGCCTCTGAAATTGGACGAAGCCACGCTCGATTTGATTTACGAGTACCAAAGCGATCTGCAGAACATCGTCATCGCCGAAGATAGAGAATTCGACAAGGACGATTTGTCGCTGCCCTATGGAAATTACATATTTCCAAACATCTCATTCGAACTCGTGGAGAAATTGGGTGGTGAGAGCGAGTTGACCGATGTAAAAAAAACTCAAAAGAGTAAAGATAAACATTCAACACGTTTTCGAAAAAGGAGAAGACACGAGTGTCAACATGCTAATAACGGACTTGGAAATATAAACAAGAGAGTGATTGATTTTTTGCGAAGAAGAAAGAAAAAAACGTGATGAGATCATCTTGAAAACATGAGTGTCAATATGCTAATAACGGGCTTGTAAATATAAACAATAGAGAGATTGATTTTTAGCGAAGAAAAATGAAAAAAAAAAGTAATGTGATCATCTTTAGATCTCATTACTTTTTTTTTATTTTCCTTCTTCTTCACTATTACCATATATTATAATAACGTTTCCTTTTTTCTTAAATTTCAGCATCGATTCTTCTTTTCTTTTTTTCTTTTTTTTTGTAATATGATACGTTTTTATAACAACACATTTGTTTATCTGAATCATAATTATGAAGGAATGTTGTGCATCTCTTGGTAACACTCACATCATTACCATTCTCTTCAGAAGGTAGTGGTGACGGTGGAAAGCGTCTCATTCCCAACCGTCTATCCCGCGCTTTATCTATCTCTTTCATCAGTTCTTTCCTCATATATCCATCATTAGCGTCTAACCATTTTTCCACTTTTTTTTTTGTTTCTTTACACTCTGTCTCGCGATATTCGTCATTATCGTCTAATTGTTTCTCCACCTTTTTATCCATTTTAGATATATTATTTTATACTTTCTATGATTAATATTTTATATAATTATATATTATAATAACATATTCAAAATCGGTATATTCTTAAACGGCGAATTCTCACCGAGCAACAAACCCTTGCTGAGTCGCTCAACGTTCTGTCCACTCTTCAGATAGAGACCGTTTCCTCTCAGAGAGTTGCCACCTCTAACGGGTTCTAGATACAATCCTTTACCGCTGTCGGCTACGTGGATGGGACACACGGCTCCTCCCTTCTTCAAGAACAGTCCGCTGCCACCCATTAATTTCTCAACCGCCGAACTAGCGAGTCCCGTGAGAGCTCCCACGCCGAGAGTCTTTCCGAGAAAGGGTAGTGCCTTTGCAGCGAAGGGTAATGCTTTTGCAGCGATTCCTGCCAATAGCGGTAGGAAACCGCCTTTCATTCTGAAATTGTATCTCAATTGAGCGGGACTCAATCTCACCGCCAACCCTCTTCCATTGCGAATCGCTTTCTCCATCCTTTTGATTTGACTTCTGGTCCAGGCGATCGAATCCTGACCGCCTCTCGTCAGATCTTCGTGAGTGAATTTGAATCTCACCGCCTCGCCTCGAGTTGTTAACGCTCTCTTAAGTTTCTTCCTCTGTCCTGCGGATATGTTCACATTTTTAACCACGTATTCTGTCATAATTCTGTTTTTTTTTTTAAATTATTTACTTCAATTGTTTCTTGTTTAATAATTATATTAAAATAATTTTGTAAAATTAATATAGCTTTTATTTTATTTTTGTTATCTATATATATACACAATATTTTTTTTTTTTTGCTTTTAAATTTCTCTTATGTGAAATCGTATCGTCACTCTCTCTCCGCGAAGATCTAACAGTTCACCATTTTGATCCGTCAACGTGGTTTTGAGGCTATACAACGTGTCCAAAATCACTGGGAGATAAACTAAATTTCGAGGTCGCTCCACGATCTTATAACCCGGTGACACGTTTGGAAAGAAGGAATAGATCGTCGGTTGAGCGCTACCATTCACGTAGCTTCCAGCAATCACGTCCACGTTCACCAGAATGCTATTGACTGCGAGAATGTCGACCGTATTTTCAGATGCCGCGTGGCCTCGATATACCTTTCGATCGAATCCCAACATATTGCCTATAGAATCGGCCGTGTTGAAATCCACTCAAAAATTATCTTCCAAATCCAACATCGTCTGTAAGGTATTAGGATTGGGAGCGAGTCTGATCTTGTTGCTTCCCTTTCCATCCGTCTTCATTCGCGTCTGAATGTAATTGTTCAAATCGTCTATGTCATAACTCCCTTTGGGAATTCGAATCTCCAACCAATTCACTCCGTCGGAATACTTGAACGAGTTATTCTTTTCGGTGACGTTGGGAAAGGAATAATAAGTCTCCAGATTCACCAACGCCATCTCGTATCTTTTCTCTCTATTCAATTCGATGGAAGGTTCGAATTTCGTAGCGAATCGAGTCGAATCGCCACTCACCACGATTTGAATGGATTGTTTTGCAGCCGTATTCTCGGCTATCGGTTCTAACAATTCTCCATGTTCGAACATTATATTTAATTTTATTTTTTTTTATTCAAAACTAATTATTTGAAGATTTATTATTTTCTAAATTTTATTTTCACGCTCTATCTTATTATTATCATCAGAAACATAAAACTTGTCGAATCCGCACCGATATTTTCCGCGATTAAATTCGCTTGTCAAATCGATCACGACGAAATTGTAAAGTCCACCATCCCAAACCCTCTTGCAGAATCTCCTGAATTCCGCCGCGCTCATGTCGTTTGCGACGTGATCGCCGTAGATGTGATTGAGATTCTTGAGATCTTGGCGAAAGAGACATAGAAAATTAGCGTTCTCCCTTATCGTCTGTCTGGGCAATCGAAAATAATTCTGCAACAGGTAGAAACAGTCCACGTTGCTGTGTCGACCCCTAACGTAATACGATTCGCATCGGTTCTGCCTCTCCAAAAGCAGATCGTCGAAAATCATGAGATTCTTATCTTCCGATTTCAGTTCTCTAGGATCCGGAACGTCGCTAGCGTTCTCATAAAATCGACACTCGACGTTCGAAGATGCATTTCTCTTCATCAGCTCCATCGCCGCACTGTCCAAAATGGTCAAAAGTGGAGCTTCGCTCTTGTCGAATTCCTCCCTACTGTCAAAGATTCTGGCTATGACGTCCTTGGGCAATCTACGATCCATGCACTCTCGAAGCAATCTGTATTCGGGTTGAAACAAGCTCTTGCCAAACACGAACAATCTGTCGTAATCCAACCAGTCGGGTCGGGACAACAGATTCATCAACAGATTGGTCTTTCCACAATTCGATTTTCCCACTATCAAGCCTCTTATGCTTTTGGGAAAGAACTCGTTATTAGACCTCTTGGTCGCGACGTCGTTCCAAGACATATCTTTAATGTTCATCTTTGTCTTATTTTTTTTGTTTGTTATTTTAGATTCTTTTCAAATGCAAATTTTTTAAGTTTTTCAAACTCAGTTTTAATGTTATTATTTATTTATATCGCACCGTTGTGAGTTCTTTTCAATCCGGATCCACTCGTCATTTTGGCTAAATCTTGTATGGGTACCACAGCATCCTTAAAATCTTTCCAACTTTTAGGCGTTCGCTCTAACGCAGCTCGCTTCGCCGGCGGACTGATCAACTTGTCGATCAACGCGTCGGCTGCCTTCTTGCCAGCCACAGAAGCTATCCTACCACTGGCTTCGGAAGCGGCTTTCTTACCAGCATCCAAAGCCGTCTTCTTACCGACCTCAAACGCGGTCGATGCGAGTTTTCTACCCGCATCGCTCGTGAACGCTCGCATTATAGAATCGACGATGCCAGAACCGCCTTGAACGTAAGTTCTGACGTATCCCCTGTTCTTTATCACCGACATATTTTATTTTTATGATATATTTTTGTTTTTTTTCACTGGTAAATCGTTTTGTTGTTTTAAATACTTTTATTATTCTAGTGTAAAAATTTACTGTTTTATTTTTGTTTGTTTGTTTGTTTCTCTCTGCTTATTATATACACATCAATCCTTCAATTCCTTCATCAGCCTTTTATAGTGGTTTTTATTCAAAACCTTCTGTCTTAACAATTCGTCAGATATAGCAACTATCTGATTATCTAATCCTGTGTTACCAGCCCGTCTGCTCGCCATCAACAAACTCAATCTCTGAGACAGAGCGTCAGAATCGCTCGGAAGAAAAGTGGTTTTCACCCCTTTGCCAGTCACCGATTCGATGAACTTCTTGTTCATATCCCATATGGGTTTCACCACTTTCGTCCACTTGTAACCCCTGTTGGCTTTGGGTCTCGTCTCTCTGGCATCGTTATTTCTCTTCATGGCGTGGGTCTGAACCAGAATGTCGCCGTAATTGTCGAAATCCTGATCCGTGTAATCGCTAGGCTTGTCGTAAAGGAGCAATCTGCACAGTCCATCAGTCAATTCGTATCTGTTCGAACCCACGATCAATTCATCATCGCCAATATCTACTTCTGTGTCTCCTACAAAAATCCTTCCCTCCGAATCCTTATAAAATCCATACAACTGATCTCTCTTACCGCCATCATCATCAGACGATGCGACGCTACTAGTGGTGATAGTCGAAGCTGTATCGTCGCTCTCGCTCAAATCTGTTTGAATTCCCGTGGGAACATAATCCGGTGTAGATTGAACGGAATACCGATTTCCAAAACTACCGGGCAACGAACCCATTCTCAAAGAACTCTCCTTTATGGGTCTCAATTCTTCGACTATCTCCTTCCTGCTTCGCTCTTGACCCTCCGTCACGGGTTTAAATATTTTTGTGGCTTCGCGTTTGAGTTCCATCTCACCAAGACGTCTGCTTCTATCAACTGACTGAATCCCCTTCTTAGCACGTTCATACTCGCCTAAAATTAGATCTCGGCGACTAGGATCCATCTGTAAAAACATCTTTCATTTTTAATTGTTTTATTATTTTCAAAATTAAATGTTTAATTATATTTTTATGTTTTTAAGTAATAAAAATCTTTCCGTCTTTAATATAATAATCTGAAAATATTCACATCTCAACTGACTGTTAATTGAATTGGAGAAGTTTAAAAAATACGTTTAAACAGTACATGACAAACCGGTTTCTGATTTAACGCATTTTGACAGTAGTTTTTACTTTTTGTCAAAAGATTTCCATTCACACATCAAACAACCATTCAATCAATGTCGAATTAAGAGAGAATCCCTTTGATGACCGTTAAAACAGTTTCAACACACAAAAGAAAACTAATTTTAACGCTGAGAACTTATTCATTTTCAAATCTCTCTCTGATTGCTATCATGAATATATTAAAAATTTTACCACTCAAAACCTAATTGAGCGGAAAATGCGTTTTAAACATTCCGCTAAGTGTTTGACTCTTTTGAACGACAAAACACGAATATCTATTACAGATCATATTTTTATAGACTCTTTCTAACAATATCCTCCAAACTCAATTTCTCTTCGTCACATCAAGACAAAACACGAATGTCAAAAATACAGACCATATTCATAATCGACTCTTTTTGAACAAAAACCTCGTTCAGTCATAACGATAACATGTATTAGTTTTTACTTCAGGAAGACGTGACAGCGGGTATGCGAATTTCTAACACACCGACAACACTCTTCGTTCAAAACATTTCCATCAAGTGCTCATCAAGATCACCTCGCAATAACGTGCGCTAATCTCACTTCGAGAAACGCGACAGTGGGTTTGAGAGTTCGAACTCAACCTCTTCACGCGAGTCGATTTCCGACCTAAAATCCGCAAGTGGATCTCCGTGTACGCCTCCACAGGGTTTCAGTGTTAAATTCCTGTGCGGGCGCGGATTGTTAGAATCGGCAAGACGATGAGTTCGAATTCTCAAAACGTTTTTTTGCTCGCAATTTAACACTCTCCATAGGGTTTCAGTGTTAAAATCGTGTACGGACGCGGATTGTTAGAATCGGCAAGACAATGAGTTCGAATTCTCGAAACGTTTTTTTTAACACTGAATCCTATGGGGAAAACTCATCTGCAGATTTTAATCAAAACGGTACATGTACGTGTACGTAAAACTACGCGCGTCTAGGATACAATTCAGTTTTAAAAAAATTCGAGCTCACCCTAAAAAACCGTTAAAATCTTGTACACGTACACGATTTTAACACTAAATCCTATGGAGGTGTACATGTACACGTACACGTACATGTACAGGTGAGCTCGTATTCTCATTTATCACATACTAACGTCATGACAAAATGTAATTCATTTTCCAATGAATACATTTGGTCGAACTTTGACCCGCATTTACGGTAGAGCGCAGTTGACAGAATTTAATTCGGACGGTGTTTGGGAGGGTTTATAACTTTAAGTGCCTCTCGCAGTGATCAGTGATTATAGTTTACTGATATGTTAAATAAATTGTTTTGAACATTCCAAGTTTCGTTGTGAAAGACGGCAATTTGACAAAATTCAGAGTTGTGCGCTTTGTCTTTTGTGTGAGGGTGGTTTTTCTCCTCGTTCGTTCATACATGTTTTATTTCATCTTTCTGCTTTGTTGTTTGGTAAAAAATAGTTTAAACAGTTACAGAATGTAATTATAAGAATTGAATGCATTTTTTATAATCTTTATTGGAGTATGAACGTGTGGGAATGGGTACAAATTGTGTATGAATCCCGAAGGGATTCATACATAATTTGTACCCATTCCCACACGTTCATGCTCCAATAAAGATTATAAAAATTGCATTCAATTCTTAAATGGTAATTAACCCTCTACCCACCGCACAGGTTATCAAAATTTATTATTTGAATCATTTTTTTTAAAAATTTTTCCAAATATTCAACAAAACTATATCATGTGAGCCCTCGTTGGAACGACCTCAATGAGTCATGATATAGTTTTAATTAACCCTTTATCCAACGCGATCTTAAAATTTATTATTTTAATTATTATGTTTTCAAATCTTTAAAAAATTTCAACAAAACCATATCATGTGACCCCTCATTGGAACAACCTCAGTGAGTCATGATATGGTTTTGTTGAAAAAAAAAAAGTTTTTTCAACTGCTTAATTTAGCATGTCGATGATGCAGCATTTTGGTATAAGGTTAACAGAATATATTCGTTAATTTAATATCAAGGGAATTCTGAAGATAATCGACAATTTCGGAATGGTACAAACATTGCACCAACGATATGTGAATTGGATCAATTATTTCATGAATGATTTCTGTACTTCGTTTGTTTGTATTTTCTATCAAATTTAGCCATGGCGAATTTCGTGTAAAAAAAAACAAAATACAGACCCGGTTAAGATTCAAGTGGCAAATATCATTGAGCAACCTCAACGTATCAAACATTTCAAAACGAAAATAGGCATCAGCCCAGTAGGCTTTATTAGCATTCCCCATGTTGGGTCACTTGTGTGTGTGTGGGGGGGGGGGGGGGCAGGGATGGGGGCATGAGGGGTGGGGGCGGGGTTACATCACAATTGTTTCCAAAACAACAAACATGTGTTGAATGAAATGGGAAGCCAACGGTGGTGGTTACCCTCAAGCGCTTCATATTTCATTGGCAACACTTTATTTATATCAAAGCACATTTAGAATGCTGGGCTTTCGCAACGGAAAATCAGTTTCGCTTTGCAAAGCAACGAAGATACGCAACTCGATCCAGACTTCACGAAGTCACATTTCAATGTGTTCTTAACATAAATTTCAGATTTCTATTCGGATTTACCATATTATTAACAATATTACAATTGATACTTACTATAAAGGTTAATTTTAACACACATGATCAAGCGCGAGATATAGAGAATATACCCATAGTAGCTCGGTGTACCCAATGTTCACCACGAGTGGTGAAGCGGTGTTAACCGCGCGCCCTTTGGCGCGCGGTTAACACCACTTCACCACGAGTGGTGATCATTTGGTACACCAAGCTACTCTGGGTATATATTTATTTACTATTTACTGGTGTTTAAGGTCACGTATTTATGCACAATGGCTAATCGTGACCATGAGTTTTACGGGTGGAGGAAGCCGGTGTACCCGGAGAGACCCACCGAGCATCGACAAGCAACTGTCAGCTCCTCAACATTCTAACTCTGTTCAAGCTCCGCTCAAACAGGGTTACAGCGGTTGAAGACATGTGCACCATCGACGTGCAGTACGCCTTAGTACACGCCGTCATCGTGCCCCCATGTAGGTAACCGGGATAAAGTGCCTTGCGCATGGACACAACGAACTCGGGACCTCTAGCATAAAAGTCCAACAGTCTACCACTGAGCCACCGCGCTCCCACTTTGGGTATATTTTATTTATACCATGATCGTCAGATTATTAAGGGTCGCTATTAATTTTTCTCGATTTTACTGAGCAGCATCCGTACATACGTACGAATTTGTTTTTGTTTACATGAGCATCTGTGGGCTGTACTTTAGGTGTCAGGTTTATCACCGAAACGAAATAGGAAAAGAAACAGCGCCTTTTTCATTTTAATAGCATAATAACATACTATTTCGAGTTATGGATGTTTTATTTCCACGAGACAATGCATGTTTGTTAAGTTTTGGTGTTTTATGGGGTCAACACATTTAAAAACGTAATAAATAAATAAATAATTGCCAGTGTCATTTCACTCTTCGCGAGGCGACGTGCGAAAAATTTAGACAAGTTCACATTCAGGTTGACGTCACCAAAGGTAGTTCCACTGTAGGTGTAAATTTTAACTATTGAAATCCCATTGCTGGCGTGTTCACCACGGTTGGTGTATAGAGCTAAAATGTATGTCATACTCTTTTCGTATGTAGTAGAATAGGTAATCATGGTATAAATACCAATATCTATTTATTTAACTTCGGATCGAGTTCAAGTCTGCCATTTTCTGATAAGGATTGTGTGTGCCTGTTAAATTTTCCAGGTGCAATTTGTTTTGGAAACAAATATAACGGATTCCAACCCTCGCAATATCGGGAAGGTTGATCTCCTCTATACGTTATTCATGAATGAATCAGAGGTGGGGGGGGGGGATTCTTTAAGTTAATGTCCGCGTCACCCTGGCTCTCACGAGATTGAAATCAAAAGAATCTACACATTCAGTTCTGCAACTTGAAATATTCCATTCGAATAGACAGAATTGATGGAGAATGCAGATTACGCTTTGCTGGTTGTTGAATACAGAAACTCGAATTGTAGATTTTGTTGTTGTTGAAGAAGCAGCAGAACATTGGTTAAAAATAGTAACTATTCCATGCTGTAGAGTGACATTTCAAGAATCGGAAGCCGAATATAATTTTTGTTTCTTCTGACGGTTGGATAATACTGTGACCGAGGAACTGGACACAACTGTATTTTGTACCTTGGATTTCTCGTTAAGATTCGAAAACTAAACGTCATTGCACTCCAATACAAATTTAATAAAAACTCACTGGACAAGAGTCCGATTTCCAAACTCTGTCGGACACTTCTTTACAATTGGCTCTCCAGACTAATTTTTACAGACAATTAACAAACTTTTATATATACAATGCCGTAACAACGCGACTGAATAAATTAACTTAATTATTTATTTATTGGGGTTTAAGGTCACATACTTATGCACAATGGCTAATCGTGACCGTGACAGTTTTACGGGCGGAGGAAGCCGGAGTACCCGGAGAGAACCACCGAGCACTGACGAGCAATTGTCAGCTCCTCGACATTCTAGCACTGTTTAAGCTCCGCTCAAGCAGGGTTACAGCGGTTGAAGACATGTGCACATCGACGTGCAGTACGCATTTGTACATATCGTCATCGTGCACCCATGTAGGCAACCCGGATAAAGTGCCTTGCCCAAGGACACAACGTGGGTCGTCCCAGACGGGGATCGAACTCTGGACCTCTAGCATATAAGTCCAACAGTCTACCACTGAGCCACCGCGCTGCCCAATTAACTTAATTTACCATATCATGACAATAAATATCTTGTGGGAAATTGTTTTACCAAATGTGTGAATTGTTCGAATAGAAGTGGTGGGCATAATTTTTGCGTGAAGATAAAAATGGTAGTGGACGAGCAGGGGATATAAAGAGCAAAAAAAGCGAGGCTCGGAAATAATTTAATCCAACAGCTCTGTCCATCTGATGGATTAAATTATTACTGAACCTCCCAACAAACTGGGAAGGTTTCGCTCATTTCGCCGTTGACTGAAACGATATCTTCAAGGCACCAGCGTTGAAAGGGTTAAACAGTATTTACACTTCCCTATGCAAGCTAATTAGATGACGCCTATTTTCCCCCGGCGATAATACCTTTATTTCGGTGATAAAAGCGATGTAATTATTAATAAATAATCGAATCAGGGACGTTTTCAAGATGACCGACTGGGGTGCTGTAAACCTGATTTGTTCCGACTGTGATGGCTCAAGTTTCAACTGATAAAATATTCCATCTACATCACCAAGGCATGCCTTCGTCGAAGGCATGCCTTGGTGAAGTAGTTTGAATTGAATATTACCCTGTAAGGATTATGGTTCAAAAAAAGAAGCGGGTGCGAGAATCATCAGTACTCGGCACTGCACAGGGCAAGCTGATAGCAACACCTCATTCAGGAACGGCGGAACGATTTTCAAACTGCGTGTGTGTGTGGGAGGGAGGGGGGGGGGGGTGCTGGATCGGGCGATGGATGGTCGTCGGTATGAAAAATTTTAAATTCCAGGGTTCCAACCCCCCCATTTCCATGCATCTGAGTGGATATTTTTAGATTTTTCAGGAGATGTATTTGAAAGATTTCACACTTTGAGAGTCGTTAAAAAACGTCGGTAAAGCATACAGGTGAGGTCTATTTATCTATTTATGAGCTTTGGTCGTAACGACCAAAGCTGATAAACAGACCCCACCTGTATGCTTTACCAGACGTTTAAAGCAATTATACTGTCCTGTGGATTATCTTGTCTGGGGTGGATTTGGTACTTGTATGTCTGTAAGATTACGATCTACTTCAGTTAACCGATTTTTTAAAAGACTGTATACATTTTAGCATTTTCTGCCACTTACTGCAAACAATTATCCGAAATCCGTCGAAACTGAACCAGTACGAGAGAAACATAGCTGGCGAAAATGTGGGGGGAGGCTCTGGATCCGCCCCTTCTTTCACCAGTCATTTGTTGTGTTAAAATATATGCATACAAAAAAAAACATGGCCCTGCACAAAAGTGGAGGGGATGAACCCCCCCCCCCCGCCCCCACCAGCCCCCACCGGTTCCGCCGCCCCTGTCATTGTTGATATTGTCCAGAAACGTTACATTTTCTTTCAACAGTGGTTGTGTCTCGTGAGACTGGAATTAACATGACCTGTGGCATGGGTACAGATTTGTTCTGTTAGGATAGCGACAACTGCACTTTGTCTTTATTTTCAATATTATTGATGCGCAATTTCCATCAGAACTATGCGTATTGTGAGACGACGAAGATGACTGATGTCAAGCTGTATTCCAGATTCGAATGGAAACGACTCGTGCAGCCGAGTCGAATCGAACCGAATAGCATTTATTAAAGATTCGAAATCGAAGCGAATTTCGAAGCTTCGAGTGGCCCTAATCCTGTTACCAATGACGGGATGGTATTACAGGTCAATGACAAAATAAACTAATGCATGCAAAAACAGTTTGGATGCTGAACATGATGGGACACTATTGCATCAAACTTCACGAGAATTACATTCACATTATGAACCATCCGAAGTTTATAGAATTGGACCTGATGTTTGACGAGTATGGACGCAACAGTACCCTTATGTTCTCAGTTCTCTGGTGACTGCCATAACACTTTTGGAAACATCATTGTCCTCACGTGTCTTTTCAAATATCCCGATTTTTTCTAAGCGTTACAAAAACAAACTATCATTACATGGGTATATGTGTTTAAATCCCATCATACAACCAGATGAACTTTGTGAGTACTCTCAAGACCTAATAATAGTACAGAGCGAAATAAATCTTAAGATCTACCATTGAAAATTGTTCTCCTTTTGGAAACCCCTGGAAGTGAAGCAGTGCTTGTTTCTGTGGTAAACAAGCTCCATGTCACTGGCAAAATAGGACCTTGTAACCAGTGCCTAGTGTGGAAGTCCTCTAAAATGGGCAACATGGGTATAAATAATTGACTAAACTTGACTTTATCTCCATGTTGCGGTCACTATAAGCTATTGTGCAGAAATATGTGACCTTAAACACCAATAAATAAATAGAACTCTGCTCTGGGGCAGTGGTTTAGCCATTAAACCATCCACCCATCTTTTGATTGACAGATTTTCTTGTTCCGAATGGACATATGTTGGTCCAATCCTGAACTGTAGGGACATAATTCCTTTAGTTTGGTATGTACCGAAGTAAAATAAATTAGAGCCTCGCAGTCCATATTTGTACTTGACAGACAAAAGTGTGAAGTGCCAATTGATGTGAAATAATTTACTCTTGAGTGCCTAATAATATTACAGGGCAAAATAATAGTACAGGGTGGAAAATTTCTGAAAATTAATAAAAGTGTAGGGTCGAATAATAGTATAGGGTGGAAAATTCCAAGATGTGAGCCAGTCGCTATGCTCAAAGCCGTTTTTATAACACAGATGTCTGATGCTCTTGAAGTGGTGAAGAGCTAAATTTTCAGTTATCATAATTTTCACATGGATTTGACTTGTTGCAATTTATGGGAAAGTGCCTGTAGGCACTCTCCCATAAATTGCACCAAGTCAAAACTTTATAGACTAATTAATTCTGTTTCAGCGATGGTATGAAGCACATCCACTGAGTACTACGTCTTAAGGTTATGGTAACAGTACTTCAGAATAAAGCCCAAATATATGCTTCCAGGTCTCTACCAGTTAACATTTCCATTGCATCATGTGTTTGCTTGTACATGTACCTTACTAGTTGGTTTGGTGAACTTAATTAAGTTTGTGGTTGCTCTGCACATTCAATTGCTGAAAATTAATAATCATACAGGGCCAAATAAGGATCATACAGGCGGGAATTTGGTTCGAAAAGAATAATCATACATGTATGATTATTAGGCACTCAAGGGTAAGAATGTAATACTCCGCCATATGAAGACGCGGAAGAATGAAAGGCATACCAATTCGCATCACGTCTCCTTTACATGCAAATGGAGTGAACACAATAGTTTCAGAGAGCAAATGTTAATTAGCAAGGACTTTTGTATAGAAAACATTCGCCAAACAAATCAAGTGGGTTCTCTTCACTTAACGATGTTTGATTATAAATGAGACGAACAGCGAATAATGAGTAGGTAAAACGTCGTCGTGGATAAAATAGTGTTCTGATGTTATTGCATTCATCCTTATCGTCCTGGGGCCAAAACATTTACAACTGTATTTTCTAGAATTATATTTTCTGCCTATTAGTATAACTGACTAAATGAATCACTCGCATTTTAAAAGATATGGCAATTTGCCAACTGGCAAATTGCCAGATCTTTGAAAATGCTAATGGTTCATTTTAACCCATTTAAAGTCATAACTAGAAAATACAATTCTAGAAAAAATACAATTGTAAAAGTTTTACAGTATTGGTCCCTGGTTGCCTTTGTTCTTTATGCAGTAATTACCAGCAGAGAATATAAACAACTCGCTAGAAGTGGTTCGTGTTTGTGGAATCTGGAAAATAATTAATAAACAAGACAAAACTAAACTGAGAGGAATGTTTGGGGTATAGTTTCATGTGTGTATGTGAGGGTGGGGGATTTGTCTTTTCGATTTTGTGTCGACTTATTTGTCTGTGAGAACAAAAGAGAAAATAACAAGCTATTCAGAATGCTGGTTCCTGTTCCCACGCCGGGAATCCAACACTCGACAACCTCGCTTGAAAATCATCAGTCTAACACCTAAACCACTAGACAATAGAGCACATTGTAAGAAAAGGCTGCCCTGATCCCCAATGAAGAATGTGTCACCTCACAACATAACAACAGAATAAAGATATACATTGTACACGACGTCCTTGACCAAATAAATTTATGCGTGTGGATATGCTGCGGTCGTTATTGACCTCAGTCAATGGAGAAATAAATTAACCTTTCGAGTTGAAATGAATGAAGATGGAGATACATAGAACAATAAACGAATCTGTGGGGTTTTTCTTCATACAGTGCAGTCGCCGTGGGCTAGTCGTAATCCATGCGTGGGCAGTGATGTCTACGCATGCGTGTACCAGGTAATTAAAAAACATCAGCAGCAAAATTAATATGAAGCACCGGTGTGGCAGGAATGGGAGTCCGTAGGAAAATTAGTCCCTCTGGACTATTATTCCGCGGAATTATAGTCCTAGGTCTAACATTTCTAGGAATAGTAGTCTGTCGGACTACTATTCCTAGAAATGTTAGACCTAGGACTATAATTTCGCGGAATAATAGTCCAGAGGGACTAACGTTCCTACGGACTTCCATTCCTGTCACACCGGCTACATTCATTTCAAAATTCAACAAGCAAGCTTTCGGCGTCCATCGACACGGCAAGACTCGCACAACAACATCCCCATTCTCCCATTGGTTCTATTCATGTATGATTTCCTCGACATAGATAGTAGCCAATGGGAGAATTGGGATGTGTTTTCGTGAGAATCTTGTCGCTTCTTTGGACGTCGACAACTTGATGAGTTTTCAAAAGAAGGGTAAAAAATGTATAAAAGATAAATGTGAACACCAGAAATGAATGAATGTGGATCCAAGATTAGTAATTATAAAGGTATTCGGTTAATATTTGAATCCGCCCCCCATCGACATGATGAATTGGTAATGGCGGATATGTGAGAGGCGATCATTCCTAGCTGAGTTAATATTCAAAATACACGTGTTTATCGGTTCTTAATCTTAATCATAACCTCGGTATTATCGGTGATTTGTAAACTTATTTCTCATGCTAACAATAAGGTTTCAACGTGAAATTGAAGGGTGTAGCTGAGTGGAAGAAGAGGTGAAGCTCCCAAACTTCTCTCCATTTTTCGTGCACACATGTAGTTTTGTTTTACCAATTTCTTTCAAGATTATGTCTTGGAGAGAGTCGAACGTGGAGAAAACATCAGCATCATCTCAGAGGGAGGATCCAGTTTCGAACACAGAACTGAAAAAATTAATTAATGACTTGAAAAAATCATTTCAAACAAACTTTGGTAGCCTGAGAAGTGACATCACGGCCCTGAAAACTGAGATAACCGAAATACATGGAACAATCTCTACGATTAAATCAGACTATGTTGATTTATCTCAAACTGTTGAGTACTGTGTCCAGTGTGTCGAGGACATCGATAACACAGTTATTCCTGATCTGGAGACAAGTGTCTCTGCAAAACAAAGTGAACTGGAAGATAAGCTGACCCTTTCAGAAATTCACGACAGAAAAACAATCTATTGTTGAATGGAATCACTGAAAAAGTTAATGTAGAAACAGTTTCGGAGTTTCTTGTTAATGACCTAAAAATAGAGCAGAATAATGCTTCTGATGTGGTTAATAGGTTGGTGAATGCACATAGGCTACCGAGCTCTAATCTGCGTAGGAATGTCACCTCTCCCCCACCAAAATGCCTTATAATAAAAGTTGCAAATGACAGAGACAAGCAACTTGTGTTGAACTCTGCACAGAATCTGAGAGGTTCTAAGAAAAGCGTCAGAACAGACCTGCCCCCTACTTTAAGGGGGTATATTTGGTCAAATTTCAAGTAATTTTCTTCCAAGTCCAAAAAAGTCCTAAAATGAATAACCCCAATAAGTTATATACTAAACTGCTTGGAATGAAACATAGAACACGTGGAAACTGGAATTTGCCATGGAACTGCTGCCATGTGTAGATAGCACTGTCTGGAAGTCTGCTATGGCATAAGTAAGAGAACAATTTTTTTACAATAAAATACCTCAAAATAAAATAACAGCTGTATTCTATAAACATTGAAGTACATACTCGAAGAAATCTTTTCCTAATTCATGAAAGTAATAAAGATTGAGATCAAATGTTATAAATGGAGTGCTCACTGATTGAAGGCAGACACTTTCTTTTGTTTATCTTTTGATTTGGGGAGTTCAAGAAAGGTCAACTTGAGGGAGTCCACCAGAAGAAGTATGGAAGGACAAAAGAGTGTCTCCCAATATAAAGATGTATGTGTCACTGTGGTGGTTTGGAAAGATACTATGATATTCTCCTATGTTTTATGCACTGCAATGTCATACATTGGAGTTGAACAAATATATTTACAAACCCCTTGCACTGTAATCCCTTTTATCCCAAGCATCAATTTGATAGTGATTAAATTGTTAAATTTGTCTGGTTTATCAAAAAGTAACATAGTTTCGTTTACTCTTGGACATCAATACACTCATGATATCTGTTGGAGAAGGAACAAGAGTAACTGTAACCTGTCACTGCAATAAACCATCAAATGTCCATAAAAATACATTGTTATTCAAAACACATCAAATCAAACCTACATAACCATTATTGCATGTACCCTTCCAAAAGAGGGTTATTGGCATATTGAGATCAGGAGGGCACATCCAGTAGGTCTCCCATTCATAGGTGTTCACATATTTTTTCAAGAACGCAGTACGCAAAGTAATGCCCAAAAGGTGACAAGTGAGCTCCATTTGATAAAAAATTTCCCGGGGGGGGGGGGGCGTGCTCCCTCCCTTGTACGTCTCTACCTCCGGCACTCATGGCATATGCCTTTTTCATCAAAGTTTAACTCTTTTTTCTTTTTGAAGATCCTGGCGACACACATGTTCCAAACACTATCAGACAGGTAACCCTCCAAATAAAACTCATATTACATTGCAAAACATTATTTTTAGACTTTAAGTTCTGGATCTTTCATGATTCTCACTTCCAACTATAACACTTAATTTACCGATTAATGTATGAATAGAAAAACCTGCCATAAACATGTTGAGTTCCAGAAGCCTCCATAACAGCTCTGATGAAAGTGTCAAATCAAACATCAGATTGGTGGCTTTATAGAATATTCATTAGCTTGTTGCTTGATAAGTAATAGGAACAAAATATTCACAAAAAATATTTTGTTACAATTAATTCGAGGGTGTGAGCAAGCACTTTCCAACAAATTGTAACAAATCAACTAGTTATAAACAAAATTTTCTAACTCGAACAAGTGAAAAAGGACCATAACTCTGGAAAAAATGTGTGGAAGAAACACATGCTACAGCAGCTACACAGGCATCGTTTCCCCATGATGCTCGATCACAACACCAAATATCATTCAAATTGGAGTAACAGTGGTTGAAATACAAGGGAGAATGTTGGTATGGGTTAGAGGACAAAGGTCTCCGCGGCACTAGATACGCCTTTGACTTTCCAACTTCCAAGTCTGGGGCATAATAATCACAACACTTACCTTATCAATTCATAATTTCGGTAAAATAAACAGAATTATTAATTTTAATTAATTTATAGATGATGGGAAAATATTTGGCTTCTTTCGCCTTCTCGTGCTATAACCACAAACATCTGCAGGCAGTATTATTCTGACAAACGAAACTGAACGCATGTGGGGTAAAGGCCAAGAATAGAGGACCGCGCGTTTTTTTAAGAAGATAAAACATTTTTTACAACTTTTTTTGGAGTTTCTTATCATTCTAAGACATGTTTTACACAAAATTAGCCCAAAACACCGATACCTACTGACAAAAATCATCATTTTTAACTCTTTTTTATACTCCGTTAATTTTATTCTCCAAACAATTTCAACAACAAAACCTGCGGTAAACCGGTACGCGATTCTTTGGTTTTTCCGCTATCGTCTATACTCCATTTGATCGGAGTATACGAAGGTGTAATTACAATGGGAGAACGAATTCGGTCAGTTTGGGATGGATACGGGTGAGCTAACCCGTTCCCATCCTAAACTGACCCTAGTATGCAAAGAAGGCAATGATTAGAATACGGCGACCGATACATTACGGTCAGTTTAGGATGGGTACGGGTTAGCTAACCGTACCCATTAAACTGATCCTAGGATGCAAAGAAGGTAATGATTGCTTCCCTCTGACGTCACAACGAAACATCCGCAGCTCCATTTCAGAACGCAATCAGAAATTCATTTTGTTTCAAAAACACGTCTCAGAGAAAAGGGTTAAAAGTGATGATTTTTGTGAGTGGGTATCGGTGTTTCGGGCTAATTATGTGTAAAACATGTCTTAGAATGATAAAAAACTCAAAAAAGTTGTGAAATATGTTTTATTTTCTTAAAAAACGCGCGGTCCTCTATTCTTCGCCTTTACCCGCATGTGGTCTGGCGTGTCAGGTTAAAAAGTAACTCCGCACGGATAATAAAGAAATTGCGAATATTTCGTGCATTTCATTTGTTTAAATATCAATTGCGGCTAATTCTGAACGTGGATTCGATAATTCGTTTGGGTTTTGACCATCACGGTCACGCTGACCGCTGTTATGTTTATTTTGATATGCAAATTGGGAGATAGTTTCCGGTAAAGGAGATTTGTCACATTTGTCAGTCTAAAACACCAGAGTGTGTGTCATAAAATGCTTTCTCCGAGTCTGTAGTGCGTTATCATTACATTGAGGACAAGGCGTTCGAATCACCGATCATTTTGTGGTTTTACGGGTTCGTTACGTATGCCATTAGCAAATTAATGTTCTTCAAAGTAATAAAATTCACTTTGTTTCCTGAAAAAAATTATATGTACCTTTTCTATGCACTTTACTCATTATTTTGATATATAATTTGCCTTTCTTTACTTCTCTTATCTGTTTCTGGGGCATTGGGAAAAATGTCAACAAATTGACCAAAGTTAGGTTGGACGACCCCTTAAAGAGGGAGAAAGAGAGGCTTTCAAGCTTGGAGTTCAAACTTCGAAATGAGAAGAAATACAAGACAAGAATACATTTGTCTGGCATTCGAGTTATCCTCGAAATCAAGGAAACTCCACAGTCTGGGTGGAAGGAATGGATTGAACACTGACACCTTAACGATGGTGTGTTGATGTCTTAGTAAACATTTTTATACAACAACAATTTTGGACACAACTGTAGACTTTGAACATTTAAACAGACTGACAGTTGTGATGACCCACACAATACAACTTTTTCACAGCACAGTGCCACTGCATATCGCATATCGCCTTGGGTCGCTTTGTGTCAAATTGTAAGCATTATCAAATAATTGTCAGTCCAGATCTCGTCGGGTGAGTGCTAGAATGCCCTATGTCCCATAGGGGACATAGGGCATTCTAGCACCCGAGCGACGATCTATAAAGCTACAGTGGGATGGTCTATGCATTATTTTCAAAACTGAGTTGTGTAAGTGTCCAATAGGGGACCACGATATAAAGATTCAACTGCCCTTTCTGCAATTTGTATTTATAATATTGCTGAGAGAACTGTACGTTTCACAGACAGCATCTGTTTCAGTATCTTCAGGAATACGCTTTAAAGAATGTAGGGTGATATGTCCTACAGAGTGGTATACATAAATATGGATGGGCATGTACACATTTGTATTTATGTATGAGTGTGATTGTGTATACATAACGTGTATACATGTATGAATCTAAGAATAGTTTCTAGCCTGGCCAAAGACTTCATATGACTACCCACACCCACCCCCCACCCCCACCCCCACCCACACAGAGGACTGCCGGACTCCAAAGGGCATGCAATATGTAGAATTATACATTTAAACAGACTGACAGTTATGATGACCCACACAATACAACTTTTTCACAGCAAAGTGCTACTGCATATCGCATGTCGCTTTGTGTCAAATTGTAGGCATTATCAAATAATTATCAGTCCAGATCTCGTCGGCTGAGTGATAGAATTCCTTATGTCCCGCAGGGGACAAAGGGAATTCTAGCACTCGGGCGACGATCTATAATTCTACAGTGGGATGGTCTATGCATTATTTTCAAAACTGAGTTGTGTAAGTGGCCAACAGAGGACAACGATATAAATTCAACTGCCCTTTCTGCAATTTGTATTTATAATATTGCTCTGGACAGAGCTGTACGTTTCACAGACAGCATCTGTTTCAGTATCTTCAGGAATACGCTTTAAAGAATGTAAGGTGATATGTCCTACAGAGTGGTATACATAAATATGGATGGGCATGTACACATTTGTATTTATGTATGAGTGTGATTGTGTATACATATGTGTATACATGTATGAATCTAAGAATAGTTTCTTGACTGGCCAAAGGCTTCATATGACCACCCCCACCCCGGAGAACTGCCGGACTCCAAAGGGCATACAATATGTAGAGTTATACATTAGTTTATATACATACTGAAAGATATAGGGGGCGCGGTGGCGTTGCGATAACCGGTTCTCCTCATATCACAGACGTTAAGCAACATCGAGCCCGGTTAATCACTGGATGGGTGATCGTCTGAACGATAAATTCGGACTCCCGTGTTGTGTCCTTGGGCAAGACACTTAACCCCGATTGTTCACACGGCGGCACGATGACGCCGTGGTCTAAGGCGTACTGCATGTCGATGGTGCGCATGTCTTCAACCAATCTCACATTGCCTGTGGTGCAGTGCGGAGTTACGATGTTGGGGAGCTCGCAGCCGCTCGCCGTTGCTCGGTGGTTCTCTCCAGGTATTCCGGCTTTCTCCACCCGTAAAACTGCCACGGTCATGATTAGCCATTGTGCATAAGTTTATGACCTTAAACACCAATAAATAAATGAATAAATAATCTGAAAGATATAAAGACCCATATGATCAAATTTTATGTATGAATCTAAGAATAGTCTTTTTTTTGCCTGACAAAAGTTTTCATATAATCCCCCCACCCTCAGAGGACTGCACGTCCCCCTCCCCAATGTCCTATATTGTGGTATAGTGAGACAGATTTGTAGGTGACGCAGAATAATGAAAAAAATTACTTTTTTCAGAAATAGGATTATTCAATGTAGAGGTCCCACATAAGTTCATATATTTCATGACCTCTGGAGACTACAAGTCTCCTGGTGTAGTGCAGTATATGAAATTATACAATTCTGGAGTTCATATAATATATGGAATTATATAATACACTAGCAGGGTTACCCGGTGTTACTCGGGCTGAGGAGAGTATTAAATTACTCCGAGTAGACCCCCTTTGATGACCTATGTCGGTGAGAAAACTTTTGGTCATAACTGTTGGTGCCCCTCTACACCCCACCCCACCCCGGCAGTTTTTTAAACCTCACCATTAGATTCCTGGTAAAAAATTAGACCCCTTTGAAGACCTATAGGTGAGAAAAGTTTTGATCATAACTTTTGGTGCCCCTCTACACTCCCATCCCCACCCGATACTTTTTTAAACCTCACCATTAGATTCCTGATAAAAACGTACCCCTAGGTGCCCCCCTACACCCCCACCCCCACTCCCACACACTTTTTTCAACCTGACAATGACCACCGCCATAAAAAAGACAGACATTATAAAATATAGTATAGATTATGTGAAAACTACTAACTGGACAGAAATGTAGGCTTCGCTGAATAATGAATATTTTCAACCTTTTTAATACAATATATGGAATTATATATTACATTATGTTTTTACTGATAATTGGACAGAAATGTAAACTTCGCTGAATAATGAATATTTTCAACCTTTTTAATACAATATATGGAATTATATATTACATTATGTATATACTGATAATTGGACAGAATGTAGACTTCGCTGAATAATGAATATTTTCAACCTTTTTAATACAATATATGGAATTATATATTACATTATGTATATACTGATAATTGGACAGAAATGTAGACTTCGTTGAATAATGAATATTTTCAACCTTTTTAATACAATATATGGAATTATATATTACATTATGTATATACTGATAATTGGACAGAAATGTAGACTTCGCTGAATAATGAATATTTTCAACCTTTTTAATACAATATATGGAATTATATATTACATTATGTATATACTGATAATTGGACAGAAATGTAGACTTCGCTGAATAATGAATATTTTCAACCTTTTTAATACAATATATAGAATTATATATTACATTATTTATATACTGATAATTGGACAGAAATGTAGACTTCGTTGAATAATGAATATTTTCAACCTTTTTAATACAATATATGGAATTATATATTACATTATGTATATACTGATAATTGGACAGAAATGTAGACTTCGCTGAATAATGAATATTTTCAACCTTTTTAATACAATATATGGAATTATATATTACATTATGTATATACTGATAATTGGACAGAAATGTAGACTTCGTTGAATAATGAATATTTTCAACCTTTTTAATACAATATATGGAATTATATATTACATTATGTATATACTGATAATTGGACAGAAATGTAGACTCCGCTGAATAATGAATATTTTCAACCTTTTTAATACAATATATGGAATTATATATTACATTATGTATATACTGATAATTGGACAGAAATGTAGACTTCGCTGAATAATGAATATTTTCAACCTTTTTAATACAATATATGGAATTATATATTACATTATGTATATACTGATAATTGGACAGAAATGTAGACTTCGTTGAATAATGAATATTTTCAACCTTTTTAATACAATATATGGAATTATATATTACATTATGTATATACTGATAATTGGACAGAAATGTAGACTTCGTTGAATAATGAATATTTTCAACCTTTTTAATACAATATATGGAATTATATATTACATTATGTATATACTGATAATTGGACAGAAATGCAGACTTCGCTGAATAATGAATATTTTCAACCTTTTTAATACAATATATGGAATTATATATTACATTATGTATATACTGATAATTGGACAGAAATGTAGACTTCGCTGAATAATGAATATTTTCAACCTTTTTAATACAATATATGGAATTATATATTACATTATGTATATACTGATAATTGGACAGAAATGTAGACTTCGTTGAATAATGAATATTTTCAACCTTTTTAATACAATATATGGAATTATACGTTACATTATGTATATACTGATAATTGGACTGAAATGTAGACTTCGCTGAATAATGAATATTTTCAACCTTTTTAATACAATATATGGAATTATATATTACATTATGTGTATACTGATAATTTGACAGAAATGTAGACTTCGCTGAATTATGAATATTTTCAATCTTTTTCAGAATTAGGCGTCACCGCAGACACCCTACATTGTGATACAGCGGGGCAGATTTGTAGGTGTCGCAGAATAATAAAAAAATGAACCTTTTTCAGAAATAGGATTATTCAATGTAGATGCCCTACATGTGATAAGTCTTTATATTGCATGACCTCGGGAGACTGCAAGTCTCCTGGTGCAATACAATATATAGAATTATACAATACATTGTGTATTTACTGTAAGTTGTGAGGACCCATCCATTCCAATTTTACTCACAGCAAAGTGTCTCCGCATAACTTGTTCTCATACGTTAGATACAACTATAAATTTTATCAAATAATTTCTCAATATAGTCCAACACATTTATAGTTAAATGATCTGTATATTACCTTTATATCTTACCTCCTACAAGTATCTGTGAATTTCATTGGATCAAAGATGTCACATACAGACTGCATACAAAACCATATATTGTCTGTCAACATCAATATACGCTGACAGCTATGGGTAATCTCCCCCTTTGTTCATTGATTATTCAAAATGGCGGCAGCCGATAAACGCTTCAAGATGAAAGATTGAATGTTGGAAGCCCATATTTGGTCTGAAGTGCAGGTTAGGCAACTTAAAAGGCTTCATATTCTGTGGATGTGTGTCATGTTACCTTCGAAATGAAACTGTTTGGGATGTATGAATTTGCCTTGTTACAATTTATGGGAGAGTGCCTGTACTCTCCCATAAATTGTAACAAGGCAAAGACACGTGAACACATTGTGAGAATTCTCTCATTTAATTTTGATCGCTGTTGTTATTAGTTCTGTGCATCGATGCAGCAGACGGTAAGATATATTCTCGAGTCCAATATGGAATTAACTGACACCATATATACCATATTAGGCCACCAGCAAACTGTGTAACTAATAATAGCTGGTTGTATACAATGACCTATAGGATCAACCGATACAGTGTTTGAGCTACCTCGTTTGCTATTTTTATTATACCATTGTTCTGGACAGATCCCAAAGATGCTCGATTCGGGACAAATCTGTCGAAAGTGGGGAGAGGAAAGAAGGTCGATGATCTGCTCCTCAAGAAAGTCACGACAGATACGCGCCACGTGACATCGGGCATTGTCTTGCCGGAATAACTGCAATACGACCTTATCGTTGAACAACGGGGAAACAACAGCATTAAGAATTTCGTCCCTATATCGCTGTCCATTCAGATTACCATCGATGAAGATCAACTGCCTTCGATGGTGCAAGGAAATTCCTACCCAAACCATTACACTACCCCCGCCGAAACGGTCGCATTCCCGCACGCAAGCATCAGAAACCCGTTCTCCTCGTCGGCGATACACTCTTGCCATACCATCAGAGCGCCGTAGACAAAATCGTGATTCATCATTAAAAAGAACTATTCTCCAACGCTGCTGAGTCCAGCGAACACGCTGACGTACCCATTCCATTCTGACTGCACGATGACGTTGGGTAAGAATTGGTCCGTGGTATGGACGCCTATGGACGCAGACAGTTTGTGTACTGATTCTATTGTTAGTTCTACAGGGAGTAATTGTTGCTGTCCTCGTCGCCGGAAGGAAGCTATCCCGCAAGTGAGACGTCCTGATGTGTCGGTCTTGTGCAGGGGTCGTAACTCTTAGTCGACATGAATGCGGTCGATCGGCAGTAGATCCAGTGATTCTACACCTTCCAATGAGACGGCAAATAGAGGCCACAGTGACTCCGAACTCAGCAACGAGGTCACCTGGAGGTATCCCGGCCTCATGCATACCAAAAGCACGCAACCGCTGATTTTCGGTTAACCTTGGCATTTTCAAAATGTCGGAAGACAAAAACTAGCGTGTTTTCTCAATAACCCAGGCTCTCTAGCACAACACAACACAAAGAAAATGATCACCCATTCAATTTGACATTCTCTGGTAGCACGTGCTATTTTGAAATCCGTAGCAAAATTGTATACGGATGGGTGGACAACAACAACATGTCATTAAACTCTTTGCACGACTTCTTGTTCACATTAGAACTATTATATTTCATCTTTTATGCTATTTTTCACGCTTGCTTCTATTATACTTTCTTTTTTGACTCAGTATATATTTAAGAATTGAATGCAATTTTTATAATCTTTATTGGAGTATGAACGTGTGGGAATGGGTACAAATTGTATAAATCCCTTCGGGATTCATACAATTTGTACCCATTCCCACACGTTCGGGATTCATACAATTTGTACCCATTCCCACACGTTCATACTCCAATAAAGATTATAAAAATTGCTTTAAATTCTTATAATTACATTCCGTAACTGTTTTAACTACTTTTTACCAAACAACAAAGCAGAAAGACGAAATAAAACATGTACGAACGAACTAGGCGAAAAACCACCCTCACACAAAATACAAAGCGCACAACTCTGATTTTTAATTTTCACAACTTTAGAAATGGATACGAGTATTTTAGTAACGGGCTTTATGCCACAGTTGGGAAATGGCACCAAAGAAACAGCAGCGGAGTTGATCACTGCGAGAGGCGCTAAAAGTTAAAAACCCGCCCAAATACCGCCCGAATTACATTCTGTCAACTGCGGTCTACCGTAAATGTGGGTCAAAGTTCGACCAAATGTATTCATTGGAAAATGAATTACATTTGGTCATGACGTTTTCACCAAGCTGACCAATGGGAATTGAGTATTTGGACCCCAAACGTATAACTACATTAACAATGTAATTATATACCGATAGCAGTAATGTCCCATGCAATCCAATTTCATTTACAGCAAATTGTTTCTGTATAATCAATTTAGACAATTGCGGATATAGAATTTGAGCTGCCTTTTTGCTATACTTATCACATCACTGCTCTGGGTAGAACTGTAGATTTCGAAGAACAGTGTAAAGTTCCAACCTTTCTCAGAAATAGAACTCAACAAATGTATGGTAAGTTGACCTACATTATGATATACATTCGTAGATACAGATGGGTATACATTTGTATGTACATACGTGTATATATGCACATGTAAATGTGTACATATATGAATATAAAACTATTTTTTTTTGTCTGACCAATCAAAGTCTTCATAAGACCCCAACTCTCGCGCCCCCATCCAAAGTCACATACCTCTCCCTACCCCAAGTCCTCACATGACCTCTCCCACCCCACCCCCGCCCCCTACCACGACAGAACTGCATAACCGTGAATTATTTTGTGGTATTACATAATTGTATTGAGCAAAATTGTTATTCTTTTAAAATTATTTTTAGACCCGCTCCACAAATCCACAACAGGGTGCTCTGCGTATTACTTACAAATCTTAATGCAATGACCAGTTGGTATCATGGATACAGAGCCCTGATCTCACTTTTTGATACCCGTTGCGTCTTTTCATATCATAGAGCTGAATAGAACTGTAAGTGGAAATGATTGGCTAAACTTGACTTTTCACCTTTGTTGCGGTCACAACAAGACATAGCTGCTGAAAAGTGACTTTGAACACTCGTAAATAAATAAACGATGGTTTAACCCAGTCTACGTGACCTGGTGGTGTGGGAGGTTTTCTCGCCCGATTGCTTTCCTTCTCGTGTTCTTTAGCGGGCTGAAGTGCTGCGGTGATCGAAATCCAGCAGTGAAGTTATTTGTCCAAAACGATGAGGTAAATTTCTGAATCCAGTCACAACTGTATTTGAGATGGCTGTAAAATCATGTCGACAAATTATGTCATGCACGTGGAAGTGCTTTTTGTGGCACAAATTACCTTGATTGTCTGGTTCGTACCATTTTAACTTTGCCAAATTGTTTCTTTTGACTATGGCCAACGCATTCACACTTGATGAGATACAGAGCAATAATTCATTTGACTTTATTTCAAAATTCAATGATGCAGTTACTGATAACGAAGCTGATGAATTAAACTCTCCCTTCACTATTGAAGAACACAATTGTGAATATTACACACCGGAACGCTTTAGTAATGAGATCTCTGAAATATCCACCTTATTTACTCTCTTTAATCTAAATTGTCAAAGCCTTAACTGGTAGAGTGCTAAATTATTTTTGGCCATCAAATGTTGTACACATGCCTTTGCCTTGTTACTATTTATGGGAGAGTGCCTAAGGGCACTCTCCCATAAATTGTAACAAGGCAAACCCTTATAGACTAAATAATATCACTTCAAAGATAATACAAAGCACAGGCACTGAATCTGAGCCTTCAAGTTGTGGTACCTGCACTTCAGAATAAAGCCCTAATATGGGTTTCCAGCACTCTACCAGTTAATGCCAACTGGGAGTCCCTTCATAACCTGTTATGTAATTTTCAACCTCAATCCAACTTCTTAGACATATTTGGCTTAACAGAAACATTTAGCGTCAAAAATGATATTACCTATTTACTTGATGGTTACCATCCCTTGATCACCCGACTGCGACCTGACCACAATGACGACAGAGGTGGAGTAGGAATTTTTATTAAAGAAACTATCCCTTAAAAATGACGTGAAGATCTTTCGGTGTTTATCCCACATGTCTTTGAATCCCTGTTTGTGGAAATTTCAACTACTGAAAAACACATTGTTGGAATTATTTATAGACCAAAGACTGCTCCCAAGGCTGACCTTGACTTATTTCTCGAAAAACTGTCAGATCTGCTAAACGTCATTGGAGACAATGAAAAAAGATGTTTATCTTTTAGGTGATTTTAATATCGATTTACTGGGTTTTCGCAGACATAATAAAACCGACTTATTTTTAGAAATCATGTTCAGTGCTGGATTTATGCCTGTTATCATAAGACCAATTACAGACCATTTAGCGACTATAATTGATAATATCGTCTGTAACAAAATTAATATTCACACTTCGGGAATAATTATTACGGATGTTAGCGACCATTTTGCTACATTTTATGTTGATGAATCAGTAAAAAGACTATCGTCCTATACAAACCCTTAAAAGATCATTCAAGCCAGAAAACATAAATCAGTTCAAGTCCCTCTTGTCTGAAAGTGACTTTTCCGACGTACTGAATGACCAATGCCCCAATGATGCCTATAATACTCTACTTACAAAGGTCCGCGCAGCCTATGACCAAGCATTCCTAGAAAAACAAGTAACTATTCCAAAAATAAATTGTAAAGCTTGAACTCTGGATGACTACGGGCCTACTACAGTCATCATTGCAGAAAACAAAACTGTATGTCCAAAAGCTGAAAATACCAACCATGCAAAATAAACTGAGGTACAAAAGGTATTGCACTATTTATAACAGACCAATACGGGCTCGAAAATCTGATTATTATATAGAGGATATGGAATGAGTGTTTTTCTCATATAACATTTATGAAACGAGTCTGAGAATTTTCCGTTTTGGCGAGCCTCTGGCGAGCCCAAACGGAAATTTCGGACGAGTTTCATAAATATTATATGAGAAAAACACTCATTTCATATTCTATTTATCATATGGCACACACACGTACAAATTAGCCACTTAGTATGACTTTCTAACCCATCACCTAACTTGAGTTGCAAACGGCACTTGGAAAAAACATCCTCGTATAACTAAAAATGTTTATTTTTTGCTTCCAAAACATAGGTTATGACCCCTCATTGGAACGAGTTCGTCGAGCTCGTTCCAATGAGGGGTCACAACCTATGTTTTGGAAGCAAAAAGTGAAAATATAAAAAAAAATGAATGGCGTTTTTCTTGTAGGTAAAAGATTAATACAATATAACCCACCCTAAATAGGACAGATAACGTAAATTTTCCCTCCTGAAATTATGCAAATGTGACCCAGTTGTATTTTGTTTAGCCAATCAGATTGTCCAGTTTTGAAATTGAACAATGAAAGCTCCCAACTCTAATTATGCAAATTATGAAAATGTGGCCCAGCTGTATTTTGTTCAGCCAATCAATTTGTCTAGTTTTGAAATTGACCAATGAAATTGACGGAAGGCTTTATTTATCACCGATTAATATGAAAACAAAATATCAAATGTATTAAAGTGAACAAAACGGACGAGTCATATGATAAAAAGGTATACTCCAAGAAAACAAGCATTATAAATGTATACTCCAAGAAAACAAGCATTATAAATGTATACTCCAAGAAAACTAGCATTATAAATGTATACTCCGAGAGAACAAGCATTATAAATGTATACTCCAAGAAAACAAGCATTATAAATGTATACTCCAAGAAAACAAGCATTATAAATGTATACTCCAAAAAAACAAGCATTATAAATGTATACTCCAAGAAAACAAGCATTATAAATGTATACTCCAAGAAAACAAGCATTATAAATATATACTCCGAGAAAACAAGCACTATAAATGTATACTCCAAGAAAACAAGCATTATAAATGTATACTCCAAGAAAACAAGCATTATAAATGTATACTCCAAGAAAACAAGCATTATAAATGTATACTCCGAGAAAACAAGCATTATAAATATATACTCCAAGAAAACAAGCATTATAAATGTATACTCCGAGAAAACAAGCATTATAAATGTATACTCCAAGAAAACAAGCATTATAAATGTATACTCCAAGAAAACAAGCATCATAAATGTATACTCCGAGAAAACAAGCATCATAAATGTATACTCCAAGAAAACAAGCATTATAAATGTATACTCCAAGAAAACAAGCATTATAAATGTATACTCCAAGAAAACAAGCATTATAAATGTATACTCCAAGAAAACAAGCATTATAAATGTATACTCCAAGAAAACAAGCATTATAAATGTATACTTCAAGAAAACAAGCATTATAAATGTATACTCCGAGAAAACAAGCATTATAAATGTATACTCCGAGAAAACAAGCATTATAAATGTATACTCCAAGAAAACAAGCATTATAAATGTATACTCCAAGAAAACAAGCATAACATGAAAAAAACATGGGAAATCTTGAAGAACTCAATCAATAAATAAAATTCGGCTTTCATTTTCCCCTCCACATTTGTCGACGGTAATGTTGAAATAACTAAACCTGAAGAGATAGCTCACAAATTTAACTGTTACTTTGCTGACATCGGCACAAAACTGAGCTAAGGACTACCATCGTCTTCGCATACTTTTTCCAATTATGTTGACCGGAAAAATGTCGAATCATTCTTTATTATGCCAACTACCTTACAAGAAGTAATTCAGTGCACAAATAAACTGAAAACGGAAACAAGCAGAGACTTTGACAATTTGTCCACCGAAATGCTAAAAGAGATAATATATGAGATCGCAGAACCTTTAACCCATGTAATTAACCTATTATTTTCAACTGGCCTTGTCCCAACCAAAATGAAATTGGTAAAATAATTTCCACCTTCAAATTGGGCGATCGACAACTATTCAACAATTATAGACCCGTCAGCATCCTCGAAAGTTTTAGAAACATTACTGTATTCCCGATTAATACATCTCAGGAAGGAAATAAGACAATTCATCAGTATCAATTTGGATTTAGAAAAGCACATTCAACAATACATCCTGTATTGCATCTTATAAACAATGTGGCCGAAATGAATGATAAGCCGACAAAAGACTGTACGTTAGCTCTTTTTCTTGATTTCTCAAAAGCATTTGACACCATAAATCATCCCATTCTATTGAAAAAGTTAGAACTGCATGGAATCCGGGGGCGTGCAGACTCCTGGTTCCAAACCTATTTCACAAACAGAAGGCAATCAGTGTTTCTTCCAAAGGCTAGTTCTGGGGTTCTGGATATAGCCACTGGTGTCCGTCAGGGATTCATTCTTGGACCTCTGCTTTTCATTATTTATTTATTTATTTATTGGTGTTTTAAGGTCATATACTTATGCACAATGGCTAATCATGACCGTGACAGTTTCACGGGTGGAGGAAGCTGGAGTACCCGGAGAGAACCGCCGAGCAACGACGAGTTGCTGCCAGCTCCCCAACATCTTATCTCCGCACTGCAGCACAGGCAGGGTTAGATTGGTTGAAGTACACGGCGTCATCTTGCCCCCATGTGGACAATCGGTGTTAAGTGCCTTGCCCAAGGACACAACGCGAGAGTCCGAACTGATCGCTCAGTTGGTCACCCATCCAGTGATTAGCCGGTCTCGACGTTGCTTAACTTCGGTGATCTGACGAGAACCGGTTACCGCAACGCCACCGCGCCCTCTTTTCATTATTTACATCAACGATATTATAAACGCCACACTACTGAAAATGTTATCGTATGCAGACGATATAACTGCACATTCATCTGGTAATAATTTAGACACAGTATTAGAAACAGCTGACATCCAACTAAATAAATTATTCATTTGGTGTACTGCAAATAAACTTACCCCAAATGAAACCAAAACAAAGTTCATTATTTTTCATCCTCCGAATGATTCATACTCCACTGGAAGCAGGCAAATTTTGTTTAACAATTCCACCATTTCTGCTGTTGCAAATAATCAAGATGAAAATTCCGTCAAATTTCTAGGGCTATTTACGCCATAATCAAGGTAAAAAGAATTCTCCCGAAGAGTGTCTGAAAACATTATACTACTCTTTGATCCACAGTCATATGTTATATGGTATCCAGATCTGGGTACACAGATCTGGTATCTCGACCAAAACAATTACAAAACTTCAAAAGAAAGCTATCCGCATTATTTCCAACAAAATATACAATGCGCATACCGATCCTTTATTTCGTAACCAGTGTATCTTAAAATTCACAGACCTTTATAAACTTTATGTTCTCTTGTTCATGTATGATTGGTATAACAAAACGCTACCAGAAAGCTTTGAGACCACTTATAAAATATATCAAAATCCCTCAGGAATGGACACCAGACAGTCAGGTAAATTACACACACTCAAACAAAGAACCCAATTTTCAGCCATCCTTTCTTTACATACTTTTCCTAGGATGTGGAATACTTTTGAACCATCAATTCAAAACTACCCCAGATCATTATTCAAAAAGATTCTAACTGATAAATTCCTAAATTCGTACCCACAACATATCGACTGTAACAACCCAGTTTGTCCTGGCTTTAGGTCTTAAGTATGTTATTTGTGTTATTTAAACAATATTGTTCTGTTATCTCATCATCATCATATCCTTGTACGTAAAGGCTTTACATCCTCTAAAAGAGGTAGGGAGCGCGGTGGCTCAGTCGTAGACTGTTGGACTTCTCTCCTAGAGGTCCCGAGTTCGATCCCCGTCCGGGACGACAGGCGTTGTGTCCTTGGGCAAAGCACTTTATCCCGGTTGCCTACATGGGGGCACGATGACGCCGTGTACTAAGGCATACTGCACGTCGATTGTGCACATGCCTTCAACCGCTGTAACCCTGCATGAGCGGAGCTAGAACAGAGTTAGAATGTTGACGAGCTGACAGTTGCTCGTCGATGCTCGGTGGTTCTCTCCGGGTACTCCGGCTTCCTCCACACGTAAAACTGTCACGGTCACGATTAGCCATCGTGCATAAGTATGTGACCTTAAACTAATAAATAAATAAATATAAATACTAAAGGAGGTAGAAAGGTATCTTCTAATGGAAAGACGTCTCCATCCCCCAACAATCCATTGTACTGGCTATAACCGCTTCACCACTTTAAACACGCTGCTATCCGGATTGATTTGCATTCATCTAGGGTTTTTTGGGGGTTTTTTTTATATTGGGAATGCAGGAAGACAGCCCTCGTGGCTATGCCATCTCCCTGTAATGTAATCATGTACTTAAGAACTACATATATTGCATTCCCTATTAATTGTATTCTATATGTTGATACAGGTACATGTTATATTACTAAATAAAAGTATTCTATTCTATTCTATTCGACAATGGGACCTCGAATTTTTATAATAAATCGGAGAATTGTCGCTCGTAACCCACTTTCCACTGAACAGCAACTTGTCCGACAAAATGTTTTTCGACCTAATCTACGACTTCTCCCATTTATAATAAATAACTCAAGAAAACCCAACAGTCGTGTAATGCTTAATTGTAAAGCGTGTTCGTCCCCCTTTCCACTGTCACTTGGTACTGCTGGATACGTTGGGTGAATCAAATTTGAGAGGGGTACAATGACGATGAGTGCTATAGTTTTCGAAAAGCGAGTTGTGTTCCTTGTTAATATTTATATACCATTATAGGGGCATGTCAGCAACGATTCAACAATGCTATCAGATACCATTTTTTCTTTCTATTTCTCAGCTTGTGCCGAGTACCTGTGGTTCGAAAATCTGTTTAGAACATTTTAAAAGTTTTGATTGTGCAGAAAATCAGACACCGTGATTCTGTGCACCAAATACATACTTTCAGGGCCCTTTTGCTCGAACTTGTTCTTGCATATTTTTTTTCTTGTTACAATTATCTGCGAACAGGTGCGTTGTCATGACTCGCTTTTCTGCGTCATCGTTCTCGTATGATGTGCTGATCGAAAACATTTGTTGATCACCTGCGTCAGTTACGAGCCAGCATGTTATAACTCACTCTCTTAGTGACTTGTGCCGTTCTGACAGAAGATAGCCAAGAGTGTAATAATAGCCCACCGTTACCACTGACAGAGTTGGCACTTTGCGCAGACAGGTTTACGGTTGTTCCGCCCCTCTCACGAGACAATTTCGGGCATGATCGTTTCGCCCTCATCCAGTCGGTCGATCTCCTGATGCGTGAGATAGTAGCTTTCTGAGTTTACCGACAGAACTTTGAAAATGTGTGAATAAATGTTATGTCAGCTGATTATTTCGTGCAATGTACTTTTAGACTTTTTTGTAATGTTTTGTTAGTTTTGACTGAACTTTTAGAAATGTTTGAATAAATGTTATATTATTTTGTGCAATCTGCATCGCGTTCCATAAGTGGTAGATTGTTTTCTAAGTTTTTCTAAGTATTGAGTGAAAATGATATTCGCCTCCCAAGTTAGTTCTTGCTCGCAAATTTTATTTGATGTTTCTGATAACAAAACGGCGGGTGGATAATTTTAGAAATAATATTGTAAAAGTACTCTCTCACAGTTATGTAACGTTGAGTAGTTCGAGGACATGACAACCGTTACTTATTCCCCAGTTGCTTACTCGACCTGTCTTTATCCATTTTCCAATCTTTTTTTAGGGGCTATTTTTCGTTTATTTGCACGGTTATTTTTCAGTCGGTGGTTCCTTCCTCTAAAATGCCACACAACGGTTCGCTCTCTTCTCATCATTTGTCTTAAAAGTTGTTCATTATAAGTTATCTCCGCCAGCATGTATGGTATACGGAGATTTAATACCTGGATGTAGGTTTTTAAACACCGAGCCGCAGGCGAGGTGTTTAAATGAGACATCCAGTTATTAAATCTCCATGTACCATATATGTTGGCGCAGATAACGTTATTGTCCCGTTTGAAACACAATACAAATATAGTGGAAATAAATTTGTGGACGCATTTCTCACGCTAAGCAATCACTTGGACCAAATTCGTGAATATTTTTTTTTGTTTTTGTAAACGCAGAAGTCAACAAATAGAGTTACATCCCTTGTGTCATTAAGGAAGCGAGTAAACAATATTTTGTTGACATATCGTCCCCTGAGTTCGAATGTGTTCTATGTGCCTATTGGCACATAGAACACATAGATACTCAGGGGACGATATTTGCTCTTATTTTATTTTTCTCAAGTTGTTTCATTTAATTACTCGACTATTTGATTTATAACGGCAAAATATGATCAAATTGTCGGACATCTCATAATATTTGTAACTATTTTCAGATTTTTTGGGTTCGATTTTTGTACCGAGGCGAGTGAATGCGACAAGCTTTCATTTAAACCATATATCCCCGATGTTTCGCGTGCCCATATACTCTGGATGTTGCACGCGCTCATATACCTTGGATTTTGGGTGTATCCTTTGCCATGGTTATTTGTCCAAGACATTCGAACCAATCAAAAGACAGAATTTATCGGACCAATCAAAAGACAATTATCTATATATTAATTCGTTAATTCTTCCCTGACTATAACACCAACAGCCGACAACTTCCCTATGGTGTTGACCGTCACGGACAATAAGTATGTGACGTTGTAGCAATAAATGGGCAAAACAAACTTACTTAGAATAATAACCTGGCATTATTTCAACTCTTACACGGTTAGCGTTCTAACAAAACCCAGTTTCCGACATGAGGTGACCTTGGCCGTCGAAAGTGTCGTTAAACCCCAAATAAAGGAATAAGAAAACCTAGTTGACCCGACAGAGTGTTTCCTTCAGTTTCCACTCAAAAATCACCTGCAATTTTCTTCGATGAATTTCCCAAACAATAACTCAGTGATTCAACGGTTTACATTTTTAACTTTATTTCAACCCAAAGTGATAAAATTGTTCCCTTTTTGGCATTTAAAATGGAGATTTAATGTACAGTGGTTGTACGGGTGGAGGAAGCTGGAGCACCTGGAGAGAACCACAGAGCATCGGCGAGTAACGGTCAGATTACCAAACGTACTAACTCCGCGCAAGCATGGTTAGCATTGTTCAAAGACAGGTGCACTAACGACGTGCAGAACACGTACACGGCGTCACCTTTCCCACACGTGGGCAATCGGGACTAAGTGCCTTGCCCAAGGACACAATGCACGTATCCCCTGGTGGGGATCGATCGAATCGTGAACCTTTCGGTGTAAAGTCCAATGCCGTGACCACTGAGCCACCGCGCTCCCTGTATCTTCCTTTATTACATGACGTGTGTGGTATCATTATATCATTCGATATACAGTATGGTTGCCGTGGACTGGTCACTTTCCACGGGTGGTCAAAATTTCCACGGACACAATAATATTAAATTACAAACACTAAATATAGGAATAATCCTAAAAAATTAATTAATGAAGCACCGGGTGCAACCCGGTGCTTCATTAATTAAAATTTTGCTGATGCTTATTTTTATTACCTGGAAAACGCATGCGCGGACATCACTGCCCACGTGTGAATTACGACCAGTCCACGGCGGCTGTTCTGTACGATCGTAATGATTTACAAACGATCCCTCGCAATAATGGTCATAGATTAGGACTCTCCGTCGTTACAATCGAAGAAGTGATGCTGGATTTTCTAGAAATCTAACAAAAAATAAAATCCTCATACAATCGTTTTTATTGACTCGGGTGAGACCATCTAAGTAACGAAATTCTCATTATGAGTAACAACGATAAAGAGAACAAGAAATCTTATTTTTTCAGTCCCAGCTATATAATGTTATTCAATTGTTTTCCACTTTAACATTATGTCTGAAGTAACCGTCATCTACAGATGTTAGCAGGCCATATCCTGTTTCAAACATAAGCGACGTTCAACTGATGAATTATATACTCGAGCAATACTTTAATGGCCCGGCAATCAGCTTAGGATAATTTGAGTTTTCTAGAGGGAAAAAAGACGATTACACTAATGTGTCATCATGACATAAACTGACTCTTTGTTGGACGTTGGCGCAAACCTCTGCTTAACCCTTAAGTCCCCATACAGCTACAAATTGCCCATTTTATATTGCTTTGACAAGGTTGGCCCAAGTGTATTCTTACTTGAGAACTCTACTTGTAGGATGCTTTTATTAGTCTGTGTAAAATACACAGACTATTGTTTTTGTATGGTTTCTTTTCCTTTTTTTCTTCGAACACTCCCCAGGGTTGTTTCCTGTAAATTGGATGATGGCAAATAGACCGAGATTGAAAATGACATTTCTGTGATTGTTCTTCTTCACTAACAACGGGTTTGGAGATTTCTGTCACTTCTAACGATGACAGGAATTGCAATGGAGATAAACGACTCTTGTTTTGTTAGACATTAGAATTTGACTATTAAAAACCATTTATTAACTCTCGCCTTCGGGGTTCGTTAACAAATATTTTTCCATAGTCAAATTTCCAAATGTCTAACTCAACAATAGGCGTTTATGTCCTATTGTCCTATCTTGCTGTTTGTTGTCATGCTGATAGACAGTCGCAAGTACTCGGCCATCTACGTCTTTCAGGTCGCTAGAGCCCTTGAGTATGGCCCAGTCGGCCACAGGGTTTTCAAAACCTCTAATTTGTCTTGTAAAAGTAAAATTATCCCGGAGCAATAGCTATATTATATTTATTCACATCGGAGAACAGTGTAAACAACCAAATTACAGAAAACTGTCAAACATTAAATGTTATCAGCTTATACCAAGAACTTGTTGGGATACAGACCCAACACTTGCGAAAAATGGGAATGGGAAAGACAACTAAATTAACTATATCTTGAAGGGTCTGTTGTGGTATCCGTTTCTAAAATAAGGCACTTGAATATCGACGGAGATGACTCCGTACTTTAGAACGCATCTTGAAAGATGACTGTCGCCATTCTCAGGCTGGCGCATGTTGCTTACCCATGTGGGAATTGGCAGTAAGACAGCCGTTGTGGCTAGGCCTCTTCCCAGCCATACATTCCATATACAATAGGGTGACAATAAACAGCAAACTATATGTATAAAAAAATAAATAAATAAATTTTGTAACTGTATTTTCTTTCCACTGTTATATTGTATATGTACTGTATATGGCAAATAAATCATTCATTCATTCATTCATCTGTTATTTTAATCAGGGGTCAGTTTCATCCTCAAATTGAGAGAAACCCTTTGCTTTACAAGGAATGTATAAATTATTCAGTTCTGTCTAAGGTACACGATTAATTCTACGCGATTTGCGACGCCCTTTCAGTGTACCTTCCACAGTAAGGCATTATTTAAATAGAGTATTTACAAGACAACTCTCCCAAGACTTCAATGTTGGTTCCAAAGATTTTATTTCATGCAATTCGAGAAAAATGATAACCCTTTCCATACTCACATTACTTCTCTAAACACACACTGGCATCGATAAGATCTCAGTATTTTGCCAGTGCCAGTAGGCATTCAGATGGGGCTCTTCGGGTCTTTAAAGACTTTTTATGTCTGTATACCCACATTACTGAATTGTTTAACTCAAGATATATTTTTCAGAGGTACTATGTACCTTAAGGTCTACTAGCCAATACTAAACAATATTTGCTATCAACACTCAATACGGCAGTTCTGGAGTTGGTGAAGCCAATGTTTTTCAAGTAGGTTGCGCTTATACTTCAAACATGGTATAATCTGCAGACCCGGGACCTACACCGAACGAGTCGAAACTCGCTGGAGGTTCAAAATATGGTCCACCTCACTGGCGTCACAGGTGGTCATTAAGTGCATATTTTTCAGAACTACTGGAAATTACATTTTATTGCACCTTGTTGCATTCCTGAAGTTTATACGTGTATTTCATCACACAGATAAGTGGGCGGTACCCACAATATCCATAACTGATTCCTTCATCGAACCCTTTGAAAACTGTGCACATAAATGTCTTTTTTCTGGTTTCTTGAAATAATGATTCCTGTATGAATATCTTTAAATACTGTTAACGAAAATCCATTTCTGATTTCTTTAAAAATAGTTTACCCCGAAAATAAGCCTCCATAAATTCTCTTCCTATATAGTTTATTTCTTATGCATTCATATGCTTTCGCCATTTTCACACAGACTTCAATTTACTGGTCGCAGTAAATTCTGTTTGTCTTGTCTTGACAGTGTTTTTACATCATTGTTGTCTTCCTGTACAGGAAATAGAGAGTAATCGCTTGACTGGACTGGTTACGTAAAATAATTGATGAGAGGTGAGGGACGTTGTACGAACACGAGTGCGAGAATGCGCACGAGTGTTTTACAATATAGTTCCTCGCCTCGAATGAATTATTTCACGTAACCAGTCCAGTCAAGCGATTACTCTGTTTATTACTTTTCATTATTAACGATAATTATATTATTTAACCCATTACCTAACGTAACGGTCAAAACCGGCCAACGCTATTCTCAAAACAAAAATCGCTAATTAATTTTCATCATTTTTTTCATTTTTTGTCTCTAAAACATAGGTTATGACCCCTCATTGGAACAAGCTCGTCGAGCTCGTTCCAATGAGGGGTCATAATCTATGTTTTTGAGACAAAAAATGAAAATAATAGTTATTCAAGAATTTTTTTTGCAAGTGTCGTCTGCTTTTCATGTTAGGTAAAGGGTTAAAAAAACAAAACAATGAAGTCCCCATTACACCAGGGCAAAGCGTCTTCGTTTGCGCGCACGGATACATGACACAATTGTTGATTGCATAATTCACTTATGAAGTTATTGTTTATAATCAAACCCGGAAATCCCAGTAAATCACACTTTGGAAAATAATAAATATTTTTCTCTGGATGTTTTGCAAGCAAGTAAAGTTTTTCACAATGTATCCACGAGGTGTGGTCCCAAGCGGTATGGCGATATCTCCAGTGAGAAGTGGCAGTAATATCGAGGAAACAACACAGAGCCTTCAAATATATCAGGTTATTGATAACATTACCTTTTTTGCATTCCAGGCTCATTCGACCAATATTTTATTAGAGTTTAGATAATCTACAGTTTTTGAATTCTCTCATTGAATTTTGGGTAGGGCATTCGGACACATAAGTGATTGAGATTTTTTGTTCTTTTCTATTTATTTATTTATTTATTTATTTATTTATTTATTTATTTATTTATTTATTTATTTATTTATTTCATGCCTGCAACAGGCATGTCATTCAAAGCTATTGGAAGGCAACTTGGCTATAGTGATTCTGTCATCAGCAGAATTGTCCGAAAACATCAACAAACCAACGACATTAAGGACCGACCAAGGCGCGCCTCGTTAGGCATGAACCCTTTGCTTCAAGTGGGGTTTTGAAACGCATTTGTCTCCCCAACAGGCGTTTTTGCAACAGAACTGTCCGAAACCGTTTCAAAGCACTGGGGATGAGGTCCAGAAGGGTCATCAAGCGCCCAGCTCTGTCCGATCGACATCAAAGACGACGTTTGGAATAGTGTATGTCACGACAACATTGGAATCTCAGGACGTGGAGGAGTGTCCATTGGTCAGACGAGAGTAGGTTCCTGCTTCACGTCACAGAGAGCGTGGAGGCATAGATTTACTGCCTACGTGCCCAGGAACATCGGACCTACTGTTCCTTATGGTAGAGGATCAGTTATGATCAAGGGATGCCTCTCTCGTGATTGTAAACTTGATTTGGTGAATGCACGTTGGAATCTCAGTGGTCATCAGTACATCCTGGACATTCTCAATCCGGTTGCCGTGCCTCATTTTGGCAGCCACCTGTTGGCTACTCGCCCTGTATTCATGGACGACAATGCAAGGCCACATCGTTACCATGTTGTGAGAGCATTCCTTCAGAACAACGCTATTACAACACTACCTTGGCCTGCAATAAGCCGCAATTTGAATCCCATAGAACACATCTGCGACATTCTTGGACGTCGTGTGCCAGCAAGAGATCCGCCTGTACAGAATTTGGCCGATTTGGAAGCTGCATTGCATGAGGGGTGGCAGAAGTTGCCTATGGATCGTATCAGAGGGCTCACTGGTAGCATTGGGGGGGAAGGCTCAGGCTGTCATCCAGACACGTGGTGGATACACTCGCTAATGTCATCAGACACCGCTATTGTGTTCAGAAGATCACAAGTTGGTGTGTAATTAGCTCCATTGAAATACTGCACATTTTCATCATTGTGTTGTCTTTCATCAGTCAATTGACCATTCTTTCCGCAAACAATCACTTGTGGCCATCTGAAAGAAAGCATGATAGTAACGACCGTGTCTGTTAACACCACTGCGAAAAAAAATATGTATATATAAAAAAGGTTCAAGACTTGCTGTTCACTAGAATGGAAACGTTGCGCCGTTAGGAAATATTATTGATTTCGTGACGTCACATCTACTATACTTATCAACTTTTTTAATTTTTAACTCTTAACCGACTGAGTATTTTCACAGACCTTTACGTCAGTCTAATTTGGGCACAACGGCAAATATGGATCAGCTGTATTGTGGCCTGCATGGTTGGAGAAAACGCGCCGGTATTTTCTTCTTATTGGCGTCTGTTTTAGGTTTCAGGCCCCCCTCTTAAAGTGATAGTTCACAACCCCCTTGTTATAGGACTTCACCATTATCACTGGTTCCCACCACTCCTTGACGTTACGTTTACTCAAGGAGGCTTCTTAGTTTCCCAGTGTCGAGTCAAAGTCCAATTTGAATGTAAATTACGCATGACCTTTAATAGGATGCCACAAACATGAATATAATAGATCTCCAGCTTTATCATGATCATATAGAATTTGCCAAAGAAAAGCAATCGGCGTCGATAGTGTCGTATACGACACTGTCGAGGCCGACTGCTTTTCAATGGCGACCTCTGTGGGTTGGTTTTTTTTTAAATTATTTATCTGTTGCATTTTTTATTCAAAGGTAAGCACTAAGCTATATTGCAAGCATCAAGGAAACCTGGCCGAAACACTGCAAAACTTTTGAAAAAATTTCAAACTCCGCATAATTTGGGCGCAATTATCTTAATTAGGCACAGCTTTTGTCGTCGTTATTTGAAAAGAATTTAAAGGCCTGATTTTCAAAATATTTTCATCAAATCTGGTCATGGCTGGATGACCAAATTGGATGACAAATTCATCGAAATTTATCTCTCGGAATCTTTTGTCAAAAAGTCAATTCAACTGACAGGAGAAATTTGGTTGCGTGTGTTCAAATTATAAGTATTTTATTGGTAGGAGATTTCCCACCCTGGGCAGGAATATCAGTCAGCAACATGATGCATTTTATTACCACAGTGTGGGGATAAATCCAAACCATTTTCGGACTTCATATTTAATTTCGTAGATGCATATTTATGGGATATCACCCTCTAACAAAAAACAATGTGTAAGTCTTGTGTGACCAATATGACATCGCGTCAGAATTACATGATCTTTTCTCCAAAGGTTACTATTTGGTCGGAAGTGATGGAACTTGTTATTTGTTGCCCCATCCCATTCCGTCCGCCACACAGATTTGATGTATTTACTGATATGTGGCTTGTAAAATCTTAAAATCAGTGATTGGCTTGTTTAGAGCCTGTTTTGCTGCAGTTGATAATTTTTAATTGTTAACCTTTTACTTAACCCTTTAGAAAACACGAAAGACAGACGACACTTCGTTGCCTGAGTGCTAGAATGTTCTATGTCCCATAGGGGACATAGGACATTTTAGCACCCAGGCGACGACTTGCAAACAAAATTTTCAAATAACTAATTGTCTTCATTTTTTGCGTCAAAAATATAGCTTATGACCCCTCAATGAGCTATGTTTTGTAGACAAAAATGGAAAAATATAAAGAAAATTAGATGGTGATGTTTGTGAATTACGCTGGCCGGTTTTTCCGTTAGGAATAATAAAATCACGAATCCTACAGTTAAAACTAGAAGTCCTGTCTGGAATAGTGCGCTCATCTAGGCTTAATTGCGCGTTGGAATTGCGCGTTGGAATTGCGCGCAATTGCCATATTGAATGGCAACCAAAGCACGACAGGTTCTCCTGGTTACTTTTTGCAAACACATGCAATGTTTCTGCCAATGGACCTCCGGGTTACCCCCAGAGGTCCATTGGCTGAAACATTGCTTGTGCACAGGCCAAATGTACAGAATTTGATAGCTTTATTTGGGCCATAAGGCGCACATTAACGCGTCTATCAACGTGCTATTTCTGCGCATTTCATGACAGGAGTTCTAGTTTTAACTGTATCAACAGCTGGATCTGTAAATGATGATGCTGATCGTAACAGTAACCATATATTTGTGTGATACGATAATAGTCTCACTCTCACTGTCAACAACTCACAGCATTAGCGTTGCAAAAACTGTATGAATAAGAACAACGGTATTTACGCATTGGATTCTATAAAGGGTTACTTTTTTAACCCCCTGCACACTGATGTCGAAATATCTAAAGTTCAAGGTGCAAATTTTTCCCATAATACAACTAGAAATTTAACCAATTCAATCTTGTTTGACAGAGCTCATTGAGCTCTGTCAAACAAGATTGAATTGGTTAAATTCCCAGTTGCATTATGGGAAAAATGGTTACTTGAAATTTGCTTATTTTGACATCACAGTGAAGGTAGTTAAGGAGACATGTTGAGTTTGGTGAAGTTCGAACCCATGAATGTGAACTTGACGACAAACATCAAATGTAGAATATGTACTTGATAAAATGGCATCACAACAATTCCCTTACTCAATCACATGTATGGGGGCGCGGTGGCTCCGTTGGTAGAGATGCCGGCTGCAAGCCGAGAGGTCCTCGGTTCGAATCCCACCTGCGGCAACCGCGTTGTGTCCTTGGGCAAGACACTTCACCCCCATTGCCCACGTAGGGGCACGGTGACGCTGTGTACTAAGGCGTACTGCACGTCGATGGTGCACCTGTCTTCAACCAATGCTAACCCTGCTTGTCTGGAGTTAGTATGTTGGGGAGCTGACAGTTGCTCGCCGTCACTCGGTGGTTCTCTCCGGGTACTCCGGCTTCCTCCACCCGTGAAACTGTCGTGGTCATGATTAGCCATTGTGCCGAAATATTTGACCTTAAACATCAATAAAATAAAATAAATCACATGTATGGATCAATAGTGATATTTATTTATTTATTTATTTATTTATTTATTTATTTATTTATTTATTTATTTATTTATTTATTTATTTATTTACTAGTGTTTTGGTCACATACTTCTGCATAATGGTTAATCATGACCGCAACACAAATATAAGTGAAGACCAGCAATCGTTTATTCCAATGTTGGCCATTTTAGAGGATTTCCACCCCAGTCATTGGTTATCGGGCCTTCTTTTAGCACACGCTAAAAACTAAAGTGTTAAAAACTACACTTGAAGTGCTGTATTTAACACATACTAAGTGCTGAACTAGCACTTTGTTCAAGTGTAGATATCCCAGAACTTGACAGGTGTTACAATAATACCACTTGACAAGTGTAATGTCGCGACACTTAAAAGGAAACAACGCAGATGACGCGGATCAGGATCGAACTCTCTAGCCTGATCCGCGCCATCTGCGTTGTGTCCTTTTAATTATGTACCAACCAAGCGCAAATCAAAGTATGGACGATTCTGGAAGAACCACCAATGCTAGACACTTGGGAAGTGCCATCCATTCAAGTTTCAGATGTCTGACGATTGTAATGTCTTAAAGCATTGCACTTTGAGTGTTAAAATCAAACCCTAAGAGTTAGAATGGGTTTAACACCTTGAAAGTGTCAGTTTTAAAACTTTAGTTCTCAGTGTGCAGTAAAACATAGCTGTTCTTACCACAGTAAACAAGTACTGCTTCAGTTCCCAGGGTGTTCATGGGGAAATTTGTGACAAATATAATAACTTCATTATTTACATGCAAGCTCTAAGCGGAGAGTCGATTCCTACTAAAACACCCCCGAAGTGGAATTTCCGCCCTAGAAGTAACTTTCGATTCAAGTACAAAAGCATGAACATCTCTAGATTAAATCTCCTCCGAATGTATTAGTTATCCATCCTCGATGTAATGTTAAACACGGTTCGGTCATTACAAAAGCCGCTAGCAAATTTTAAACGGACTGCGACTTGAGTCCTAATCACGTTGAAATTGCCCTATCCATCTTCCTGTACAAAACACGATATAATCTCACCTACTGAAAAAGAAATGAGAAAACACTGCATTGATATGCTATTTTCGTTTATATTTCTCCGTTCGTTTTCGCTTTAGCATTATTCAGGAAATATTGATCCACTGCTGTGAAGGTGTCGCGACCAGATCTCGATCTGACCGAGGAAAAGACCAGCTCCATGACTCAGTGGATTTCAAACTGAAAGGTCCGCGGTTCGATTTCCGTCAAGGGGAACTGCCCTATGTCCTCGGGCAAGCCACTTGATCCCGATTGCCCGCGCGGGGGCACGGTGGCGCTGTGTGCTAAGGCGTACCGCACGTCGATGGTGCATTTGTCTTCAACCAATACTGACCCTGCTAGTGTGGAGTTAGCACGTTGGGAAATCTGACAGTTTGCTCGCCGCTGCTCAGTGGTTCTTCCACCTGTAAAATTGCCAGAAACGAGTGACCCTGGATGTCGAAAGTGTCGTTAAACACCAATAAATAAATGGCCGGGGAAGGACCACTTTTTTAACAAAGGAATCAACGAGGGATATCCTATAACCTCTTCTGGGCATGGGAAGGTACTTGTGACATAACCTGGGGCTTGCGAATCACACATTTTCGATTCGAATCGAATTTCGAATCGAATTAAGTCTATTATTCGAAACAAATCGAATCTCGAATCGAATCAGTAGCATATTGAAGATGACCGATGGGGGTTGGGGTGCTATAAACGTAATTAGTTCCGATTGTGATGTTTCAAGTCTCGACTATGAAAATAATCTAACTACATCATCAAGGCATGCCTTCGTCGAAGGCATGCCTGGATGATGTAGTTGAAATATTTAAGAATTGAATGCATTTTTATAATCTTTATTGGAGTATGAACGTGTGGGAATGGGTACAAATTATGTATGAATCCATCCGGGATTCATACAATTTGTACCCATTCCCACACGTTCATACTCCAATAAAGATTATAAAAAATGCATTCAATTCTTATAATTACATTCAGTAACCGTTAAACTACTTTTTACCAAACAACAAAGTAGAAACACGAAATAAAACATGTACGAACGAACGAGGCGAAAACCACCCTCACACAAAAGACAAAGCGCACAACTCTGAGTTGAGCGCCGGTTCCGTCCAAATGATATCCCAAAGGCAAATAAGCTTTAATTTTACCAACTTTAGAAATGGAAACGAGTATTTTAGTAACGGGCTTTATGCCACAGTTGGGAAATGTCAGCAAAGAAACAGCAGCGGAGTTGATCACTGCGAGAGGCGATAAAAGTTAAAAACCCGCCCATACACCGCCCGAATTACATTCTGTCAACTGCGATCTACCGTAAATGTGGGTCAAAGTTCGACCAAATGTATTCATTGGAAAATGAATTACATTTGGTCATGACGTTTTCATCCAGCTGACCAATGGGAATTGAGTATTTGGACCCAAAACGTATAACTACATTAACAATGTAATTATTACCCTGTAATCATTATAGTTCATCGTCAAAATTGCTAGGAAACCTTAAACTGGCATTTAGCAGTGGTGTTGGAATTAGCATGGCTGGTGGCATAAGTACAGATGTTATATCTCTTAATGTAGCGGAAGTTGCACTCATATTTCAATATTATATTTGTACGATTTCTATCTGAACTATACGTTTTGTGAGACAATGAAGATTACTGATATCAAGCCATATTCCTATGAAAAAGATTCGAGAGGAAACGAATCGGGCAACCGATTTCGAATCGAACCGAATATCTACTTATGATTCGAAATCAAATTGAATCCCGAAGCTTCGCAGGGCCCTAACATGACATGATGTAGTATTTGGAGACAGTCGTTGGAGAAGACTTCCCCGGGTAGAAGGCTTTGGCTCTTACAGTTTTGTCGTATGAGGGTCATGAAGTCAGACATCAATGAGGGTTAATCTTTTACCCCAGTTGAGTATTGGATGATACTTATGGTATGGTATGGTATGTAGTATAGCAGGATAGCTATCGGTGGTTACTACCTGGTTGTTGTGGTCGTATGACCATCAATAGAAGATGGTCGTGACGTTAGAAGTAGTAGTAGACTCTGAACATGGGAATGATAGGACTTAGCATGACGTCACATGAGATCCCCCAGAATTGGGTTGAAGCATGCAAGCTTATGACAATAAATCTCAAATCAAGTAATATAAAAAAATATTATTAGATGAATTGGTATTTACCCACTCGGCAGATGGATATCTGTTGATACATTTATTTATTTATTTATTTATTTATTTATTTATTTATTTATTTATTTATTTATTTATTTATTTATTGGTTCTTAACCCTTTGAACTCTAGTGGTATCTTCCAGATCAGTTCAATGACAGCAACGGGAAGAGTCCATATTCTTTATTTGGGGGTAGACCAATTAATATTTTCAACGTGCAGCCTTGGGGATACACGTTGAAAAAATTAATTGGTCTACACCATACCTTCACTCAAACGTCCACCTACTTAATGAAATTATGAAGTATCAGGTTATTGGGCCGGAAAAGCCGCCACTGAGGGGTTCAAGGAGAAAATGCCACGTCAGCAGCAAAAGCTACATCCTGGCGAGAAAACCGTGGAAAGTATTTATTTATTGGTGTTTAAGGTCACACTCTTATGCACAATGGCTCATCGTGACCATGACAGTTTTAAGGGTGGGGGAAGCCGGAGTACCCGGAGAGAGCCACCGAGCATCGACGAGCAACTGTCAGGTCCTCAACATTCTAACTCTGTTCAAGCTCCGCCCAAGCAGGGTTACAGGGGTTGAAGACATGTGCACCATCGACGTGCAGTGCGCCTTAGCACACGACGTCATCGTGCCCCCATGGAGGCAACCGGGATAAAGTGTTTTGCCCAAGGACACAACGCGGGTCGTCCTGGACGGGGATCGAACTCGACACCTCTAGCATAGAAGTCCAACAGTCTACCACTGAACCACCGCGCTCCCCCGTGGAAAGTAAAACAAGTCATTGTTAAGTATGAAGTAAAAGGACTGAATAAAAATAGAAAATAATTACAATCAAAATGTCATAGACATGAGAGATTTCAACAGTAATGAGTAATGACACAAGAGAAGTGAACAGCTTATAAATCAACCTGGTGATTTTAGACTTGACGAGTCTACAATGAAGGATGATGATGATGATGATGATGATGATGATGATGATGATGATGATGATGATATATATTTATTCACCAGTATATTATAGATTACAATAAGATTGATAATTCCACATATATTTACAGTATTCATATGGTACATAACAACTATTATACATAAAGGATACACAAGTATACTGGTAGGGGAAAGCATTAGAGCTGTAAGTTAACCGAAACCGAACCGAGGTTTTTAGTTTTTTTAAAAAACCGAAACCGAAACCGTCGACATCCCGTAATCTAAGGTTTTTCTTTTTTTATTAAATACTCTCTTGCTGCAGAAATTCACAGAATGTAGCCATTCCAGAGTAGTGAGAGTACCCAGACACTGCCAATGGCAGTGTATGGGTACTCTCACTACTCTGGGAAGGCTACATTCTGTGAATTTCCGACATTTCAGTTTAGTTGTGTTTGCAGCTTTCCTCAAGTTGCGTGTAGGTGTCAGACCTCGAAAAATGGACAAGCACAATAAAAGTTCTGTATATTTAGGTAATTATTATATTGGCCTTCCTGATTCTTCATGTATTATAGCTTATTTCGGGCATTCATTGAGTTTCACTCAATTTCACTACCATTCAGTTATGACTCCGGACATAAGAATGAGTTTTATTGAATTTTACTTGGCCTCATGAACAAACCGAAAACCGAACCGAACCGAGGTTTTACTCCACCTGAAAAACCAAAACCGAAACCGAACAAGAAATTTAAAAACCTACAGCTCTAGAAAGCATAGCCAGATTGGCTGTCTTCCTGCATTCCCCTATAAAGAGAGAGAAAGAAAAAGAAGGCTTAAAAGGAAAGGTCGGAGAAAAAGAAAGCATACACGTGCAACATTGAGGAGTCTTGTAACTGGCTCTGCTGAGATTCCACTCTAGTGAGGGTATACTTGATACATCCACTAAGGCATATACACATCGGTGGTATGGCGGCTGGTATGCCAAGCTTGCTGGCTCTCTTGAAGCGGCCTCAACCATTCAAACGATTTACTTTGCGAATTGAGATATTTGTTCTAAATCCTTTGGGTCTTTACAGCTATACAATTTAAGACAGAGGCCAAGTCAAAAGGCCAAAGGTTCGAGAACCAGACATTTACGATTAAGATAAGCAGTCTAAAAAAATGTTTTTTATGCGTTGTACGATAGGTTTTCGTCAAACACATTCATATTTCGATCATACTAGAGGGCACAGTCGGGATAATAGGGGTTGGAGCATGTAATGTTGTCTAGATAAGACGAGAGAAATTTGATCGTTAACTTTTTCTTAAATTCCATTCTGTTCCGTGATTCTCGAATATCATTTCCTATTTCATTCCACAATTTCGGAAATGCAAAGACAGGAAAATTATCAATAGTTTTAGTTCTTGTTCTATCTCTGTGAAGGAGAACTGCCTGGCTTGTAGTCATAATGGAGTCGTTATTCACTGTGGAGAAGAAATTAGCAAAAGATGATGGGAGATTACCATTGTGCCAGTCATATATAAAGATGGAGGCGAGTAATTTGTGTAAATCTGTTATCTTCAGTATTGTATCTTTGATGAATAAGGGGTCTGTGTGAGAATTGTATTTCTTATTATTTATTATTCTTAATGACCGCTTCTGTAATTTATATAGGCGACTACACGCCTTTGCTGCACCCCATATGGGTATTCCATAAATAAAATGACTCTGTATAAGCGAGAAATATAACGTTTTCATAACTTTGTGTGGGAGAACTTTCTTTACTTTATTGAGAGCGAAGTTCGCGAGGGAAACTTTTGAGCAGAGTTGAGATATATGTGCGTTGTACGATAGGTTTTCGTCAATGTTTATCCAAAGAAATTTAATTGATTTTTCGTTTTCCCTAATACTGACTTTGTTTATAACTTCATTATTTATACATATGTGCTGATGTGTAAGATTCTTGTCTTTATGGGATGGGTTAAGTATGATGAATTTTGTTGTTTTTGTTTTTTTTTTTTTTTTTGGCGTTCAGGACTAAGTTGTTCGCCGCACACCAGTCAAATATCTTTTGAAGTTCCTCATTGAAATCTGAGACGAGTCGATTTAACTCTGAGCCAGATTTGTACACCGAGGTATCATCGGCAAATGACTGAAGGTTCAGCTTTGTTGATTTATTTATATCATTTATATATATTAGAAAGAGGATGGGACCAAGAATAGAGCCTTGTGGTACTTCGCATGTTATGTCTAGTAAATTGGATTTACTGTGTCCGAAAGAGACGAATTGGGTTCTATTTTGAAGGTAGCTTTTTAAACCAGTTGTTAGCATTACCTCTTATCCCATAGTATTCTAGTCTTCGAAGTAAAATATCATGCCTTATTGTATCAAAAGCTTTCGAGAGGTCTAAAAATAGAGCTAGAGTACTATCTTTGGTCTTTTTGTTATTCGCTTTGGCCATGTATTTTAACAAGTGCATTGTCGGGTGCAGTGTACTATGCTGTTTTCTGAAGCCGTATTGGTGTTGAAAAAGGATATCAAATTTATTGAAAAAGTTTAAAAGCCTTGTGGACATTGGTTTTTCTAAACTTTTAGAGAAAACAGGCAAAATACTGATCTGTCTATAATTTGTTAAATTGCTTTCATTACCTGATTGAAATATTGGAATCACCTTAGCTATTTTCATCCTATCGAGAACATTTCCCTGACAAAGGGAATTATTTATGATATGTGCGAGTGGATCGGCAACTAGGTTTATTGAGTATTTAAGGATGCTGGAAGTAACTTTTTCGCAGTCTTGACTTACTTTGGATTTCATAGAATTTACAATCCTTGTAATTTCGTAAGACGACGTTGGTGTGATGAACATATTGTCCGGATATGTATCAGTCAGGAACTGAACAAAGGGCTTCTGAGGTTTGGATATTTGTTTTGAGGTCTGATTCCCTATATTTACGAAGAAGGAGTTGAATTCTTGTGCAATATCATTTGGTGCATTTATTGTCCTGTCGCCAAGAGTGAAGGATGCGGGCAAGTTATGTTTGTTTTTGTTGATATTCAACGCATTATTCAGGATTTGCCATGTTTTTCGCATGCTATTTTTATTTTCTAAGAGCTTTTTTCATAATATATAGCTTTGCATTGTTTTTAAATTTTACTGAATAACCTACAGTATTTTGTAATTCCTGGTATTCAGTTCGGTTGGTGATCTTAATTTTTGTGGAGAAATTTGTTCTTATTGTTAGTTGAAATTAGGAGTCCTTTTGTCATCCATGGCTTTTGTTTTATAAATTTCTTGTTAGGTTCATGGACTTTTAACGGAAATGCCATTTCAAAAGCTTTTGAGTAAGTTTTTATGAAGATTTCATAAGCTTCATTGGGACAATTGGATTCCATTACCGGGGAAAAATCGCATTGGGCCAACAACGACTTAAAGTGTTCTATAGATGTGGAATTGATTTTCCTGGTTAACGTTGGTTTAGAGCTATCTGGTTTGGTGTTTGTCAATTCAACATAGAAAGTACCAAAATGGTCCGATACATCCGTAAGAATTATTCCGGATTTAAGGGGTTGTCCAACCTAACTCTGGTAATTTTTTTGACATTTTTCCCAATGCCTCAGAAACAGTTAAGAGAAGTAAGGAAAGGCAAATTATGTATCAAAATAATGAGTAAAGTGCATAGAAAAGGAACATATAATTTATTTCAGGAAAAAAAGTGAATTTTATGATTTTGAAGAAGATTAATTTGCCAATGGCATAAGTAACGAACCGGTAAAACCACAAAATAATCGGTAATTCGAAAGCCTTGTCCTCAATGTAATGATAACATACTACAGACTCGGAGAAAGCATTTTTTGACACACACTCTGGTGGGTTTTGATGTTTGAATGTAATAACACCAACACAAATTTTGGATGTTCCGGATGTGGCCATGTTTCAATGATGTTTATTCCGGTCATGTGATTACGATGTGGTTCTGCCAGAAATACTCAATTTGGGCAATCGTAAGAATGCAAGGACGTGATCACGCCCTTTATTTGTTCGAGACAATGTATGAGCGGATTTACAAACAGGTGACAGCAAATACTTGAGCTGTTAATGTCATAACTGCAAAATATGGTTCGAAATTCCCTCTCGTGTTGACAGGCCGTCTGAACTTTTTTGTTGACAAAAAATCTGAATTATTCCGCACTAGAAAGACAACATGAACCACTTGGAGAAGAATAACCGAGTGTATAAAATCGGGACGATACACGTGAAATAAGGCAATATTCATAACAAAGTAAGCAGAATGCTTCAGAAATCACTTTTTCACGAAGTACATTCCAAGTGACCTGGAACTATATTGAGCTTGTTGATTTCCCCCGATGTTGTGAAGTTATTTACTTCCTAGTAACCATGGAATTTGTCGCGACTGTGTTTGATGTCTGCAAAGGACCGATTGAAGATGGGTTGAAAATGATGCTTTCGCGTTTTTAAATAAGGTGCGCTTGGACGATGCTGAGAATTTAGATTTTTCTTGCAACCAACCATACTAACACAAGCGTCGATCAGTGTCTTTTGCCATCGTTTTACACGGACAAATGTGACAAATCTCCTTCACCGGAAACTATCTTTCAATTTGCATATCACAATAAACATAACCGCTGTCAGCGTGACCGTGTGGTCAAAACTGAAACGAATTATCGAATCCACGGTCAAAATTAGCTGCAATTGGCTTTTAAACAAATGAAATACACGAAATATTCGCAATTTCTTCATTATCCATGCCGAGTTACTTTTTAACAAGACCACATGCGTTCAGTTTCGTTTGTCGGCATCAAACTGATATTGTTTGTGGTAATTAATAGTACGCGAAGGCGAAAGAAGCCAAATATTTCGCATCATCTATAAATTAATTAAAATTGATAATTCCTTTTATTTTACTGAAATTATGAATTGATAAGGTGGGTGTGTTGCGATTATTATTCCCCAGACCTGGAAGTTGGAAAATCAAAGGTGCATCTAGGGCCGTGCAGTGGTGACCTCTTACCCACACATCATTACATGTACCAACATTCTCCCTTGTATCTCAACCACCGCTACTCCAATTTGAAGGATATTTGGTATTGTGATCGAGCATCATGGGTAAACGATGATTGTGTAGCTGCTGTAGCATGTGTTTCTTCCCACATTTTTTCAGAGTTGTACTTTTTCACTCTTTTGAGTTAGAAAATTTTGTTTATAACTAATTGATTTGTTACGATTTGTTGGAAAGTGCCTGCTGATACGCTCAATTGTATTGCTACAAAATATTTCTGGTGAAGATTTTGTTCCTATTACTTATCAAGCAACAACCTAATGAATATTCTGTTTTAAGCCACCAATCTGATGTTTGACACTTTATCGGAGCTGTTATGAAGGCTTATGGCACTCAAAATGTTGATTTTGGCAGGACTTTTCTATTCACCCATTAATCGATAAATTAAGTGTTATAGTTGGAAGTAAGAAAGGTCCAGAACTTAAGTCTAAAAAAAATGTTTTGTAATGTAATATGACTTTTCTTTTGCAGATACACTTATTTGGAGGGTTACCTGTCTGATAGTGTTTGGAACATGTGTGGCCAGGATCTTCAAAAAGAAAAGAAGAGTTAAACCTTGAGAAAAAAGGCATATGCCTTGAGTGACGGAGGTAGAGTCATACAAGGAAGAGGACCCCCCCCCCCCACCCCCCCGGGAAATTTTTTGTGTCAAATGGAGCTCATTTGTCACATTTTGGGGATTGCTTTGTGTACTGCCTTCTTGAAAAAAATATGTGAGACCCTCTGGATATGCCCTTCTGATCTCAATATGCCAATAAGCCTCCTTGGGGAAAGTACATGCAATAATGGTTATGTAAGGTTGATTTGATGTGTTTTGAATAACAATGTACTTTTAAGTACATTAGATGTTTTATTGCAGTGACAGGTTACAGTTACCCTTATTTCTTCTCCAACAGATATCATGAGTGTATTGGTGTCCAAGAGTTAAACAAAGCTATTATACTTATTGATAAACCAGACAAATTTAACAATTTAATCACTATCAAATTGATGCATGGGATAAAAGGGATTACATTACAGTGCAAGTGGTTTGTAAATATATTTGTTCAACTCGAATGTATGACTTTGCAGTGCATTTTACATAGGAGAATATCATAGTATCTTTCCAAACCACCACAGTAACACATACATCTTTATATTGGGAGACACTCTTTTGTACTTCCATACTTCTTCTGGTGGACTCCTTCGAGTTGACCTTTGTTGAACTCACCAAATCAAAACATCAACAAAAGAAAATGTTTGCCTTCAATCAGTGAGCACTCCACTTATAACATTTGGTCTCAATCTTTATTACTTTAATGAATTAGGAAAAGATTTTTTCGAGTATGTACTTCAATGTTTCTAGAATACAGCTGTTATTTTATTTTGAGGTATTTTATTGTAAAAATTTTGTTCTCTTACTTATGCCATAGCAGACTTTCAGGTGGTGCTATTTACACATGGAAGCAGTTCCATGTCAAATTTCAGTATCCACATGTTCTATGTTTCATTCCAAGCATTTTGGTATATAATTTATTGGGGTTATTCATTTTGAGCCTTTTTAGACTTGAAAGAAAATTACATGAAATTTGACCAAAGTTAGGTTGGACGTCCCCTTAAAAGCATGTGCCACATTATTAGTGTAAGTGTGATCAATGAGTGTATCAGAATGATCTGTTAATCTAGTTGGTTTGGTGATAACAGGTATGAAACCTTCACTGAACATCAAATCGATAAACAGACCGGTTTTACTATGAGAAGCTACCTTTAGTAGATCAATATTGAGGTCTCCCATAATTACGGATGATTTTTTTTCTTTCTTAAGCACATCAGCTAAGTAATTGATTTTTGAATGAAACAGATCCAAATACGCTTTAAGGGCTGTGTTAGGTCTATATATTGTAGAAAGGATTCTCGCTGAGTTTTTGTACTTTAGTTCGACAAACAATGACTCAAAGACATGTGATATGAAGATGGAGAGGTCCTCTCGAATACAAAAATATGTATCAGACTTGAAGAGTCTAACACCCCCGCAACCATCATCGTCACTGTTTCTCATATGTTTTAATAAAGGTTGATATCCTTCCAGGGCATAATTTATATTGTCAGGAATTTGAAATATTTCTGTGAGACCTATGACGTCGAATGTGTTCTGATGGCTATTCAATTCGGAAAGCAAATGCTGTAAGGAATCCCAATGCGCATGGGGACTCTGGCAATTAATATGAAAAGCTGAGAAGGATCCGGGTACATCATCAAGCTCGGAGTGCACTTCACTAGGAAGTAAATACTTACAATCTATTGAGTTGTATATAGAAGACAAGTTGTCTTCGGTGTTGTCATCAAGACGATGACTAAAATTATATTCGGGGCTGGACTGGATCTCGTCCAAATTTATATTACCCGCCATTATCTGCGATCCCATCACCAATAACACCGACGCACATATAGAAATTAATGGTTGTTAAGAATATGGGGTCAGTAAATCCTGCAATGTATTTCATAAATCTAGATGAGGCTTTACACAAGAATGGTGTGATGACATGAGAATAGAGGTACAATGTTGCACAACAGAAAGAAAACATTAATATTATTGAGAAGACTGTTGCTAGTTTAAGTTCCATAATTCGGGGATGGCGGGTGGAGTATGTTAGAGCTGTAGGTTTTTTACATTTCTTGTTCGGTTTCGGTTTTGATTTTTCAGGTGGAGTAAAACCGCGGTTCGGTTCGGTTTTCGGTTTGTTCATGAGGCCAAGTAAAATTCAATAAAACTCATTCTTATGTCCGGAGTCATAACTGAATGGTAGTGAAATTGAGTGAAACTCAATGAATGCCCGAAATAAGCTATAAAACATGAAGAATCAGGAAGGCCACTATAATAATTACCTAAATATACAGAACTTTTATTGAGCTTGGCCAATTTTCGAGGTCTGACAGCCACACGCAACTTGAGGGAAGCTGCAAACACAACTAAACTGAAATGTCGGAAATTCACAGAATGTAGCCTTCCCAGAGTAGTGATAGTATCCAGACACTGCCATTGGCTGTGTCTGGGTACCCTCATTACTCTGGAATGGCTACATTCTGTGAATTTCTGCAGCAAGAGAGTATTTAATAAAAAACGAAAAACCTTAGATTACGGGATGTCGACGGTTTCGGTTTCGGTTTTTTAAAAAAAAAACTAAAAATCTCGGTTCCGTTTTGGTTAACCTACAGCTCTAGAGTATGTAGTGCTCTGGTTCTGCAGGTTAATGTTATAAGATCACTATTAGGATCACTGTGATTCTATTTATTAACAGCTTTTCATTTGGGGATGTGCCTGAGAGTGTTTTGAACAGATGCATGTATTTTAATATGATACACTGCTATTCACCTCAATGATTATGCGGTGAGGCTAAGTAATGACTGTGAGTGTTTAAACAACATAAGTGATGATTAACGCCTGTAGAAAATGGCATCAAACAGAGTCCAGGTTGGCCCGGCACAGTCAGGACTTCCGGACACTTCTTCCCAAGGTCTCATCATCAGCCCGGGTTTCCCTGTTATCTGTGCTCGTTGTTAATCTTGGAGAAGATTGGTAATACATTTAATTGATGCAGTTAAAACTAGAAGTCCTGTCACGAACTGCGCGCTTAGCTAGGCTTAATTGCGCGTAGGAATTGCGCGCAATTGCCATATCGAATGGCACCCAAAGCATGGCAGGTTCTCCTTGTTACCCATAACAAACACAAGCAATGTTCCTGCCAATGGACCTCCGGGTTACCCGGAGGGCCATTGGCTGAAACTTTGCTTGTGCACAGGCCATATGTGCAGAATTTGATAGCCTTACCATCGTCATAACGCGTAGATTAACGCGCAAATCGACGTGCTATTTGTGCGCATTTCAGGACAGGACTTCTAGTTTTTACTGTAAGCGTTGGGGGATTGCGATCCGCTTCAGAATATGTGGGTCAGCGCTGGTTATATATATATATATTAGCATTAAAATCACTCTAGACAGGACAATCAATCGGAAGTAATTCAGCACCAATGCTATTTGAATAATTGATTTAAGTAGACGATCAGTAAATAGATCAACTCAACTGCTTCTTTAATGTAATGGCTTTGTTAGGTCGGGCGAAGGAGGTCTATTTGGCTTAAATGAATCAGTCTATACACGAGTGTAAATGTTTTACAGTCTAGCACCAAACATCCAGTAACTGGCTGCTGATGGTAGGCAACACAGCAGTTACATTCCTGTCATTAAGCTGTTTATCAAAATATAATTACAAGTTGTCTAGTTGTTCTCTACTCAGGACGTGGCTGCTTCAAGGACACAATTAATTTCTGAGCATGGCTTTCAACTGTTATTCGGAAAATTGGTTTCAAGGCGTATCTGTATACAGAAGCATGGATGCTTTTGGGGGCAAACTTAACAAACTAGCATTTCGCATGTGACACCGATTGGCTGCTTCAAAGACACATTAGAATATTTAGCATGACTTTCAATTATTTTTTTCAAAATCTATTGTCATTGAATCGTCAGACGAAATTTCTGCTCGTAATGGTCATTTGAATATTTACATGACCTTGGCTGCTTCTAGGCATGGATTGGCTGTTTCTAGTACACAGACATGGCTACTTTCAGGAAACAAAAACAAATCAGCTTTACACACGGGGCATGGATTGGCTGCTTCGAGAACACAATTAAATATTTAGCACAGCTTTCAACTGTTTTTTAAGTTCAAATAGTGAAGGAATAAAAATAATTTTAAAATTTATTGAAAAGGTTGACTACTTTCAGAAATGATAGAAGAATTTTGAGTGGACTCGTATGATAAAATAGATCTCTCAGAGATACTACATTGAAATACTCCCCTCTGGAACGACTAAAATCAGTGCAATGTAAAAGAATGTGTTCCACGGACAACACCTGCTGGTAAGGAATGCACTCTGGTCGCATATCACCCTCTAACAAAAAGGAATGTGTAAGTCGTGTGTGACCAATATGACATCAAATCTGAATTACATGATCTTTTCTCCTAAGGTTACTAGACGAGTAATGATTAAAAATATTTGGTCGGAAGTGATGGAGCTTGTAATTTGTTGCACCATCCCATTCCGTCTGCCACACAGATTTGATGTATTTCCTGATATGTGGCTTGTAATCACTGAATGGAATTTTAAAATTAATGGTTGGCTTGTTTTGAGCCTGTTTTGCTGCAGTTGGTGCCTTTAATTGTTAACCTTTCACTCAACCCTTTAAGTGACACGAAAGGCAGACGACGCTTTCAAACAAATTTTTCAAATAACTAATTGTCTTCATTTTTGCGTCAAAAACATAGCTTATGACCCTCATTGGAACGAGCTCAATGAGGGGTCATAAGCAATGTTTTTGAGACAAAAATTGGAACAAAATAATGAAAATAGGGGGGGGGGGGGTGATTTTTGTGAATTACGCTGGTCGGTTTTTGCGTTATTTTGGGTAAAGGGTTAACGTAATGGAAATATCCAGCCAACACTATTCAAGAAAATCACCATACACAGTTTGTTAGTTTGCCAAGCTCTTCTCTTGGAGTTCGTTCCAATGTGGGGGCCAACATATCAACATTTTTAGTTATTTAATAACTTTTAGGGGACGTCCCGCCCATTTATCGTTTGGGTAAAGTGTTTGACCAGTAGAAACTCGTGGAACCCAAAGTGTACATTCACAACTCCTGAACCATACTTATACTTGATTCGATGACCTTGAACTGTTGATCGCCATTGCTCGGTGGTTCTCTTCGGGGTACTCCGGCTTCCTCTGCCCGTAAAACTGTCCAAAACGAGCTGACTCTGGCTGTCGAAAGTGTCGTTAAACCCCAATAAAATAAAATAAATAAAGATCCTTGAACTGTTGATTTGTTTTTAGGGGCCGTCAGCTTTATACGGTTATCATTAGGATTTAATCCCGGGAACGGGAATTGCCGAGTTCCCGGTTCCGAAAGCCGGTGTGACAGGAATGGAAGTCCGTAGGAAAATTAGTCCCTCTGGACTATTATTCCACGGAATTATAGTCCTAGGTCTAACATTTCTAGGAATCGTAGTCCGCCGGACTACTATTCCTAGAAATGTTAGACCTAGGCCTATAATTCCGCGGAATAATAGTCCAGAGGGACTAACGTTCCTATGGACTTCCATTCCTTTTACACCGGTCATGATATTCGGTAAATCTCTAGCACGGAACCTGGAATCACGCATATTGCATACAGCGTTGGCAGTACATCAGTAGATAATACCTTGATATATACCGAACTGGACTGGGGGCAATGATAATTTCATGCTGAAGCCTTCCAGCACAAATTATTGTTGACCCCGCCCCTCCACTCCAAAACAAATGCGAGATAGATTCGCCCATTTGGCTGTGCATAGTAGATAATAGGACGATCCTTCTGGTGGCGTCAGGTTCGAAAGGATAAAATCTCACCATTTTATCACCAACGCTCAACAGAATTAAGTAGAGTTGAAACTAGAAGTCCTCTGACTGGATTGTGCACTCTCCATTACTTTATTTATTTATTTATTTATTTATTTATTTATTTATTTATTTATTTATTTATTAGTGTTTAAGGTCACATACTTATGTGCAATGGCTAATCGTGACCGTGATAGTTTTACGGGTGGAGGAAGGCGGAGTACCCGGAGAGAACCACCGAACATCGACGAGCAACTGTCAGCTCTTCAACATTCTAACTCTGTTCAAGCTCCGCTCAAGCAGGGTTACAGCGGTTGAAGACATGAGCACAATCGACGTGCAGTACGCCTTAGTACACGGCGTCATCGTGCCCCGATGTAGGCAACCGGGATAAAGAGCATTCCCCAAGGACTCAACGCGGGGTCTACGACTGAGCCACCGCGCGCCGCACTCTGTTGAAATAAGAGCGCGCCGGGTGAGAGCTCGTTTCTTCCTTTCAAACTGCACGATTAGCGTAACACTATTCCTGTAGAAATACTGCTTGCCCAACTCCGTACAATTCTATACTAGTATCTAGAGATCATTAACATCATTGCTAACCTCTACTAGGATACATGTAATGATGTAAATAGATATTAAAATTCGACCGCATATACAGAATGAAGAGAGTGTATTATTACTTTAACACAGCGCCATACATTCTCTACTCGAAAAGCATTTCTAATTTTCCATAATAGCGCAAGAAACACTTGCAAACTTTCATCACATGGACCACCGATGGTTCATGTGATGAAAGTTTGCAAGTGCTTCTTGTGGTTTGCCCTCAGAAATTGTAAATAATTACTAAGTGAAAATCTATCCCACAGCGACTCAGTTGTCATCCACCCAACACACACTGTTCTCTCGATATTTTCTTTCCGCTTGATCGGCTCGGTTCATGATTTCATTCCAACTTCCCTGACAGCGCACATTATTTTGGATTGCATAGCTTGTAGGTCATGATTGGATATCGCTAAGTGTCTCAAAGTGTAATCGTGACCAATAAAAGCGAGTTGGTGTCTATAAATAAGGCCATATGTAATTCTAGGAGAGGAAATTCCCCGGCATTTTAGAAGTCTCAGACCCGTTATTATTATTCTTTTGGCATTTGTCACCTCATAACCCTTTATGGTCAGCGCCTTCCGGTAAACAGACATCAACTCCTCCCGTGATATTACTGTGGCGATGCCCGGAAAGAGGTGATTTATGTTTATCAGCAAAGGCTGCCATTATTAGTCACAAGCTGGGCCCAGTACTATAAAACTTTTACAACTGTATTTTCTGGAATTGTATTCTCTAGTTATGACTTTAAATGGGTTGAAATGAACCATTACCATTTTCAAAGATATGGCAATTTGCCAGTTGGCAAATTGCCATATCTTTTAAAATGCTAATGTTTCATTTTAGTCAGTTATATTAACAGGTCAAAATGTAATTCCAGAAAATACAATTGTAAAAGTTTTATGGTATTGGTGCCTAGTTGATAATTATTTGAACCGCGGTTCATACCATTAATACTCACGCGGTGATAACAGCAGCTTACTGTTTTGAGAAACTCGATCTCCAGATAGAAACTATTCAATGGATGTCCAGTTTCTTCAGACAGAATTAGACATTTTACCACTGGAAAGTGGAACTCTGGTATGTAATTTTAGTTCCAGCTGGTAGAATTTCTGCGTTTATGTTGATTCTGTTGCTGGTAGAATTTCAGATTCTGGTCACCACGGCGTATGCATGCATCAAGTATTTCTGCGCTGTAATTAAATTCTTTGTTATATTAGAATCCTTGCAACATGTAAGAACATCATCCTTTCACCAGCGTATTTCGATCAGGCAAGCACCTTACCGGCATATTTGAATACGATTCAGACATGGCCTATGAACGTTTAGTTTAAACAATATTGTATTCAATAAGTGTTAATTGTTACATAATATAGACATCAGAGTATTATCAACTCAAAAATAAATAAACAGTAAGACAATATAACACAATAAACAGTTACATGGTACAAGGTAAATGAGGGATTTGACAAAAAGCTTGTAGCTTATTCTGGTCATCTCCTAAATATGAACGTTTCTTTTACTGTTAAACATTTTATACGTTCATCTCTTCGGCGCATCTGGCATGACCAACAATTTCCGTCATTGGAAGAGATATTTACAGGAAAGTTAGCTCCCCTTACTTTAGTAAAATTATCAGTAAATTTAACACTAAGAATATGAAAATTTCATACAAAACTGGAAATCTTGAGATTTGTATCATCAGTATGCGCATCATTTAACAAAATTCGAGTATTTTCCTGTAGAGTAGTATACAAATACAGAAGCTAGTTTTTTTTTGCAATTGTTTCCCCAATCCGTTTAAACGTTTGTCTATTATTGCTCGTTTAAACCCATTTAAATATAATAAAATGGCGCGGCGGCGTTGCGGTAACCGGTTCTCGTCAGATCACCGAAGTTAAGCAACGTTGAGCCCGGTTAGTTCTCGGATGAGTGACCGTCTGAGCGATCGATTCGGACTCCCGCGTTGTGTCCTTGGGCAAGCCGAGAGGTCCTCGGTTCGAATCCCAGCTGCGGCAACCACCCCGATTGTCCACATGGTGGTACGATGACGCCGTATACTAAGGCGTACCGCACGTCGATGGTGCGCATGTCTTCAACCAATCTAACCCTGCCTGTGCTGCAGTGCAGAGTTACGATGTTGGGGAGCTGGCAGATGCTCGTCGTTGCTCGGTGGTTCTCTCCGGGTACTCCGGCTTCCTCCACCCGTACACACTAAAAACTAAAGTGTTAAAACTGACACTTTCAAGGTGTTAAACCCATTCTAACTCTTAGGGTTTGATTTCAACACTGAAAGTGCAATGCTTTAAGCACTTAGACATTACAATCGTCAGACATCTGAAACTTGAATGGATGGCACTTCCCATGTGTCTAGCATTGGTGGTTCTTCCAGAATCGTCCATAATTTGATTTGCGCTTGATGGGTACATAATTAAAAGGACACAACGCAGATGACGTGGATCAGGCTCGAGAGTTCGAGCCTGATCCGCGTCATCTGCGTTGTTTCCTTTTAAGTCTTTTAAGTGTCGCGACATTACACTTGTCAAGTGGTTTTATTGTAACACCTGTCAAGTTCTGGGATATCTACACTTGAACAAAGTGCTAGTTCAGCACTTAGTGTTAAATACAGCACTTCAAGTGTAGTTTTTAACACTTTAGTTTTTAGCGTGTAAAACTGTCACGGTCATGATTAGCCATTGTGCATAAGTATGTGACCTTAAACACCAATAAATAAATAAATAAATAAATAAATAAATATAATGAAACGTAAAACCATCTTTTGATGTTCTGAAACGTCTGTTTATTTTATCAACATTGTGCACCTCGTGACATAATACAGACACTACTCCTTCCCTTAATAAAAAAAGTCTAGGAGGTAAGATTCCTGGAAGAATAAAAACTTGCAAATTACTGTAAAACACAACATCGCTAAACAAATAGCCAAAGTGGACAGTAATTTAGTTGCTTCTAATTAGCTTACTATAAAAAGTGAAGTTTCCTTTTGTAACTTTTAATAAACGAAAACAACAGACAGCTCAGAGAGCTGTCTGTTGTTTTGGTTTATTAAAAGTAACAAAAGGAAACTTCGCTTTATTTTGTGTGGATGTCATATGTGTTTTCGCAAGAATTACATGCTTCTTAATTGGACCTTCCTCGTTCGTGTAGTTATTCAGGGGAGATAACTTTATCGAAAGTCAGTTTTCATGACGCGAATGAGTGAAGGATGTCAGGCAAATAGCAGAGAATGAACCAATCTTCGACTGAGACAATCATTGAAAATAAATCTGCCGGAAGTATAATTATTTGAGCAAAGCATGTAATATTTTCAGTCTGTTAGCATCGGAATTGCATTGAAATAATCTACGTTGTGACGCTGTGTAATTTACCACAAGATAAAGTTTATCTCGCTTTCTATATATTTGCCGATTATTTGGAGGCGTTCAAGGCATTTCTTCGGTAAATGGCTATTAACAATGGATACAATTACGGGAGCATATTATATTGACTTCAAGAAACTGATTGTGTAATCCTCTTTATACCGACCAAGAGGTTTCCATTTGTTGTAAAATAACAATATCTCTTTTTTCAATTTATAAGATGAACTTTGGAGGGATTACTCCTGAAGCGTGTATGTTGATACTTCTGTCGTGGACTTTTGTTTTAAAGATTTTGTTTTCCTTTCCCCTACATTTTAGGAAACGCCCTGCGACTCATTTCATTATTTTCTTTTTTAATCTTTCAAGCTGTTATGCGTGGCGTTTTCGGTGAATGTAATGGAGCCAACCTAACGGCAGGTTTGAAGTACGATTCACACATTTATGTTCTGCCAAATAGGAGAAAATACACGGATCTTTAAAAGGTCTTTTGAAAAACGTAACAAAAAGAAAGTTTCTGTTTTAACAGACGTTATAGCTGAGTTCTCGATTTTACGTAAATGCTAATGATGACGAGAAGCCATATTTTATGTGGTCTGCCCGCCACAGAAGAAAGCATGTACAAGTTAATTGTTGAGATTTTCATGGGATTGGGTCTGTTTTAACACTTTACCTAACGAATCGACCGAATCCACTCACGTAATATGCAAATTCAGCAGTTGCAAAAATATTATTTTTCAAAACATTTCAACAAAACCATATCATGTGACCCCCCTCATTGGGACGCGCTCGTTCTAATGGGGGGGAGGGAGTCACCAGATAGGGTTTTGTTAAAATGTTTAGAAAAAAAATTTAAAAATGGTATTTAAAGTAACAAATTCTGATTCGTCTGCGTTGAGTGAAGGGTTAACCCTTTACCCAACGAAGACGATTTCAAAATTTATTATTTTAAAAATCATTTTTTTTAATTTTTTCAAAAAAATTCAACAAAACCATATCATGTGACCCATCTTTGGAACGAGCTCAACGAGCTCGTTCCAAAGAGGGGTCACATGATATGGCTTTGTTGAAATTTTTCGAAAAATTATACTTTTTCAGCTGCTGAATTTGCATATTACGCGGGCGGATGCGGGCGATTCGTTGGGTAGAGGGTTAATATTAACATTCGTATACAAAAAATTCAAATGAGAACACAGTAAGCGGTAAGATGCTGAATACATTTCAACAAGATCACAGTATGTTTTGCAAATTTATCCTAATCAATTCCCGAAAGAAGCCAATTGAGAAGCAAAAGCCAAGATGAAAATAAATGAATAAATGACTCGTACATATCATGGTCAGTGAAAACAGTGTTCCGGTAACCTGAGAAATGTATCAACAATTTTGTTGCAACTGACAAAAGAGTCTAAGCTGAGTTAGTCTGTGCTTTAAAAACAATTGTTTTATTACAATTTAAAAAATTATATGCAATGATTGCTTTGTTGCAGTTTATTGCCCGCTGGCACTCCACAAGGAACTATGGCGAAACAATTCGATATAATTTTATTTTGTTGTTTCACAGAGCGAATATAAAAGTTGGCTTGAATAGAGATGGTAATTATTTCAATAATTTTTCTGCTGCGTTTTATTGAGGAAATGCCTGCCGGCTCCCCACAGTGAACTGCAGCGAAACAATTCAATATAAATCAATTTGGTCTATTATTGAGCGAATACAAGACCTGAACAACACTTTAACTGAATGGGAGCTAAATTACTTTTTCAAGGGTGAAACCAGTGACTGGGTAAGTTGAGTAATGTTTCAAAGACTTTGATTAGAATCAATTGTTGTGTTGCATCTCAATGGAGATTGCCGGTCTGCATACACCAGGGAATTGCAGAGGAACAACTGTATAGGGAGTGAACATTGAGCTGAGGACGGAATAGATCCTATTTTGCTCTATACTACAGTTAAAACTAGAAGTCCTGCCACGCGCTTATCTAGGCTTAATTGCGCGTAGGAATTGCGCGCAATTGCCATATTGAATGGCACCCAAAGCATGGCAGCTTCTCCTTGTTACCGATAGCAAACACAAGCAATGTTCCTACCAATGGACCTCCGGGTTACCCGGAAGTCCATTGGCTGAAACTTTGCTTGTGTACAGGCCGTATGTGCAGAATTTGATAGCCTTACCATCGTCATAACGCGTAGATTAACGCGCAAATCGACGTGCTATTTGTGCGCATTTCAGGACAGGACTTCTAGTTTTAACTGTAAGTTCTACAGACAACACAAATAGCACATCTTACCAGTGCCTGGCATGTTATCACCACGACCAACTACCAAAGTTCATTGGGCAAAAGATGACGTATTTGTGAGATATATTCACAGACAGTTGCACAGGCCAATGCAGAACACAGCCAGATGTATGTTTTTAATTAGAACAGGCCCTGAGTGGACAGAGTGCTAAACTATTTTTTCAAAACAAATTTCTAATTGTACTAAGTTTTCAATGATTATGTTGCTACCAGTACAGATAGTCAAAGTAAGTCTAACACTATTTTACCAACAGACAATTGTTTTGTTACATTTCATCGTAGATTTCCGGTAGGCATTCTCCAATTAACTGTAGCAAAGCAAATTTATATAAACACTGCTGTTCTACTACGAAGCAAATATCGCGCTAATCCCTGAACCCAATGACGCTACTGTGACAACTCAATGTGCACTCGTCAATGTTTACTGCATTTATGAGATGCATTTCATGATTTAATCACATTGGCTAACGTTGAAAACAGTTTTTACGCTCATTGTACACACGAAAACTTCTGAAAACCCCATGTGTGAAAGAGTGCTAAATTAACCCCGAAAGATGATATATAAAGAGGGTATGTCAATTCGTGAAACTGTAAAGAAGAAAGAGTTACAGTTACGAAATGCGCGCTTATCTAGGCTTAATTGCGCGTATGAATTGCGTGCAATTGCCATATTACATGGCATCCTGGCAGGTTCTCCTGGATACTCAGAGCAAACACAGGCAATGTTTCGGCCAATGGACCTCCGGGTTACCCGGAGGTCCATTGGCTGAAACATTGCTTGTGCACAGGCGATATGTACATAATTTGATAGCCGTGCTATGGTCAGAGCGCGTAGATTAACGCGCAGAGCAACGTGCTATTTGTGCGCATTTCATGACAGGACTTCTAGTTTTAACTGTACAGAATATCTATCAGTACAAGCGATCTCTATTTATTTATTTATTTGATGTTTAAGGTCACATATTTATGCACAATGGCTAATCATGACCGTGCCAGTTTTACGGGTGGAGAAAGCCGGAGTACCCGGAGAGAACCACCGAGCAACGACGAGCAGCTGCCAGCTCCCCAACATAGTAACTCCGCACTGCAGCACAGGCAGGGTTAGATTGGTTGAAGACATGCGTACCATCGACGTGCAGTACGTCTTAGTACACGGCGTCATCGCGCCCCCACGCGGGCAATGGAGATGAAGTGTCTTGCCCAAGGACACAACGCGGTTGCCGCGGCTGGGATTCGAACCGAGGACCTCTCGGCTTGCAGCCTGCACCTCTACCTACTGGGCCACCGCGCTCCCCACAAGCGACCTCTGAACTAACAAAACATATTAGTCCCTTTAGTAACCTATCTCGCTCTTCATCATCATTGACCATTTGTAGCAAACATTGTCAAATAAAGTCATCAAAAGTAAACGACAACCATCCTGATTTGATCATTATTTGAGATTTGGCTGCCTGAGGATTGCCATCGCCCCAAGGACAGTCAAAACAGGGAGAGATGCCATTTTCTAGAATTCTTTTAAAGTACAATACACGTACAATAAGTGCCCCAGCACACCCGTAAGAACTCTCAAACATATTTTTGATCCATACCTTTAACACTCCTTACAATTATTATTAAGAAAACTCTGTCAACCGTAGCTGGACAGGCGTAGAGATGGGCCAAGATGGGAATTACTTGCAGCCATTAGCCGCATTAGGTCCCTCGAAAACGATCTAAAAGAAAAAAATGATAAATGATAAAAAATAAAGGTATGATACTGAGAACAAAATCCAGGTGTAAAGTTGAAGGCAAAAAAACAACTAAATATTTCTGCAATCTTGAAAAACGACACTACACTCAAAACACGATAGCAAAACTGGTTAAATCTGATGGATCTGGAATAAGCGATCTTAATGATATTATTTCTGAACCACGAAATTTATACGAAAAGCTCTACTAGATTAAAAGCTCTGAAAATAATATTCCTAATTAAGATATTTCTTTCGATTCTTAAAACCCTTATCTAACCCTTCTCGATGAAGACGAAAGTCAGTCACTAGAAGGTCCAATATCGGATATGAATACCTCACTGCTCTAAAGAATATTGAAAATAATAAAAGCCCTGTCTCGGACGGCTTCACAGCAGAATTTTATAATCTTTTTTGGAACACCTTAAATTACAGTTATGATTCAGGAGAATTCTCCATTCCTCAACAGGGGTGGCATAATAACATGTATTCCTAAGCCAAACAAACCGACAGTGTACATACAAAACTGGCGACCATTATCACTTGTTAACGTAGATGTGAAAATAGGCTCCACTGTAATTGCTAATCGTATAATGAGAGTTTTACCAAAACTGATAGCAGAGACTCAACTTGGTTTTATGAAAGGAAGCCATATTGCGGAATCAATTTAACATTTGACTTAAAATAAAATGCGAGGATTTAGATATCCCGGACTCTTATTTTTGTTAGATTTTGAAAAAGCATTCGACTCCCAAGAGTGGCCCTTCATTGAGACAACTTTAAGATTTCTCGCTTTTGGTGCTTCTATCCTTAAATGGTTCAAAACATGCTACAAAAATATTTACAGCTACGCACTGAACAACGGTAATTGCTCAGAAAAATTTAATCTATAACGAGGTATCAGACAGGGCGACCCCCTCTCCCCATACCTGTTTATTCTTAGTGTGGAAATCATGAGTTTTGCGTTAAAATTCAATCCTGATATCAAAGGCATAAAATAGATAATTCAGAATACCTGATTAGGTAGTATGCAGGCGATTCGTCACTTTTTCTAAACTATGATGCCACATTCTTAAACAGAGCATTTGAAATTGCAAACTTATTTTCTGGTTGCTCTGGTCTCAAAGTACATTCCGATAAAACACAGCTTATATAGATTGTATCGAAGCGGGGTTGTGGCGAAGAAATTTACAAAAGAGAAGAACTGAACTGGAACCATGGAAAGACTTTTACAGCATTAGGCATTGAATTTAATCTACTACAGTTAAAACTAGATGTCCTGTCACGAACTGGGCGCTTATCTAGGCTTAATTGCGCGTAAGAATTGCGCGCAATTGCAAAAACGGGCAGTGTTTCTGCCAATGGACCGCCGGGTTACCCGGCGGTCCATTGGCTGAAACATTGCTTGTGCACAGGCCATATGTACAGAATTTGATAGCCTTATTATGGTCATAACGCGTAGAGTAACGTGCATATCGACGTGTTATTTGTGCGCATTTCATGACAGAACTTCTAGTTTTAACTGTATATGAAAACTACACGCAAAGCAGTTACTTAGATAAAGTAAGAAAGATTGCGAAATTGTTGAATGACTGGTTCTTTAGAAACATTACACTGATAGGTAAATGTGTAGTTATAAAAACTCTTGCCCTACCAATACTAATCCATTGTTTATCGGTCCTCCCAGATTCCGATATGATACTTACACAAAGAGGGTTTACGAATGGTAGGAAGCATACAAATGATTTTTGGAAAAGAGTTCAAGATACTTGGTCACAGCCCAATAATAACGTCGCTACATGAATGAAATGAAATCGTTCGATCTTTCTTGTTCGTATTGAAGGGAAGATATATATATATATATACTACTCAAAGTTTGCTAAGCACCAAGTATATCTATCTACCTGTTTTACGTTTTAGTTGAGATATTTTTATGAAAAGTGTATATAGTTTTTATTTAATTATATCTTTAATCATTTTAGTACAGAAATTAAGATTTTGTTTGTGTTTGACATTATTTTTTAGTTTTTGAATACGATAACCATGGAAAATGGATATTATTGGAAAAAGAGGAAATTTTTCAAATTTGCCAAAAAGTTGACGGAGCGAACTGGTATGGGTTCAATATCGAGTATGAGACCCATTACTGTTAATTACAGCTTCACAACGCCTCCTCATGCTCCCAGTCAGGATCCTGATGGTCCTTTGTGGGATAATGTGCCATTCTTGGACAATGATGTCACCAAGCTCCTGGACATTTTTGGGCTTGGCTGGACGGGCTGAAATTGCAAGCTGCAAGTCATTCCAGACATGTTCGATTTGATTGAGGTCAGGGGATCTTGCTGACCAGTCCATACGCTCAATCCTCTCCCCTGTCGGTACTCCCGGACAACATAGGCAACATGAGGACGGGAATTATCGTCCATCAGAATGAATCTACCACCCACTGCACCTGCATACAATAAGACGTGGGCATCCAGGATCTCATCAACATACCGCTGTGCAGTCAATGTACCACGGTCAAGGACACAGAGCTCTATACGTCCATCCCAGCTGATGCCACCCAGACCATTATTGACCCTCCACCATAGCGGTCATGTCCAGCAATGTTGGCTGCATGAAATCGCTCTCCCGGTCTTCTTCATACCCTGGAACGCCTATATGTGTAGTCTAGGCAGTACCTTGACTTATTTGTAAAAAGGACAGGTCGCCAATCTTCTCTGGTACATCCAACATGGTCCATGGCCCATTCATATCGTGTCTGGCGGTGGTTCTGGTACAGCGGAATGCGAATACATGGTCTTCTCGACCGGAGACCGCCTTCGTGCAACCTTGCTCGGATAATCTGCGTCGAAATATTTACCCTGGATGCATTCTGGGGGTCACTGTGAAGCTGAGTTACTGTTGCAAAGCGGTTCCTAAGGGCCTGAATGATCAAAAACCGGTCTTCAGCTGCAGATGTTGCCCTGTCTCTGCCACCACCATGCCGTCGTACTGGTGTGCCATATTGCTGAAATCTTGCTCAGGCTCTGGTGATCAGCGTATGGTGCACACCGTGGGCTTCACCACCCTGACGATGCGTAGCCCCTTGCTCCACCATCCCAACAGCCCGCCACATTTCTGCTTCAGACAAATGTCTTCTTACATTTGCATTCACCATATTCAATCAGTAAATCACAAGGGTTTGTGTTAAAATGAAGATTGAATACCCTACACATGTCATGTACATGTCGACAGTACACGAAAACCTCATGAAAATCAACGGGTACATGCTTTCCATGACTGTTACGAAAAGTCTGCCTGTCAAGAGAGCTCATGTAAACACTGTGTACCTTCTCAATACATACCTCATTCATATATACCAAATATATCGCAAATATGTCACAAGCAAATTTCACAATGATGTGTCAAATATGTGGTGCTTAGCAAACTTTGAGTAGTATATAAAGTAAATTCCGTCCATTTTGTTGAATTGTGTATATAGCGATCGTAAGAAGGAAAACCTCTTACAGACATAATCCTCATTAACATATATAATGAATGGTAAGACACATCTGTTCCCTTTATACGGTAAATAAAGGTGATACTTTAAAGTTAAACAAAAGACGTCACTATTTGTGCAACATGTCTACTGTACTACGATTTTCTAAAGATTTCTCAGTCCAGCTCTGTATATTATTATATATACAACATTAGTATGTACACAAATTTATATCTGAAATAAAACAAATTCTGTTTGGTAGGATAAATGTTTTTCTCTGCAACATTACTCTCTGCTGTGTGTAAGAATATTCCTCATGGATTGTGACGAACGCCTTGTGGCAAAACATTCGATGGTCAACCAGATATGTTATCACTTCAAACTTAGAGTAACTGCTAAACCTCCTTACATATTTGTTGTTTGACAAGTCATCAGCAGATAGCGTTTTCGTTCCAGTTGGGGATAGAGATAAAAAGAGGAGGTATTCGATTCAATAGGAGTGTGTCGAATAACAGGAAGCAACTCAAGATGGGGTAAAATTACCGAAAAGGACCCCCAAAACTATCTAAAAGTACTGAAACGGACCATTTCTGAATGTCATTTTGACAACCACATACTTCCATTGCACCGAGAAGTCTCTAAAATGCATGCCCGATTCAAAAGGAGTGCGTAGAAACAACCTTACAATAATTAAAATAACCGAAACTGACTTATCCAAACCCACGTTTGGATGGTAATCAACTGTGATGTTAGCACGTAGTTCTATTGGACTGCAGGGCCCCCAAAGGTATATTAGACTGGTACAGAGTACACTTTATTCGCACAGAAGATCTCCAAACATTGAGTAGAGTTGACACTTTGTTAGATTTTTGGTTTTATGGACAATGTTGACTACTTCCAGACAAGTTGTTAATTCCAAAGTACTCTGACAGAGTGGATTAGTTTTATTCAAGCTTTATGGAAGCTATTGTAACCACTCATACAATTTTGCAGTAGTAATACAACAGCATCAGTTTTCTATCATTCTAACTAAAACTAATGGATTCTGTGTGGCACCAAACAATTTCGGACAGTATGAACACTGCCTGAATCAGTGTATATTCTGGACCATCTTTATCAGTGAAAAGGTAAGCAGATCTCCTAAGAAATTTTGTTTAAATTAGCTGTAATTATGTTTTTTTGGCATTGGCCATTGGTTTGTTTATGGACCTTGAAAACGTTTCATTAAGCCTTCTACAGTGTATATGGGACATATACAGATTTTGTTCAATGTTTTTGTGTGGTGGTGATATGGAACTTATGGAAGGTCACTATTGAACAATTTGTAACTAATTTTTAAGGAAGATTAAATGTCATCATCATTCTCCCCCTCTTAACCAACACTGTATCTTGTTGACAGCTTTAATCCTTTGAGCTATTAATTATCCTGACGTCCAAACGTTACTGGGAATTCAGTTTCTTCAACGTTTTTCAAAATAGGACGTCAAGCGTCGGAAAGTACAAATAACATATTTTTCGCATTAGTGATTAACTGGTTGAGGGCTAGATTATTTTTGGTGGTCTGAATTTGTTATTCAAAACTTGTTTTACAGTACGTGGAGAGTGGATTGTAACTAAATCACCCGAGGAGTGGAGTTATCACCCAAAGTATCACTTTCAAATTCTGTACATATGGACCAAAAACACAATCAATGTTTCATCCAATGGACCTCCGGGTTCAACCCGGAGGTCCATTGGCTGGAACTTTGCTTATGATTGTTATGCTTTGCAATAAATTTGCAATTATGTCTCGGGTGGAATCTCCACTCTGCGGGTGATTTATTGATAATACACTCTCCAGGTACTGTATTACAAATTATTGGAGGATTCCCATAACAGAACATATTTATATGAACAAAATATTATTTGTGTTTGACTGGACATGAAACATGAGGAAGGAAAACGCTGGCTTCTGCTCTGGTACCCTCTGGTACCCTCATTTTTGAAAGCCCTGATAGCGGCTTCTATCATCCAACCAGTTAACAAAAACTTTATTTGTGGTTGACTGAATATGAAATCTAAGCAAGGAAAGTGTTGGCTTTTGCTCTGGTATCCTCATTTTTTGAAAGCCTTGATAGTGGCTTCTAGCACTCAACCAGTTAAGAAGTCTTGACAGCAGGATTATATTAGTATTCTAAGCTGCGATAACATTTGGCTCAATGGTTGTCACTTAGCACTATTCGGAAGAAAATAGGAATTGAAATTAAAACTTTAAAAAATCGACAAATAATAACAAAACAAATGACCACAAAGTATCATCGCGATGTCTGATTTCGTACGTCATAAGACGTACAAAAGTATCAACGGGTTAATAGCAGTTTGTCTTTTGGGTCTACTACTCGAACAGTTGGTCGCTGAAAGACTAGAATTGTTCAAGGATCCCTCGACTCAAATAACATCCACATTTTGTTCTGTTATCCTGGATTTGGATTTGGAAATGTTTAAGTTAGATTCAAATGCATAAATCTCAAGAGGGTAAAGACGAAAGATTGGACGGTCACACCATGGTTTTTGGAAAAAACTATACCAAGGTGCGAATTCAGTGGAGACGTATCGTCGTGTATCTGTACCATTGGACCTACTTTTATGAATAATTCACGATTATCACCTCGAAGCCGATGATATTCCTTAAGACTAGTGAGGTATTCATGATGCCACTTATGTCTAAATGTTTGTATCAAACCAACATAAATACCAGCACGTTCACGAATGTTAGTGTCCCTGAATTGATATTCAGGGTTATCAAGTTCATTGTTATACATTGGTGGGCAGAGCAGTGATTCTACCTATAAGTAAGTGGGATGGAGTTAAGGCCTCTGCATCCTCAGTGGCTTCAGAAGTGTAATTAACGCAGACGATATCAAAATTTATTATTTTAAAAATCATTTTTTAAATTAAAAAAAAAAAATTGCAACCAAATCATATCATATGGGGAGCATTGGCGAAGCGAGACCGGTTCTCGTTAGATCGCCGAAGTTAAGCAACGTCAAGCCCGGTTAATCCTTGGATGGGTGACCACCCCGCGATTGGTTCGGGTGCTTCCCGCAGTAGTGGCTGGTGTGCGATCTGCGAAGTTTGAGTGTGTGACTCTGCGACGTTGAATAACGTGCCAGCTGTGAACGTTGGGAATGTTCGCCAGTACTGCTCAATCCCCACCGTGCCTAGATGTAAAATAGGGACCTGCTGAAGCGCTTGCCTGCGTGTCCGTCTGTGGAGCACCGACAGTATGCTCCGTTGAGTTGAGCTGAGGCTGTCATGGAATGAACAAAAGGTGTGTACGCTTATGATACGGGGTAATAATGTAAGTCAGAGAGCACTGTGGTGGATTCTAGACGTTAACATTGCATTATATCATGTGACCCGTCATTGGAACAAGCTCGAATTTGCATATTACGCAGGCGGATGTGGCCGATTCGTTGGGTGAAAAGTTAAGGGGCCGGTTGTTCACAATGGATTAAGTTTCAGTTATAATTGTACGAAGTTCCTCAAAATTAACTGTGGAGCTATGGAGGACCTTTTTGAGATCAAGTTTAGTCACACCAATCAGTTGTTCGTAGAAACCTCCTTCCCACGGAGCTCGATTCCTAATGAATTGCCACTCTAAACCCTTGGATGTTAACTGATCAGTCATTTGTTGGATTTAAAACAGTTGCGGATCAAACTTCGTCATCAACGTATTAGCTGATAGAAAAGTGCTGACTTTGTCAGAAATACGATTCCGAGGTTGGGATCTGCGTCTTGCGATTCGACGAAGTGCCGCCATGAAGGATTCGGTTGTTAAGTCTTTAGTCAGCTCCAAATGGACTGTACGTGTTGCTGCACATATAAATAAACACACGTACGTCTTCTCAGAACCCTCATTCCCCTTGACAAGGAATGAACCACAGAAGTCAATGCCTGTGTAGTAAACGGTGGAACATCAGAAACCCAACTCTCTGGTAGAGGCGGGGGTTTGGTAAACGATATGGTTTCCCTGTGAGTTTGCGACAAATAAAACAGTGTCTGAGAATTGCCTTCACCAGCTTCCTGCTTTGCGATGTCCAGTACACTTTTCTAAGTGCAGTAACGTAGAGTTCATTCCCGAATGTTTGATTCTGGTATGTGTGTCATATACAACAAGTTTTGTAAAATGACTAGATTTGGGTAATAACACTGGGAATTTAACTGAATCATCCAACGGTGAATTCTGTATACGACCCTCTAGTAGATCTAATGATATCGTTTTTATCGATAAACAACTATAGTTGGCTGATGATGGATGGTTTTTCGTTTATTGCTTAACCCTTCACCTAACATGAAAAGCAGACGACACTTGCAAACAAAATTCTTGAATAAGCATTTTTTTCACTTTTTTGTCTCAAAAACATAGGTTATGGCCCCTCTTTGGAACGAGCTCGACGAGCACGTTCCAAAGAGGGGTCATAACTAGAGCTGTCACGATTTTTTAATTTAGGAATCGATTAATCGTAGCAAATAATCGATGATAATCGATTGATCGTACCTAGATGACCCCATCTCCTTCTCTTTGAAGTCGATAAAAATGAAGTTGAAGTCAGTTGATCTAACTCAAGTAAACAACGAAGACGATCCTCTTGTAGTTACATTCAAAGCTTTGATGTTCTGAACTTTTGAACCGTCAGTGTAATAATCAAGACCGGTCGGCAGTTGCGAAGTTCGCAACTGCCGACCGGTCTTGATTATTACACTGACGGTTCAAAAGTACAGAACATCAAAGCTTTGATGAATGTACCTGAAAGACAAATGCTTCCAATAGCTTTTTGGGGTTTAACATCGATGTTCTTAACTCTTTACCTTTGGAAACAATAGTTCTTTCAACATATTTTCTTTTCATTATTAAACGTCTAAAACGGGATATAATTTACCGATTATTCGACAACGAAAAATACTAATCGATTTCGCCGTGACCGATCAACAATCGATTAATCGATTAATCGTGACAGCCCTAGTCATAACCTATGTTTTTTGAGACAAAAAATGAAAAAAATTAATTGCCGATTTTTGTGAATAGCGCTGGCCGGTTTTGGCCGCTACGTTGGGTAAAGGGTTAAACGATGCACATTAGCACGAGTACGATTATTTGCAATCTCAATATTTGTGGGAAGATCAATATGATCATCTAACCAAAAGCAACTTTGCCACATGCATCCCGCCATCTCTGTGAATTGAGGTAGCATAATACGCTTCCTGTGATGAATGACTTTTATCGGCATTATTTGTAATACAATAGTTTCTAATGACCAAAAACGAGTGAAGTCGGAATCATCAGGTTGAGTCAGGATGTATAACATTGTTGTTGTGGATTCACACGTACTTTGTTGACCCAGAGGTCCACAGAGTAAATGATCTAGTTTCGAGTTCACTGCTACTTGCCCAAAACCAGTGTGAAGTATTTCCTTGCCAACTAAATCATAATAGTAATCATTGCCAATTAATATAGACACTTAAAAAAAATCGCGACATCGACGCCGTAGCTGCGACGGGTGGTGCATTCTCACAAAATTCTAAGTTCATCAAGGGCCATAACTCCAAGAAAAATATTTGGAACAACACGTGCATTGAACAGTGGCTAGACATCAATAAGATACACTTACAGTACCGGCGGACTGGGTTGCTGAATGACTACAGTGAAATCTTGTAGTTGTTTTTGTCGGTATCCTTCAGATACAGCTCCAACCCTGTAGTCAACTATACCGATAAATCTAGTGGTAAACGCCGCGGGTAGGGTCTTACTTAGCTGAGGACTCCCAGCGTTTTGCATCATTCAGTGGGGAGCTCTCTGTGGGAGCTTCGCACGGAATGACGTCGTGATTTGTGGCTGTCAGTGGGGGAGAGGTCTCCCAGCGTTTTGCATCATTCAGTGGGGAGCTCTCTGTGGGAGCTTCGCACGGAATGACGTCGTGATTTGTGGCTGTCAGTGGGGGAGAGGTATGACAGGAATTGTGTCGTGGTTATCCAGTGACCCATCTCCGCTGGTGCTGTATATGTCTGGACATATTCTCGTCTCTTGGCAGGTAGACAAGCTAGCTGCACCAAGCCACCAGCATCCAAGTACAAATGAACTGTTGTCTGATAGTACGATTCCAATGCTGCACAGTATAATCCCTGGGAGACGACAGGTAGACAGCCAATCTGGCTATGTCGTCTCCCTGCGGTATACATGCATAGTTGATCTCTTGTTTGTATTGTATGAATGTACATATCTATATTGCTGTATACCGCTAAATAAATAAAAATTCAATTCAAAATTCTTACATGCCAAATATAAAGTCATTCCATCAATATTTCAAAAGTTATTGAGTTTTGAAACTCGTTGGTCACAGACAGACCGACATGAAACTCGTTGGTCACAGACAGATCGACAGACCGACAGACAGACCGACAGACCGACATTGTGCATTGAACAGTGGCTAGACATCGATAAGATACACTTACATGCCAAATATAACGTCATTCCATCAAGTATTTCAAAAGTTATTGAGTTTTGAAACTCGTTGGTCACAGACAGACAGACCTACCGACAGACCGACAGACAGACCGACAGACAGACCGACAGACCGACATTGCCACTTATAGAGCTGCTAGTCGCAGCTAAAAACATACCAACAGCAGTAATTGAGACGATTATGTAAGCAAGCTTTAAGATTAGTTTAAGTGTTTAATAACTATTAGTACAACCCCTAATGATATATTTCCACTGGTATACAATGGTTACAAAGGCACTGGTTTGAAAGGCATGTCATTTATAAGGCATAATGAAAAACATAAATTAGTAGTGTACTTGTCACACAGTCTGACAGGTGGAGTATGTTTACTTATTCCCTACATCACAAAGCTTATGGAAAAGGCCAGCACATTCAGTTAGTAGCTTAACACTTATGTCCCCATACCTTTAAATGATAGAGTGGGTGTCTTCCCACTAGACCAATTCCCTTTGGACCAACTCCCACTAGGCCAGTTCCCAAAAGACCAATTCTCAAAAGACCAATTTTTTACTGTTATTGATTAAGGGTTGATTAAAGATAATTAAGAAAACATTTATTTACTGAAAAGCACTTTATTTGATAAAAAAAATCGCGACATCGACGCCGTAGCTGCGACCGGTGGTGCAATCTCACAAACTTCTAAGTACATCAAGGGCCATAACTCCAAGAAAAATATTTGGAACAACACATGCATTGAACAGTGGCTAGACATCAATAAGATACACTTACATGCCAAATATAAAGTCATTCCATCAAGTATTTCAAAAGTGATTTGAAACTCGTTGGTCTCAGGCAGACCGACATGAAATTCGTTGGTCACGGACAGACCGACAGACAGACCGACATTGCGCATTGATCAGTGGCTAGACATCAATAAGATACACTTACATGCCAAATATAAAGTCATTCCATCAAGTATTTCAAAAGTTATCGAGTTTTAATACTCGTTGGTCAGACCGACCGACCGACCGACCGACCGACCGACAGACAGACCGACAGACCGACATTGCCACTTATAGAGCTGCTAGTCGCAGCTAATTATCATCCTTATAACCTGCAGGGTGTGCTAGTGTCAATGACGACAATTTTGAAGTGAGTTGTTTTGAGAACTGTATTCGTAACGGTTGAGTAATCATTGGCACAACTAATGCCTGTACTGTAACCACAGATGCATCGACACAAACAATATGAATCTTGACCGCATCCAACTCACGACAGTTGGATACGGCATTACCAAATGTAAATACATTTAACATAGACGCTAACTTTCCTGTGATGGATGACCTCTGCGATCTATCATCGAAGAGCAGATGACCTGTTATGCTTCCATCACTATTTTCATTGTAGACCTTAACAACTACAGTCTGAAGTACAATATTTGTTGGAGATATATTTGCTTTCTCATACCGTGTGGTGTCGACAATGGTTTGCTTTAACCCTTTACCTAACATGAAAAGCAGACGACACTTGCAAAAAAAAATCTTGAATAACTAATTTTTTTCATTTTTTTGTCTCAAAAACATAGGTTATGGCCCCTCTTTGGAACGAGCTCGACGATCTCGTTCCAAAGAGGGGTCAAAACCTATGTTTTTGAGACAAAAAATGAAAAAATAATGAAAAGTAATTGGCGATTTTTGTGAATAGCGCTGGCCGGTTTTGGCCGTTACGTTGGGTAAAGGGTTAAGTCAATTCTTAATAGTGTCACCTTGTGTAGAAAGTGGAGTCTCGTGTATTTAAGTTTCGTCGATTTAGTTTCTGCAGGTCAGCTGAACTTTTGAGAGATATCGGGGAAATCACTCGCCGCGGTTTCTTTAAAACCTGATTAACACAAACTCGTGTGATGTTTACCATTACACTTAAGGGAACGCTTTGTTGAAACGCACTGTTTTATTCGTTGTTTGCCAAAGCAATTGTAGCATAGTCTATTTGTTTTCACAAACTCTACACGTGAAGGTCTGTCGGTAAGTTTTGTACTATCGGTTGGTTGCCAGAGCAAAATACACATTTCCTAGTTGTAGTTGTTGTAGGTTGTAGTACATGTAGGTTTAAGGATATCAGCTGGTTCTTTAACACTGGTATGTAATGAAGTAATTGTGCCTTGAACCTGAGCAGTTTCATGGTCAGGTTCTTTATGTGTTGCATTGCAAAAATCTAAAATGGCAGTTTCATCGGTGATGGCCGTTCGAAGTCCCAGTTAATTGCCACTCCTTATTGCCATGTTGCCGGGCAATATTTCTTTGTAGATCTATGGGCAATGTATCACACAGAGTAAGAACAAGAATGGTTTCGTAAGTACTCGTTCGTTTTCCAAGAGATTCAAGCGATCGGATGGAGCTTTCGATACCGTCAGAAAATTGGCGTAGTGGCAACAAATTAATGAATTTGAGTTTTTCTAGATCAGTCAGATAGTTTATGTACGCTTGAACAATTTTAAGGTTTTGTCCATAACGTTTTGTGATAACTTCAATTTCTTTGTCGTAATTGTCTGTTGTAAACGGGACACCTTTAATTGTTAATTCCGCTTCCCCATTGATGTAACATTTAAGGTATGTGAATTTGTCGATTTTATTCAAGTTAGTAGAGCAATGAATAGCAGAACTGAACATGTCCCAGGAAGTTGGCCATTCTTGTAGATTACCGGTAAACTTGGGAATGTTTATTTTCGAAAGGGTAACTTTCTTACGTGTGTTATCACTTCGATTGACGGTATCATTCGGTGATTTGTGATTCGTCGTTTTCTAGTTACTTTGCACATACAGTTCATTAACCCTTTGAGCCCTGGTAGTATCTTCCATGTCAGTTCAATGGCAAAATTGGAAGAGTCCATATTCATTATGTGGGGGTAGTCCAATTAATATTTTCAACAAGCAGCCGTGGGGCTGCTCGTTGAAAATCTTAATTGGTCTACCCCCACATATTCATTTAGTAGCCTTCTAACTTAATGAAATTATGAAGTATCATGTCCCTGAGCCGGAAAAGCGACCTCTCGGGTGCAAAGGGTTAATAACTCTGCCTCACCAGCTCGTCTGTGCACATTATTGAGATAGTCATCACTTCCGACTATAAATTCTTCTAATTGTTCATCGTCCAATGCACTTATTAAAACTCTGACGATTGTTTCGAGTTGGGCCATTTTGCGTTTGAAAGTTGTCAGTGTCAGCGAACTTTCGAGAGCGTCTCTTGCTTCGATTGCAGCTTCCATTTATTTGAGAAGTTTAGTCACCTGACTACTATGTGCGCGTCGTATTCTCTATTCTCGGTCCAAGTTTAGTGGATTGTATTAGGAATTGGTTATAAATCGAAACATCTTTCACGCGTAACAATGATTTTATTTCCTCGTCCCCTTTTCGTCTCGAGGCACAGGCTATATATCGAACATGGACATTTGATAAGACAATGCAATTCACACAAATTTGGATTAAATCGAGGGAACTCTATTCCCAACAACTGTATCAATGCAGAATGTTGGTGAGCGATGGGTCATTTATTCACTGTGTTTTATATCTTATTAATATTCGATCACTGGGAGCAGTGTTTTCATTATATTTTGTATGATAAGTTTCATGACGCCCATCTTGGAAAATAGTTGTGGTCCTTTGGAGGCTAGTTATTGGTGGGTGTGGATCCAAATGTCACTACAAATACAGTCCACAGTTAGTTTGGCTAAAATTCAATTCAAATCAGCTTTCAACTTAAATCAACTGGGTTGAGTGAATATGAACCCAAATGGGTTCATATTCACTCAACCCATTTGATTTTGGTGGATGTTTATTAACCCCAACTGATTTTTTAGAGTGTACAAGAATACTTTTATTACATTTTTTAATTAATAGTACTTGACGGTCATTGAGAGGAATGATAGTTTGTTGGTTCATTGGTCCGAGCATTGGACTTGAGATTGAAGGGTCGATAATTCAGTTCTAACCGGTGTCATCTGAATTGTGTCCTTTAGAAAGACACTCTTCCTGAATACCTTATCGAGTGTCTGGTATCGCTGTGTATTGAAGCATAGGGTACAACGTCCGTACACTTCCCTGATGCTAATCTTGCTCTTGCAGGGCTGGTTAGTTGGAGAGGGTGGCAGTTTACACACCGCCGCTCAGTGGTTCTCACCGTGTACTCCAGATTCCTCAACAGCTTTAACTTAAAGACACGATATGACCATGCCTGTTGAAAGTGTTGTTAAGACCCCAATATCCAAAACCAGAAAGCATTTTTTCATTTTTCATTTGTACACAAAATAATGTTGTACTGCAGGGCAAAAGCGGATTTTTCTGTTGAGTCCCATGGTGGCCATCTTGGAAAACTGAGTTATGCCCCTCTGTAGGACAAGTTTTAGGGTGTCTCGAGTTTTCTACAATTACAAAAGTACTTGTATAATATGTTTTACTACCCTTTGGTGACTTGGTGCAAAATGTTTAACTGTGCCCAAAATAACACATGACAAAAGTATATTCTCTTTTCGAGTTCATTGACGGTCTTCTTGGAAAAGAGAATTATGCTATCTTCGGTAAATGTTTGCGGGGGGTCTTGATTTTATATGTACACATCAACAGACATTTTTGTACCATGATTACCTATTCTACTATATATAAAAAGCCTATGGCATAAATTTTAGTTTTACACACCAACCGTGGTGAACACGTCACCAATGGGATTTCAATAGATAAAATTTACACCTACAGTGGAATTACATCTAAGCTGACCTTTGGTGACCTCGCCTTGAATGCAAACTTTTCTTAATTTACCGCTCGTCGCCTCGTGAAGAGTGAAATGAAACCGGCAATTATTTATTATGTTTTTAAATAAGTTGTCCTCATAAGATACCAAAAATTAACAAACAAAAGTTGTCTCATGTTAATAAAGCATCCATAACTCGAAATAGTACGTTATTATGTTATTAAAATGAAAAAGGACCCGCAATTTGCTCGTTTTGTTTTCTATTTTGTTTCCGCGATAAAATTGCCAGCGGAAGTACCGTCATTCGGTACTCATGTAAACAAAAACAGATTCGCACGTGTGAATATTGATTTATTTAACATTTAAACTCTTATTAATCTGACGATCATGGTATAAATAAAATATACCTAAAGAAGCTTGGTGGACCAAATGTTCACCACTCGTGGTGAAGTGGTGTTAACTGTGCGCCAAAGGCTCGCGGTTAACACCACTTCACCACACATTTCGTACACCAAGCTACTGTGGGTATATTCTATATGTATACCATGTGTCATACTTTCTGCACGCATTTCCCACTTTGACCACTGACCGCGAGACTATCAGTCCATTTCTTCAACTTGAATAACAGTGACAAACATGTGATGCTTCAAATGGGCTACAAAATCATGACTGAATGCATACCTTAACTGGGTACCTGTATAATTGCAGATTGCAGAATGTCCCCTTGTAATGTAAGTAATAAACCAATGGGATTAACCCTTTCAGAACGATATGCACATGGTTTTGTGTTTTGAAAAAGTTGCAATAGGCAAGATATTACCGTAAATGATAAATGTGAAGGAATATCAGCGACGAATTAACCCTTCAGTCTTATATGGCCATAGGATTGAATCAGTCCTTTACCTTCCTACAAATACAAAATTGATTAGCCCATTTTCCAGAATGCGATATTTTATAAGACAATACCAATCAGATTGTGAGATATAATGGGTCAAGCGCCCAAAGAAGTTCGTGTTAATGAACTACAGCAGTGGGGATTATGTGCAGATTTCAGAGAACTTTCGGTGATCTCGTGGTTTTAAACCACAATCGTTTCCCCACTGTGGAGATATAGAATTTTTTACATTCACGGTATCAATCAAAATGGCTGCTTTCAAGGCATCACTTCAAAACGAATACGAGTCAAATTATCACTGGAAATGATCAATTTGTTCTAAAAACGTATAACGAAAAGAAAATCTAGTGTTTTTGAGTGGATACCGAACATTTCCAGCAATAATTTAACACGCATTCACCTTGAATTGATGCATGAAACCCGCTAGTCCAAACATGGCCTGAAAGTCCGTAAAATACGTTTCTGGTTTGGCACGTCCTTTCAAAGGACCAAAAACTTATATTACGGACTTTCATGCCATGCTTGGATTAGAAACCCACCAACTGAATCACATCGCAAGGCGCTATCTATTCCGAGTATCAATCAAATAATTTCCGCGTATCAATGATTCAATGCGCTGTTTATTTTCATGCGTCAATTCAAGGTTGAAACGAGTGAAATTATCAGATTCTTATAAAAAGCGTATAATAAAAAGAAAATCTAGTGTTTTTGAGTGGATACCGAAAATTATCTCACTTGTGACCGAGAGAAATGGTAATTTTCGCTCGCGCAAGCAATCGCGAAAAATAACCATTTGTCTCGGTCATTCATGAGATAATTTTTGGTATCCACTCAAAAACACTAGATATCCTCAATATACTGCGTCCCAAAGAAGTCGTGACAATGAACGGAATACGGGATAGGAGTCAATTCCGAAATGGGAGTGTTTATTTTCGGTGCAGGAAACGTTTGTTCTTTCTATGATACATGTACATTAGACATCAGTAATAAACCCTTGGGCTGTTATTCATTCTTCTCGGACCGTTAATGCACTATAACACTCTCCAAACTCATGTTATTGTTATATTGTTCCATGGGAGTCGAAAGTAAATGTGTTTTTGACAGCAGTGTGTAATACATTGCTATAATTACATTGTTAATGCAGTTATACGTTTTGGGTCCAAATACTCAATTCCCGTTGGTCAGCTGGATGAAAACGTCATGACCAAATGTAATTCATTTTCCAATGAATACATTTGGTCGAACTTTGACCCGCATTTACGTTCAAGTTAATAATTAGTGATATCTCAAATGTCAATCGACAGTGTGAAATTATTTCAGTGATTTTATTCTTGAACTTGTTGTCGTTTCATAGGTGATTATAGTTTACTGGTATGTTAAATAAATTGTTTTGAACATTCCAAGTTTTCGTTGCGAAAGACGGCAATTTGACAAATTTGGGTCAATGCCGAAAACCGGCGCTCAACTCAGAGTTGTGCGCTTTGTCTTTTGTGTGAGAGTGGTTTTTCGCCTCGTTCGTTCGTACATGTTTTATTTCATCTTTCTGCTTTTGTTGTTTGGTAAAAAATAGTTTAAACAGTTACGGAATGTAATTATAAGAATTGAATGCAATTTTTATAATCTTTATTGGAGTATGAACGTGTGGGAATGGGTACAAATTATGTATGAATCCCGAGGGATTCATACATAATTTGTACCCATTCCCACACGTTCATACTCCAATAAAGATTATAAAAATTGCATTCAATTCTTAAATGAACCGAAAGCGAGAATTCTGTCATATCAAAATGAATTGACGTTGTTATATATTTATGAGTGATACATTGACGTACGCACATAAATGATAATGTTGAAATGTCTCATATTTCTTGAAATGCGTCTGATTTCTTGAACTCTTTTTCTCATAAATTGAAAATAATCACAATTTAGTTCTGATGAATACCTTAACAAAGCAATTTAAGTAAGGATGACGTAGTATAGTGGGAATGACAATGTTACAATTCTTGGACAAGAATTGTTCCCTGGAGACGTTATCTTATATCTTTGATTACTATTACAGACAGAATGATGACAGTATTTTGAAACCATTGTGACAAATCGATTACGTAATGTAATTTGTATCGACCAAAATTTCTTTTTTTTAACACCGGTGGAAACATTCACACAGATTCCGAGATACCAATGAGAGCAATGTGTGCGGTTGATGTCGATGTGCTGTTCTTGTTATTGTTTCAAGAACTGTTTGTTGTTAAAACATCAAATCAAGCCTCAGTTTTATCTCATAGAGTGAAAGAGCAGGGTGGAGACGTTGGGCAGCCTAGTTTTATATTTTTTGTTATGTGGTAGGTGGGGGTAGGGGGCGGTGGCGTTGCGGCAACCGGTTCTCGTCAGATCACCGAAGTTAAGCAACGTCGAGCCCGGTTAGTCCTTGGATGTGTGACCGTCTGAGCGATCGATTCGGACTCCCTCGTTGTGTCCTTGGGGAAGGCACTTAACCCCGATTGTCCACATGGGGGCACGATGACGCCGTGTACTAAGGCGTACTGCACGTCGATGGTGTGCATGTCTTCAACCAATCTAACCCTGCCTGTGCTGCTGTGCGGAGTAACGATGTTGGGGAGCCGGCAGATGCTCGTCGTTGCTCGGCGGTTCTCTCCGGGTAGTCCGGTTTTCTCCACCCGTAAAACTGTCACGGTCACGATTAGCCATTGTGCATAAGTATGTGATCTTAAACATAAATAAATAAATAAATAAATAAATAAATAAATAAATAAATAAAAGTAGGTATAAATTGCCGTTTCCAAATCACTTGTACATGTACGTGTACAAAACACACACACGATGCGTTCACCAACGTGGAATTCGGTGTTAAATCACACGCTTGTTCACAAAAACTGTACAGTGATTTAGAATCCCTCATGTACAGTCAGTGACTCCTAGATCGCGCTTTTAGCGTTCAAACACTCGTGGTGAACGCATCGTGTGCGTGTGTTGTACATCTTCACTTGTATCGTGTACGTGATTTTTGGTCTACGTTCGCATCCCAGATCAGACCCACCGATCCATCGTCGGCGAACGCGATCGAAAGCAAAAGATTCTGGGTGATCATCAAAAAACAGCTTTTGCGGTTCTAAATCATCCAAGGCTCTTTGTCGAATCGAATGATGCGATGTATGTTGACTAATTTCATCCCGTAATCGACGTACTGTTTCAAATTCTCGCTGTAGACGATGTAGTTACATTTGTTGAATAAATTGGGAATGAGTTTTTCCTCGTCTCCTTCGTTCGGTTCCATTCGTTCGGGAGCCAGCGGATAATCGTTGTGCGGATCGTGTAATTCTTCCGGATAGTTCAAATCGACTTCTAAAATGCAAGGATAGTCTCTCCATTTTTGCATCTCTTCCGGTTCCTTCACCCATTCGAAATTTCCAATCGGTAAAGGATGACTCATAGCCCAACCATACAGATTATTGGCATCCCAATACTGTATGTATTTAGTCGACCGTTTCGAATCGAAACCTTCTTTCATGTAGGGATTGTTAGCTTCAGAATGTCTGTGAGAGATCATCGATACACCACCTCTCGCAGCCCTTTCGAACTTGAGCAACATGTCCACGTCGGATAATAATTCCAATTGGACTTCGGTGGTCTTCAACAGAGCGTCCTACGCCAGACCGGGTGCGGTGAAATACCAAGCGGGATCCAGATCGTAATTTCGACGACAGACGTCTCGAAAATTTTCGAACACGTCTGCCAAGAGCAGAACGTCGGTCTTCAGATAGAGATCGTGATAATCTCTCATGGTTTTCATATCAAATGATTTCCACACGTTTTTAGCATGTTCGTAATTCTCGTCGGAAATGTTGGAATCGTATAATTCCAAATAAAAATCTTCTTTCGAAGGTAGTGCGGTGTCTTCGAATCTCTTTAGATCGTTCATGTAATCGTAAGAATAGACTCCTTTCCTCAACATGACATCTACTTGTTCTCCAAAATGTTCGCTCGTGATTTTAAATTTATCCTTGCTCATGTTATCGACTAATTTTTCCAAAGTGGTCGACATGAATTTAAAAGTGTCGATGAAATGTATGCGTCTACGAATGGATTTCGTTTTTTCTTTCAATGTATTTCCGTCGATTACTCTTTTCCTCTCCATGAGCTTCCATTTCGTGAAGGAAATGTATCTTTCTTCGCTGTTCGTGATGCAATTTAATTCTTCGTGCGAGGTGCCGAGTTTTTTCACGAACAGATGACTGTCGTAACCCGAGAGATTGTGAAACATCACAGGATAGAAAGCGGCGTCTCGATATTTTAAATTACACTTGCTGTGAGCCGGACCGCGATACAGACCCGTGTAATGATCGTGGTCTCTGACCTTCTTATTTTCCTCCGAATTCTCGTCGAACGATTGTCTGCATATGTGACATTCGGTGGCTCTGTTATTTTCGTCCTGCTGCTCTCGCGTGATGATCATTTTCGCCGGAGTTTTGAATTTGTCGTATAACATTTGAATTTTTGATTCTAACTCTTGCACGAACCTTTGAGCCATGTCGTCGTCTTCGCACTGTTTCGTGTAGGTGAAGGGACCCATGTCGTGTTGCGAGTCGAAAGCACATTTCACGTAAATGCAATAGCCCGAAGGTATGTGTTTTTGATATCTTTTGACGTAACTTTGAAGAGCGTTGGGTTGACAGGAACTCATTTTCGAGGTGAAACATTCGAAATCGGCGTACACGACGAATGGTACTTTTAACCTTCTGTTGTGATTTTCAAACTTCACGATGGTGTTGGGTTTGGGCATTTCGACAGCGACACCTTGATTTTTGTTGCAATATTCCTGATGTTTTGCCAACGAGTCTTCGCTGTGAAACACGTTCATGCATTTGCAACATAAAGATATCTTATGTCTATGATTATTATTTTGTCTCGACAGTAATCGGCTCGGATGTTTAACCCAACAATAATGACGATTGTCACCATTCGAAATCGATAATAAAATAATCGTCTTTTCTCTTCCGCGATACGAAGTCCGTCTGAGAGGATAGATCTTTTGATTTTCGTCATCGTATCCTAGGACGTTCACTGCTATGGTGGGATTTTGAACCTCGAAACGTTTGATGTGTTTTAACTTTGTTGGAAAAGTCACTCCAGTCCAATCGAGATTTTTAGAAGTTTCCTCGTAACGAGAAACTCTATCAGCGTTTATTTCGACAGAGTATAAAGCGGAGGTGACTGCCCATTTAAAAAACTGATCATCTTTATTTCTCATGTTGACCACGGCACGTTTCTTAGTCAAGAAATACGGTAATTCCAAGTAGGAAGATCCTTTCAATGGTTCCTTTTTAGTCATGTGAATTTCGAGTTTCAACACCTCATCGAACGTCCAATTACTACCTTCATTTTGATAATTCGTGAGAGACGTCAACATCTTGTCTTTCATCTTTTTGAAAACATCCGATAGATCTGAACCTTGAAATACGGGTTCGATGTTAGATCTGAAATATGCATTTTTCACGATGCTCTCGCCAGACTTCACATCGATTTTATTCATTATGCAATGGAGTATCATCTTAATTTTTAATCCCAAGTTCGTGTATTCGCGAAACAAATCCAATACCTTTTTCTTCACCCATTCCATAAACAATTTCAGATCGACTTTCTTCGACGAGGGAAACACGTCGAAAGTTTTAGAAATGTCTTCGATCGCACTCTCCCGTTCTTCGGGTTTCGATTGGAATAGTTCCGCAATGAGTTGTCTTACATATTCTTCTCCTTTCTCTTCGTCGATTGCTCATTGAATTTCACTCGATATATCTCGTTTGTCTTGAATCTGAAGTGCATCACTCGTTTTCGTTTTAGTTTTTCTTTTCTTTTCTTTGGAAACTTGATGTTTTTCAACGGCTTTTCGTTTAGTCATCTTCTTATTTTTCACAACCGGCGCATCTTTTGACGTCGTTGCTATTGACATTTCGTTTGCCTTTCTAGCGTTTCGCAAATATTCTTGTATGACTTCAATTTTTTTTGATTTAGTTCTATGCTTTCTGAAATCTGAAATTTGTAATAGATTACAAATCTCATTTAACTGAGGTACGGTTTTCTCATTTAAATTTACCATTGTTTTATCTGTTTGCTTCATTTGTAAGAATATTTTTTTTTTTTTTTGGAATTTTGTATTAAATAATTTGTTAAAAAAGTTTTGCGTTTTTACTCTATATATATAATAGAAAAAAAAAAAAAAAAGTTAAATTTTAAAATTCAATTTTTTTTAATAGAAAATTTAAAATAAACATTATTTGTAAGAATTCATAAAAAAACAAATAATCGACACCTAAAAGATGCGGATTGAAATTGAAACGAGACGAAGGGTATGAGAATTCCAGTTTTAATATCTATACATTACAACCACACGATCCCATCGAATTGAATGAGGTCGAGATGGTGGACTTAGAGCGCTACTACCACAAATATCGAATGTGTTTGAAAGAGGATGAAGCCGCGCTCGATTTGTTTTACGAGTACCAAAGCGAACTGTTGATTAATATCATCGTTGCCGAAGACAGAGAATTCGACAGGGGTGATTTATTGTTGTCCTATGGAGATTACATATATCCAATAATCTCACCCAAACTCATGAAGAAATCGGGTGGTGAGAGCGCATTCGTCTATGAAAAAAAACTCAAAAGAGTAAAGATGAACATTCACACCATTTTCGTATGTGGAAAAATGACGAATGTCAACTTGCTAATAATGGACTTGGAAATATAAACAATAGAGAGATTGAAATTAAAAAAAATTTAAACTTTTTATATATATAAAGAGAAAAAAAAACTTTTACTAAAAAAATTTTATATTAAAGAAAATTAAAAATTAAAAAAAACAACTTTTTTATATATATAAAGAGCAAAAAAAAATAACAAACTTTTTTTTTAACAAATTATTATTTAAATACAAAATTTAAAATATACATTATTGCAAGAATTCGTAAAAACAAAAAAACAAATAATCGATCATGAAGACAACAACACCTAAAAGATGCGAATTGAAATTGAAATGAGTCGAAATGTATAAGAAATTCGGTCATAAAATCTATAGATTACAACGACATGATCCCATCGAATTGAACGATGTTGAGACGAAGGGCTTAGAGCACAAACATGAGAAATATAAGATGCCTCTGAAATTGAACGAAGCCGCGCTCGATTTGATTTACGAGTACCAAAGCGATCTGCAGAACATTGTCATCGCATAGAGAATTCGACAAGGACGATTTGTCGTTGCCCTATGGAAATTACATATTTCCAAACATCTCATTCGAACTCATGAAGAAATTGGGTGGTGAGAGCGAGTTGACCGATGTAAAAAAACTCAAAAGAGTAAAGATAAACATTCAACACGTTTTAGAAGAAGGAGTAGACACGAGTGTCAACATGCTAATAACGGACTTGGAAATATAAACAATAGAGCGATTGATTTTTAGCGAAGAAAAAATGAAAAAAAAAAAAAAGTAAATGAGATCTCATTTACTTTTTTTTTTTTTCCTTCTTCACTATCATCATGATATATTATAATAACGTTTCCTTTTCTCTCAAATTTCTGCGTCGATTCTTCTTCTTTTTCTTTTTTTTTCTTTTTCTCTGTGATGTGATACGTTCATGGTAACATTTTTGTTTATCCGAATCATAATTATGAACGAATGTTGTGCATCTCTTGGTAACACTCGCTTCAGAAGGTAGTGGTGACCGTGGAAAGCATTGTCTCATTCCCAACCATATATCCCGCGCTTTATCTATCTCTTTCCTTAGATATCCATCATTAGCGTCTAACCATTTTTTTATTTCTTTGCTCTCTGGCTCACGATGTTCGTCATTATCGTCAAATTCATTCAGGTGATAAATTTGTTTCTCCACCTCTTCACCCATTTTAAATATATATTATTTTATACTTTCTATGATTTTATATATTTTATATAATTTTTATATTTATAATAACATATTCAAAATCGGTATGTTCTTAAATGGCGAATTGTCACCGAGCAACAAACCCTTGCCGTATCGCTTGACGTTCCGTCCACTCTTCAGAAAGAGACCGTTTCCTCTCAGAGAGTTGCCACCTCTAACGGGTTCTAGATACAATCCTATACCGCTGTCGTCTACATGAACGCGACACACGGCTCCTCCCTTCTTCAAAAACAGTCCGTTGCCACCCATTAATTTCTCAACTCCCGAACTAGCGAGTCCCGTGAGAGCTCCCACGCCGAGAGTCTTTCTGAGAAAGGGTAGCACCTTTGCGGCGAAGGGTAATGCTTTTGCGGCGATTCCTGCCAATAGCGGTAGGAAACCACCTTTCATTCTCAAATTGTATCTCAATTGAGCGGGACTCAGTCTCACCGCCAACCCTCTTCCATCGCGAATCGCTTTCTCCATCCTTTTGATTTGACTTCTGGTCCAGCCGATCGAATCCTGTCCGCCTCTCATCAGATCTTCGTGAGTGAATTTGAATCTCATCGCCTCACCTCGAGTTGTTAAAGCTCTCTTAAGTTTCTTCTTCTGTCCTGCGGATATGTTCACGTTTTTAACCACGTATTGTGTCATAATTCCGTTTGTTTTTTTAAATATATTTTACTTCAATTGTTTCTTGTTTAATAATTATATTAAAATAATTTTGTAAAAAAAATTAATATTACCGTTTATTTTATTTTTGTTATCTATATATATAATATTTTTTTTTTTTTTTTGCTTTTTATATTTCTCTTATGTGAAATCGTATCGTCACTCTCTCTCCGCGAAGATCTAACAGTTCACCATTTTGATCCATCAACGTGGTTTTGAGACTATACAACGTGTCTAAAATCACTGGTAGATAAACTAAATTTCGAGGTCGCTCCACGATCTTATAACCTGGCGACACGTTTGGAAAGAAGGAATAGATCGTCGGCTGAGCGCTACCATTCACGTAGCTTCCGGCAATCACGTCCACGTTCACCAGAATGCTATTGACAGCGAGAATGTCGACCGTATTTTCAGATGCCGCGTGGCCTCGATACATCTTTCGATCGAATCCCAACATCTTGCCTATAGAATCGTCCGTGTTGAAATCCACACGCAAATTATCTTCCAAATCCAACATCGTCTGTAAGGTATTAGGATTGGGAGCGAGTCTGATCTTGTTGCTTCCCTTTCCATCCGTCTTCATTCGCGTCTGAATGTAATGGTTCAAATCGTCTATGTCGTAACTCCCTTTGGGAATTCGAATCTCCAACCAATCCACTCCGTCGGAATACTTGAACGAGTTATTCTTTTCGGTGACGTTGGGAAAGGAATAATAAGTCTCCAGATTCACCAACGCCATCTCGTAACTTTTCTCTCTGTTCAATTCGATGGAAGGTTCGAATTTCGTAGCGAATCGAGTCGAATCGCCACTCACCACGATTTGAATGGATTGTTTCGCAGCCGTATTCTCGGCTATCCGTTCTAACAATTCTCCATGTTGGAACATTATATCTTAATTTTATTTTTTTTTTATTCAAAACTAATTATTTGAAGATTTATTTATTTTTCTAATTTTTTTATTTTTTCACGCTCTATCTTATTATTATCATCACCATCGGGAACATAAAACTTGTCGAATCCGCACCGATATTTTCCGCGATTAAATTCGCTCGTCAAATCGATCACGACGAAATTGTAAAGTCCACCATCCCAAACCCTCTTGCAGAATCTCCTGAATTCGACAGCGCTCATGTCGTTCGCGACGTGATCGCCGTAGATGTGATTGAGATTCTTGAGATCTTGGCGAAAGAGACACAGAAAATTAGCGTTCTCCCTTATCGTTTGTCTGGGCAATCGAAAATAATTCTGCGACAGGTAGAAACTGTCCACGTTGCTGTGTCGAACCCTAACGTAATACGATTCGCATCGGTTCTGTCTCTCCAAAAGCAGATCGTCGAAAATCATGAGATTCTTATCTTCCGATTTCAGTTCCCTAGGATCCGGAACGTCGCTAGCGTTCTCGTAAAATCGACACTCGACGTTCGAAGATGCATTTCTCTTCGTCAGCTCCGTCGCCGCGCCGTCCAAAATGATCGAGAGCGGAGCTTCGCTCTTGTCGAATTCCTCCCTACTGTCAAAGATTCTGGCTATGACGTACTTGGGCAATCTGCGATCCATGCACTCTCGAAGCAATCTGTATTCGGGTTGAAACAAGCTCTTGCCAAACACGAACAATCTGTCGTAATCCAACCAGTCGGGTCGGGACAACAGATTCATCAACAGATTGGTCTTTCCACAATTCGATTTTCCCACTATCAAGCCTCTTATGCTCTTGGGAAAGTACTCGTTATTCGACCTCTTGGTCGCGGCGTCGTTCCAAGACATATCTTTAATGTTCATCTTTTTGTTTTATTTTTTTTTTTTGTCTGTTATTTTAGATTCTTTTCAAACACAAATTTTTTATGTTTTTTTTTTTTCAAACTCTGTTTTTAATGTTGTTATTATTATTATTTTGTTTATATCGCACCGTCGCGAGTTCTCTTCAATCCAGATCCACTCGTCATTTTGGCTAAATCTTGTATGGGCACCACGGCATCCTTAAAATCTATCCAACTTTTCGGCGTTCGCTCTAACGCAGCTCGCTTCGCCGGCGGACTGATCAACTTGTCGATCAACGCGTCGGTTGCACTCTTGCCAGCCACAGAAGCTATCCTACCACTGGCTTCGGAAGCGGCTTTCTTACCAGCATCCAAAGGGTTCTTCTTACCGACCTCAAACGCGGTCGATGCGAGTTTTCTACCCGCATTGCTCGTAAACGCTCGCATTATAGAATCGACGATGCCAGAACCGCCTTGAACGTAAGTCCTGACGTATCCCCTGTTCTTTATCACCAACATATTTTATTTTTTATGATATATTTTATGGGGTTTTTTTTCACTGGTAAATCGTTTTGTCGTTTTTAAATACTTTCATTATTCTAGTGTAAGAATTTACTGTTTTATTTTTGTTTGTTTGTTTTGTTTGTTTGTTTGTTTCTCTCTCTCTCTACTTATTATTATATTCACATCAATCCTTCAATTCGTTCATCAGCCTTTTATACTGATTTTTATTCAAAACCTTCTGTCTCAACAATTCGTCAGATATGGCAACTATCTGCTTATCTAATCCCGTGTTACTAGCCCGTCTGCTCACCATCAACAAACTCAATCTCTGAGATAGAGCATCAGGATCACTCGGAAGAAAAGTAGTGGTTTTCACCCCTTTGCCAGTCATCGATTCGATGAACTTCTTGTTCGCATTCCATATGGGCTTCACTATTTTCGTCCACTTGTAACCTCTGTTGGCTTTGGGTCTCGTCTCTCTGGCATCGTTATTTCTATTCATGGCGTGAGTTTGAACTAGAATGTCTCCGTAATTGTGGAAATCCTGTTCCGTATAATCTCCGGGCTTATCGAAAAGGAGCAATCTCTGCAGACCATCGGTTACTTTATACTTATTCGAACCCACGATCAATTCATCATCGTCCATTTCCACTTCAGTGTCACCCACGAATTTCCTACCGCTCGAATCCTCGCGAATTCCATACAACAGATCTCTCTTACCGCCACCATCATCATCGGACGATGCGATGCTATCAGTGGTGATAGTCGAAGCCGTATCATCGCTCTCACTCACATCGGTTTCGATTCTCGTGGGAACGTAATCCGGTGTAGATTGAACGGAATACCGATTTCCAAAACTAGAAGGCAACGAACCCATTCTCAAAGAACTCTCCTTTATGGGTCTCAGTTTTTCGACTATCTCCTTCCTGCTTCGCTCTTGACCCTCCGTCACGGGTTTAAATATTTTTGTAGCTTCGCGTGTGAGTTCCATCTCACCGAGACGTCTGCTCCTATCAGCTGCCTGAATCGCCTTCTTAGCATGTAAATAGCTGTCTAAAATTCGATCTCGGCGTCTTGGATCCATCTGGAAAAACGTCATCTTTCGTTTTAATTGTTTTTATTTATTTTTCAAAATTAAATGTTTAATTATATTTTTTTATATTTTATGTTTTAAGTATTAAAATCTCTTTCCGTCTTAATATAATATCTGAAAAAAAATCACATCTCAAACTCGCTGTGTTAATTGAAGTTAAAAAAAAATACGTTTTAAACAGTACATGACAAACCGATTTCTAATGTAACGCATTTTGACAGCGGTGTTTACATTTTGTCAAAAGATTTCATTCATTCACACATCAATTCATCGAGTGTCGAATTAAGAGAAAATCCTTTTTTGATGACTGTTAGACAGTTTTAACACACAATGGAAAACTGATTTTTACAAATCTCTCTCTCCGATTGCTATCGTGAATATATTAAAAATTTTACCACTCGAAACCTGAGCGGAAAAATGCGTTTTAAACATTCTGATAAGTGCTTCTTGACTTTATTCAAGGAACGCTTAACAGTCAACCTCATTTCTCATAGTGGAGGAAATTCTCAAAAAAAAGCCCAAAACTCAATTTTTATCCATCCCATCACCGGAAAACATCAATGTCTATAATACAGGCTATATATTCACAATCGACTCTGTTTGAACAAAACACCTCAATTACGATAACGTGTGTTAGTTGCTTACTTTCAGGAAAGACGTGACTGGGTTTGCAAATTTCCAAACACACAGACACTCTTCGTTCAGATAGAGTCTTTATTACGAGATTCGATCGCTCGATCAGCTGAGTGGTTTTTTTTGAGAATTTTCTCATAGTGGAGGAATTCACCAAAAAACCCAAAACTCAATTTTTATCCATCCCATCACCGGAAAACATCAATGTCTATAATACATGCTATATATTCACAATCGACTCTGTTTGAACAAAACACCTCAATTACGATAACGTGTGTTAGTTGCTTACTTTCAGGAAAGACGTGACTGGGTTTGCAAATTTCCAAACACACAGACACTCTTCGTTCAGATCGAGTTTTTATTACGAGATTCGATCGCTCGATCAGCTGAGTGGTTTTTTTTGAAAATTTTCTCATAGTGGAGGAATTCACCAAAAAACTCCAAAACTCAATTTTTATCCATCCCATCACCGGAAAACATCAATGTCTATAATACAGGCTATATATTCACAATCGACTCTGTTTGAACAAAACACCTCAATTACGATAACGTGTGTTAGTTGCTTACTTTCAGGAAAGACGTGACTGGGTTTGCAAATTTCCAAACACGCAGACACTCTTCGTTCAGATCGAGTTTTTATTACGAGATTCGATCGCTCGATCAGCTGAGTGTTTTTTTTTTGAAAATTTTCTCATAGTGGAGGAATTCACCAAAAAAACCCAAAACTCAATTTTTATCCATCCCATCACCGGAAAACATCAATGTCTATAATACAGGCTATATATTCACAATCGACTCTGTTTGAACAAAACACCTCAATTCCGATAACGTGTGTTAGTTGCTTACTTTCAGGAAAGACGTGACTGGGTTTGCAAATTTCCAAACACACAGACACTCTTCGTTCAGATTGAGTTTTTATTACGAGATTCGATCGCTCGATCAGCTGAGTGGTTTTTTTTGAGAATTTTCTCATAGTGGAGGAATTCACCAAAAAACCCCAAAACTCAATTTTTATCCATCCCATCACCGGAAAACATCAATGTCTATAATACAGGCTATATATTCACAATCGACTCTGTTTGAACAAAAAAACCCCACCACCGCCTCAAAAACAATTGCCGATTCTAAATCATCTGTACCAAAGCGATTGCCGATTCTAAATCGCTGATTTAGAACCGCAAAAGCTGTTTTTTGATGATCACCCAGAATCTTTTGCTTTCGATCGCGTTCGCCGACGATGGATCGGTGGGTCTGATCTGCGATGCGAACGTAGACCAAAAATCATGTACACGATACAACTGAAGATGTACAACACACGCACACGATGCGTTCACCACGAGTGTTTGAACGCTAAAAGCGCGATCTAGGAGTCACTGAATGTACATGGGGGCTTCTAAATCACTGTACAGTTTTTGTGAACAAGCGTGTGATTTAAAACCGAATTCCACGTTGGTGAACGCATCGTGTGCGTGTTTTGTACACGTACATGTACAAGTGATTTGGAAACGGCAATTTATACCTACTAATAAATAAATAAATAAATAAATAAATAAATAAATAAATAAATAAATAAATAAATAAATAATGTGCATCGTAACAATTTAATAGTAACCACAAATTATTGAGCTCATTGCAATGATGGGTAACATAGAGAGTAATCGCGTGACTGGACTGGTTACGTGAAATAATTCATGAGAGGTGAGGGACGTTACACAAACACGAGTGCGCGAATGCGAACGAGTGTTTTACAATATAGTCCCTCGCCTCGAATGAATTATTTCACGTAACCAGTCCAGTCAAGCGATTGCTCTGTTTATTACTTTTCATAATTAACGATAATTATATTATTTAACCCTTTACCTTATGTAACGGCCAAAACCGGCCAACGCTATTCTAAAAAATCGCCAATTAATTTTCATTATTTTTTCATTTTTTTTCTGTCTCTAAAACATAGGTTATGACCCTCATTGGAACGAGCTCGTTGAGCTCGTTCCAATGAGGGGTCATAACCTATGTTTTTGAGACAAAAAATGAAAATAATAATTATTCAAGAATTTTTTTTGCAAGTGTCGTCTGCTTTTCATGTTAGGTAAAGGGTTAAAACAACAAAAACAATGAAGTCCCTATTACACCCACGGCAAAGCGTCTTCGTTTGCGCGCACGAATACGTGACCCAATTGGTGACTGCATAATTCACTTGTTAAGTTATCGTTTATAATCAAACCGGGAAATCCCAGTAAATCACACTTTGGAAAGTAATAAAATGGTGTTCTTGCCTAGAACGGCAGACACACATATAGATGAACATAAAGATCACTACGACTACAAACAGGCAAAAACCTGCAGGGTACAACCTTGTCCGTTATCAATTGGGTTTAATATATTCCCGGTTTTTTAGTAACAGGAACGGAAATGAAATTACACCCAGACCCAAATGTCCCGGATAATATCAAGTAAATTTGCGAGAGTAACACGACGCATTTATTTTCGTGAACATGAACATATGTTTTGGCAATATGCTATCTCCATATGGAAAGGTTCTTTTCCTTGGAGAGGTGTGAAAACCCAAACCCGCTTCCAACCCCTGTTCATTTTCAGAATCACTAGTTTTATCACCACTACCTCCTGGCTTCAGCTTCCTCTTCAATGCCGTATTCGTGCAGAGGAGACTGGTGACAGCAGGGAAGAAAGAGTAGATGTTGACGGAAGTAGTGAATTGTGAGTGATTTTGAAAATGGAGACGAGTTTGAACTTTGAAGCGAGTGAAGATGTTAGTGCTGAAGAGGAATCCTCCGGTGTTCATTGAGAGCTGCTGTGATTTGGTGAAAATGGTGCTTCAGGAAGCATGATTGTAAAAAGTTCAGGTGTGGGAGGGCTGACGAAATCTAACGAAGTTCCGTTGGGCAGTTTTTCAATTTAGAAAACTTCAGTTAAACGCACGAACAGAGCCATGCGTGATTCCCGGTTCTGTGCAATAGATTTCTCGGATATCGTGACCGGCTTTCGGACCGGGATCCCGGGCATTTCCGTTCCCGGTATCAAACCTTAATTTTGCCTTTTCTAAAAACAAATCAAACTTTTTAACAAAATTTGAATTGTTTTTACCTTGTAAACTAGGTTGCACCTTTATATTCATTCAATGGTCAGACTTACATAATATTTATTCATAATGTATTATTAGTCGCTATTGTTATCACTTCTTATATGCATATTATTACAATCTTTGATTTGTTTTTATTACTTTCCAAAGTGTGATTTACTGGGATTTCCGGGTTTGATTATAAACGATAACTTCACAAGTGAATTATGCAATCAACAATTGGGTCAAGTATCCGTGCGCGCAAACGAAGACGCTTTGTCTTGGCTGTAATGGGGACTCCATTGTTTCTTTTGTTTTTGTTTTTTTTTGTTTTTTTTAACCCTTTACCTAACATAAAAAGCAGACGACACTTGCCAAAAAAAATTCTTTAACTATATAATAACTATTATTTTCATTTTTTGTCTCAAAAGCATAGGTTTTGACTACTCATTGGAACGAGCTCGACGAGCTCGTTCCAATGAGAGGTCATAACCTATGTTTTAAAGACAAAAAATGAAAAAATAATGAAAATTAATTGGCGATTTTTGAGAATAGCGCTGGTCGGTTTTGGCCGTTACGTTAGGTAAAGAGCTAAATAATATAATTATCGTTAATAATGAAAAATAATAAGCAGAGTAATCGCTTGACTGGACTGGTTACGTGAAATAATTTATTCGAGGCGAGGGACTATATTGTAAAACACTCGTGCGCATTCGCGCACTCGTCTTTGTACAACGTCCCTCACCTCTCGTGATGTTTTTCACGTAACCAGTCCAGTCGAGCGATTACTCTCTATTTATTTTAAACAATTGTTTTAATAATTTAAAATAATAAGTTGTTTTGTATATATCATTTATTACACATCAATTCAACTTTAAACCCTTGTATTTAACGGAATGGCCGCTATGACATAAATGATTCTGTATTCAATGAGTGATGCTCAAGCCGGAACTTTTTTCCCAGCACCGTTCATAGTAGTTCCTTTCCCATCGAGTCATTAGTTACGCTTCGAAAAGTTTCCAAATTTCGTTATATAATTTTATTACTTTCCAAAGTGTGATTTACTGGGATTTCTGGGTAACGTGAAATAATTCATTCGAGGCGAGGGACTATATTGTAAAACACTCGGGCGCATTCGCGCACTCGTGTTTGTACAACGTCCCTCACCTCTCATGAATTATTTCACGTGACCAGTCCAGTCAAGCAATTACTCTCTTTTTAGACCGTCTGTCGCATAATGTGAAAATGAAAACTTTCAAATCAAAATAAAGTCGGTTCACAAAAAATTAGTTAACCCAAAATGAGATAATATTTTTTAAATACCCAATCATTTCCAACAAGAACATTAGCCCAGTCCCATGGTCGTCTCGTTTTGTGGATCCCGTTATATCTAATTGGTCAATTTTATTTCGGTAAATCTTCGTACATCTTGACATGCTTCGAACTTCTTTTAAAAATGTTTCTCACAGCTGTTTTGCAAATCTGCACAAGTCTGTACTCATATTTATACTAACAGTAATAGCCACCAAATGGTTAGGCGTGAATGGGCTTCAGTCGGAGAGAAACAGCGATACGAATTTAAAAAAACACTGGTTCCGAAAAGGTTGTTTTGATTTTTTATCTATCCATTTGATCAGTACAGCTTCAGTCAAAACAAACGGATTCTTCACCTCTGGGTTTAAACATCGGAATTAAAATTTGTTTATTTAAATGAATTTTAACGCATGGCTCTCGCGAAATATGATTACGCCATTCCATCGAGTTATGTAAAACTCTCATTGATTCAAATACACATCGCGTTCTGTCTATTTATTGCTACAATATAACCGTAGATGCTGACGCGTTGTTAAATAAATAAACACGTGTATAAATGTTTCCCACTGAACAAATATAAAGTCTTAAATCAAGTATAACTTCATACGGACGTGATAAACCGTTACTTATTGTCAGTTCCTTATTTGACATTCGCTATCAACCGATAAAATCGGATGATAGCGAATGTTGAATAAGGAACTGGAACTAAGTAACGATTGACACGCCCACAACTTTCATCAGTAGAACAAGTACTCTATTATCGGCGTGTTTTGTTCTCGATACTTGGCGCCGTGTAATGGAATGGATGTGATCCCTCTAATCCAAAGGTAGTGGCGAACTTGAAGATAACCGGATGAAGTTAGTAATGGAAGCGGTCAGAAGGGAGTTTAGGGTGATGCCGGATAGAAAATATGTGGGGAAATTATGTTCATTGAATTACCAGGTAAACCTTCCAAATAGCAGATGGTGTAAAACAACGTTTAACTTTGTATGGAACTCTAACATTCAGGCAGGATGGATAAGGCAGGCGAGAGAGGTAATGGAGAATTACTCCATTGAGAATGAAGATCTAGAAGGGAGACTGCAATGGGGAGGTAATTTTTTCAGGGGAAGGGTGTTTGAGGAATACAATAGAAACTGGAGGACTGGAATTACGACCAAGAGCCGTTTAGACAGATTATATATACCACTCAAAGTTTGCTAAGCACCAAATATTTGACACATCATTGTGAAATTTGCTTGTGACACATTTGCGATATTTTTGGTGAATATGATTGAGGAAACTATTGAGATGGTTCCTAGTGTTTTCATTAGCGTTTTTGACAGGCAGACTTTTCGTAACAGTCATGAAAAGCATGTACCCCTTGATTTTCATGATGTACTGTCTACATGTACATGACATGTGTAGGGCATTCAATCTTCATTTCAACACAAACTCTTGTGATTTAATGATTGAATATGGCAAATGCAAATGTAAGAAGACATTTGTCTGAAGCAGAAATGGTGTGACGGGCTGTTGGGATGGTGGGGCAAGAGGCTACCCATCGCCAGTTTGGTGAAGTCCTTGGTGTGCACCATACGGTGATCGCCAGAGCCTGGGCAAGATTTCAGCAGTATGGCACACCAGAAATACGGCATGGTGGTGGCACAGACAGGGCAATATCTGCAGCTGAAAACCGGTTTTTGATCATTCAAGCCCATAGGAACCGCTTTGCCACAGCAACCCAGCTTCGCAGTGACCTTCAGAATGCATTCGGGGTAAATGTGTCGACGCAGACTATCCGGGCAAGGTTGCATGAATGTGGTCTCTGATCGAGAAGACCATGTATTCGCTGCCCCAGAACCACCGCCAGGCGCGATATGAATGGGCCATGGACCACGTCAAGATTTACGACCTGTCCTTTTTATAGATGAGTCAAAGTACTGCTTAGAGAACACAGATAGGCGTTCTAGGATATGGAGAAGACCAGGAGAGCGATTCCATGCAGCCAACACTGCTGAGCATGACCGCTATGGTGGAGGGTCAATCATGGTCTGGGGCGGCATCTTCAGGGATGGTCGTACAAGGCTCTGTGTCCTTGAGCGTGGTACATTGGCAGCACAACGGTATATTGATGAGATCCTGAATGTCCACGTCAGATTGTATGCAGGTGCAGTGGGTGATATATTCATTCTGATGCACGATGATGCCCATCCTCATGTTGCCCATGCAGTCGGAAAGTACCGACAGAGGGAGGGGATTCAGGGTATGGACTGGCCAGCAAGATCCCAATACCTCAGTCCAATCGAACATGTCTGGAATGAGTTGCAGCTTGCAATTTCAGCCCGTCCAGTCCAGCCAAGAAGTGTCCAGGAGTTTGGTGCCATGCTGGTCCAAGAATGGAACAACATCCCACAAAGGCCCACCATGAACCTGATTGGGAGCATGAGAAGGCGTTGTCAAGCTGTAATTAACAGTAATCGGTCTCATACTAGATATTGAAGCCATACCGGTTCGCTCCGTCAACCTTTTGGCATATTGAAAAATTTCCTCTTTTACCAATAATATCCATTTTCCATGGTTATCGTATTCAAAAGCTAAAAAATAATGTCACATAGAAATAAAATCTTAATTCCTGTACTTAAATCATTAAAGATATAATTAAATAAAAAATATAAACACTTTTCATTACAATATTTCAACTAAAACGTAAAACAGGTAGTTGGATACACTTGGTGCTTAGCAAACTTTGAGTAGTATATTAAAAAAAGATGCGCCAGCTTTTGAGGAGTACCTAGATAGATTGTTGGTGGGGGGGGGGGCATTGTTGTGCAAAGTGAGACCCTAGTCACTGGAGTTGAGGGGATGGCGAGGAAACAGCAAGCCAAATATGCAACTTAAGAGTAACGAAAATCCTAAAACATTTCATTTTAGAATACCACAATTATTTGCCTAGTAGAACAAGCTTGCCTGGGAAACTAATGGAAAAATGGAATTAAAACATAACGGGTTAATAGAAATGAACCGAGGAAAAGGGTCAGTTTTATAGTTTGGAAGATCACGAAAACGACAATAGGGGGAATTATGGAACAGGTTTTGACTGAGTGCTGGGAGATTAGGAGGGGGGTGGGAGGCATAACACGGCGGGACAAGATTGATGAAGCCCTCTTCGTTAGAGGACCGCGACAAATCAGCGGTAGGCCAAAGAATTATTATTATTGTTCACGATAGATGGCGATCATAGGGAAACATTCGAGAAAATCTGATGATTTTGTTGATAGATACAGAAGTGTGATGAAAAAATCGAAATTCTCTGCCCGCTTTTGTCCCAACTGCACTGTACAATCTCAACCGTTAGAAACGAAATGCGAGAACATTAAACCTGAGACACGACTTCTGTTTGTTTGTTCTTGATTTGGTCTTGATTTCGCAATATCTTCATTATGAAATCTCAACCCATGATGTGTAAGTATGTCGCGACTCGATCTGGATCTGGTCCGGAAAATACCACTGTCATGTTCACAGTACTATATACAACGACATTTCAAAAGAAAAAGAAAACTCAACTGTTATCAGGGACGGCGGAACCGGGTGGGGCTGCGGTGTGTGTGTGGGGGGGGGGGGGGGGGGGCTTCAGCCCCCTCCACTGTTTTTGCCGGGCCATATTTTTGTATGCATATATTTTAACACAACCAATGACTTCTAAAACAAGGGGCGGATTCAGAGCCTCCCCATATTTTCGCCAGCTATGTTTCTCTCTTACTGGTTCAGTTTCGATGGATTTCGGATCATTTTTTGCAGTAAGTGGCAGCAAACGCTAAAATGTGTACAGTCTGTTAAACAGTCGGTTAACTGAAATAGATCGTAATCTTACAGACATACAAGTACCAAATCCACCCCCAGACAAGATAATCCACAGACAGCATAATTGCTGTTAACGTCTGGTAAAGAATACAGGTGAGGTCTATTTATCAGCTTTGGTCGTCACGACCAAAGCCGATAAATAGACCTCACCTGTATGCTTTGTCGACTTTTTTAAAGGCTCTCAAAGTGTGAAATTTTGCAAATACATCTCCTGAAATATCCCCAAAATATCTGCTCAGATGCATGGAAATGGGAGTTTTGGGACCCTGAAATTCAAAATTTTCATATGACGGGCCGAAACATGGTCGTCCCGCCATACCGACGACCATCCATTGCCCGATCCAGCCTACCCCCCCCCCCCCCCCCCCCCTCCACTTTGAAAATCGTTCCGCCGCCCCCGGTTACTGCAAACCATGATAAATGCGTTGTATACTAAGGCGTACTGCACGTCGATAGTGTACTTGTCTTCAACCAATGATAACCCTACTTGTGCGGAGTTACAGTACGTGGAGAGTGGATTGTAACTAAATCACCCGCGGAGTGGAGTTATCACCCAAGCTATAACTTTCAAATTCTGTACATATCGACAAAAACACAAGCAATGTTTCAGCCAATGGACCTCCGGGTTTAACCCGGAGGTCCATTGGCTGAAACTTTGATTGTGCTGATTATGCTTTGCAACAAATTTGCAATTATTGCTCGGGTGGAATCTTCACTCTGCGGGTGATTCAGTGGTAATACACTCTCCACGTACTGTAGTACGTTGGAGATGTTCAGAGCTGTCTGTTGTTTTCGTTTATTAAAAAGCTACAAGAGGAAACTTGTCTTTTTATCGCAAGCTAATTAAAAGAAGCAATTAAAACAACGTCCACTTTGGCTCTTTGTTTTGCAAATGTGTTTTTACAGTAATTTTTATCCTTCTCAGTAAAACAATAGCAAATTTTACCTTCTTTGCTTTTATACTAATGGAAAGGATGGTGTCTGTATGTTTGGCCTTTGTTTTTTGGGGTTCATAACTCAAGAAATAGACAGAAACAAACGATCATTCCTTATAATTAAACTTGAGGGGCAATAAATTTAAACACTCTCTACTTTGGGGAGTTAAAATAAAAACTAGGGCTGTCACGATTTTTTAATTTAGGAATCGATTAATCGTCACAAATAATCGATGATAATCGACTGATCGTACCTAGATGACCCCCATCTCCTTCTCTTTGAAGTCGATAAAAATGAAGTTGAAGTCATTTGACCTACCTCAAGTAAACAACGAAGACGATCCTCTTTTAGTTACATTCAAAGCTTTGATGTTCTGAACTTTTGAACCGTCAGTGTAATAATCAAGACCGGTCGGCAGTTGCGAACTTCGCAACTGCCGACCGGTCTTGATTATTACACTGACGGTTCAAAAGTTCAGAACATCAAAGCTTTGATGAATGTACCTGAAAGACAAATGCTTCCAATAGCTTCTTGGGGTTTAACATCGATGTTCTTAACTCTTTACCTTTAGAAACAATAGTTTTTTCAACATATTTTCTTTTAATCATTAAACGTCTAAAACGGGATATAATTTACCGATTATTCGACAACGAAAAATACTAATCGATTTCGCCGTGACCGATCAACAATCGATTAATCGAGTAATCGTGACAGCCCTAATAAAAACCAGGTCGTATCATGCTTCCTGGTGATAACTGAATAATAAAGGCATAGTGTTCTAAAATTCTGTTTGAAATAACGATACATTTCACTGAAACATGTTCTTGTGTCATTCAAAATTTTATTGACCAATGAATTGCGTAAGTTAAAAGGAACGTCATACGCCACGTCCGCTCAAAACTTCAATCTCCTTTTCCACTTAACGGTAGAGTGCTGTCATTAAAAGCACTGAGTTAAATTTAATTCTGATTTTGATCATTTCATGAGAAACTGAAAATACAGTTTGTAAATGTGGAGTTCGATATAAACCCAGATGACATGAAGTTGGTTGAACTTTGTCTCAGAAAGAGTTCATTCAGTTTATTTGGAAATTGGGAAGTTGTATTCGCGTGAGTTTCGTTTGTGGATTATTATGACCGTCCACTGTTTACGTTTGATTTGGATAAAACGATGAACCCAGACGATCACCTATTGCCTATAAACAAATTGAACATGGAATAAAAAGCATGATAAGGATTTCATTATTTATTAAATTTTATTTTGAAAATCTTTTTATTATGATGAGATAAATATTAATTACTTTTCATGTTGAAACGATATGAGCGTACAGGGGTTCTTCTCCATTCACACTGTGCAACGTAAAGACATTGGGGGCGTGGCCTAAATGTCGTTTTTTTCGGTTCATTGTGTTATGAAAAGGAAAAAAAGAAATACTTTAGCCAATCATTTTGCATGAACATGCATGAACAGAAAAAGGTTTAATTATATCGGCTTAAACAGGGAACAACCGTCAAACGTACAAATTGATTTGTAAAAAAATGTAGAAATCCAGCTGTTTTATTTGTATGCTACTCTAAAGGATAATGCCTGAAGTTTTGTAAAATGATGCGCACTTCGATGATACAACTGCGGTAACAAGAAGTTTAAGTTTGTATATGAAATTCCCACACTCTTAGTATTAATTTTACTTACAACATTAGGAAAATAATGGGAGCTAGCTTTCCTGAAAAATAACTTCCAATGATGAAAATTGTCAGCCATGTACGTTGTGCCCTTAGACACTTAAACAGAACTGCAAGCACGAGAGACTCAACACATCACGTGTTCCATCCTTCACGGGCAAATACAACAAACTTTGTTACCAACCGTGCTTTCTCGGACTAAGGTTAATCTTTAACGTCATGTGGACTGGTCGAAATAAATAACAGTGCAGGCTCTGCTTAAATATATTTGTGTTTAGACTCTAGGCCATTGAAAATATGCACTACACTGAATACAGCTATAGTTTAATATATTCCCAGTTTTCTATAGTAACGGGAACGGGAATGAAATTACACTCAGAACCGGGAACTGGGAAACGTCCCGGATAATATCAAGTAAATTCAAGAGAGTAGCAAGACGCATTTATTTTCGTGCAAACGAACATATTTTATTGTCAGTTTGTCATCTCCAAACGGAAAAGTTCTTTTCGTAAGAGAAGTGTGAAAACCCAAACGCGCTTCCAGCTCGTCTTTATTTTCCGAATCGCTAGTTTTATCATCACTATCCCATGGCTTCAACTCCCTCTTCACTGCCGTCACCAATCTCCTCTGCTTTTAGCAGAGGAGACTGGTGACGGCAGTGAAGGAGTTGATGTTGATGGAGGTTGTGAATAGTGAGTGATATTAGTGTTTCTGAAAATGATGACGAGTTTGCATTTTGAAGCGAGTGTGATGATCTTAGTGTTGAAGAGGAGCCTCTGGAACTGATTTGAAAGCTACAGTTATTTGGTGAAAAAGGTGCTTCAGGGAGCATGACTGTAAAATGCTCAGGCGTGGAAGGGCTGACAAAATGTTATGTTACTTTGGGTCAGTTTTCAAATTTAGATAACGTCAGTTCAACACGCAAACAGTGCCATGCGTGATTCCCGGTTCCGTGCTACAGATGCCCTGGATATCGTCACCGGCTTTGGGAACCCGGAACTCTGGGATTCCCGTTTCCGGGATTAAACCCTAAATGCAGCGTCTTTCAAAAGTTCGAATTTGATATTGAAACGCCATACAACCATTCAACACATGATGTGTGTTCTATTGTGTTACAGGAGTTTACTCTTGGAATCTGCAATGAGAAATGCTCTTTCTAATCTTGATTGGGATTTGTTAAGCAATGTCGTTCCACAAATAGGTCAATAAGTTTGATACTCCCTTGTTCGAACTCACATTGTTGTTGAACATAAAATTTACATTATCAACTTTATTAAACATCCGGTAACAAGATGGCATGCGCTGTTGGTGCACCAATCGTAACAATTGGGAGCGCAGTTGCTCAGCTGTCACGGCACTGGACTTCAAACCCAAAGGTCATCGGTTCGATCCCTCCCAGGGATAACTGCGTTGTGTGCTCTTAACCCTTTACCCAACGCAGACAATATCAAAATTTATTATTTTAAATATCATTTTTTTCAACTTTTTCAAAAAATTTTCAACAAAACCATATCATGTGACCCATCATTGGAACGCGCCCGTTCCAACGAGGGGTCACATGATATGGTTTTGTTGAAATATTTTGAAAAATTTAATTTTTTCAACTGCTCAATTTGCATATTACGTGGGGGATGTGGGCGATTCGTTAGGTAAAGGGTTAATCCCGATTGCCCACCTGATGGCACGGTTAGTGTGTACTAATGTGCACAGCACGTCGATGGTGCTCTTGTCTTCAAGCAATGCTAACTCTGCATCTGCGGGGTTAGTACGTTGGGCGAACCTGGTTGTTAAAAGTGTCGTTAAATCACAATAAAAAATAACACTTGAACGGACAGCGCTATTCATAAAAATATACATTCAATTTTCCCCCCAAAGCAGCTTATTAACCATCACTGGAACGAGCTCGTTGGGCTCATTGCAATGATGGGTGATAAACTTCTATACCATGCTCGCCTATGTTGCTACCTGTGAAAAGCCTGCATGTTAAATTTTAGCTTTTAACCCCACTACCGGTGTAAAGCGTCTACTGGGCTTGAAAAAAAATTACACCCACAGTAGGAAGTTCATCCATGACGTGACATGGCGTAATTGGCCAACTTCGATACATTCACACTTCGTGAATCGTGATGTTTCATTCAAACATACGACGTTTGCGGTACTATCTATTACGTGAATGACTTATTAAGTTTAAAATACCTACAATTAAATATTTTAAAATAAAATTTAAGAATTGTTAAGAATAATTTGATTGAAAAGCGAGGTAAATTCAATCAACTTTGAAGATGTGTCTAGCTGTCAATCAAGCATTCACGGACAGCCGGTGGTACTGCCCACCGGTGCAGAAGTAAACAAAATAAACTCGTGTGTTTGCGACAGAACAACATCATCCATCATTCATCGTCTCAACAATCACACCAACATTCGCACCTCTGAACGCAGAATGCAAGCATCCTAATTACAATCTTAATTATGGAAACACTGGAACTATAAGCGCGATTGAAGAGAATGATAGCAGCTCTGGGCGTCTCTTGCCCTATCACCTGGACCATCCAGGAGATAGGCAAGAGCGTTCATCTGAACCTTGAATTCAAGGTTGAAGAAGAGAAAGTATTACCACCCTCCTCGGGAAGAGGTAGTACCTTTGATGGGAGGATCCCCTCTCACACTGGTCCTCACCCGAGTAGGTCAGGAGGCCCTGAAAAGAGAAAGAGAAAAAAGAAAGAGCCCATCCACCAAGCGGAGGGATTCCCGACGCTTGGAGGCATTCTTGGAGATGAAGAAAGAGAACGGTGAGGAAAAGAAAGAGCCAGAGGCGGCCACCACTTCCCCTCCCACTCCCACAGACAGCCCCATCCAAATGCCGGCTTCCCAGCCGGTATTGTCGGATGTGGAAGAGTCTGTGGAGACTGATTTGGAAATGGAAGCTGCCTTCTCGCCTCTTCCTCATCCCCACTCGCCTCTTCCTTCTAAACCAGAATGCCAGGACGCGGACGACAGGCTGGAGAACATCTTACGGGAAAACAAAATACAAGGGGACCATCACAGGCAAGAGATGGACAGGAAGTACCAACTACTCCTCCAACAAATCGAAGAAGCCAATAAACTAATAGACGCCAGAAACCTACAACAACAAAAGACTCAGCAATCACCCACAACCATTCCAGACTCGGCTAGGACCAGACCCTACAAAACTCAGCAACCGCCATCAGGCAGCCCACCAACAACACCAACTACCACTGTCTCTCCTTCCACACCTCCACCTCTGAAAAAGAAGCAGAAAAGACACAAGCGCCGCTAACAACCCACAACTTCTCCTCCTTTACCATGGTCTGACACTTTCAAATTCTACAGCTAATGAGGGTCGAAAGGGGCTTGCTCCCCAAATCGTCCCTGCGCGCCTTGGGCGCGCAAAATAATTTGATTCGGGGTCGATAGAAAGTGTCGTTTTCTCTCCATTTTAAGTGACAAAGTCGATTATTTATTAAGAGAATGGTATTAATAAAACAAATAGGTACTTGGGCCGGTAATCAGATTTAAACCACTCGTAGAATAAGGGTTTTAACCACTCGGCAAACCGAGTGGTTAAAACCCTTATCCCACTCGTGGTTTAAATATGATTGCCGTCCATAGTACGTATTTATTTTATATATGTTTTGTAGGCAAGAAATGAGAATTTTTAGAAATTCGGGAATTTGAAATGAAAGTGTTCTCTACTGGTTGTGTCAGGGAAACGGTTAAAATTATTTTTGTAAAGAGGAACTTTTTTAACGAATGTTGGTCTTCGTGCGTCAGTCCACGATCAACACTTCACGCTTCTCCGTGTTGCTTGTTTTTCATTTTTCCCAAGGGCAGTGATCTTTTATAGAGTCGTGTTCTCTAAAATTAGCAAGTTTCCTGCTTCAATTCCAGATCATCACATCACGCATCTAATTGTTATTTGTTGTTCACGTTTCCCTTGGGCAGCGAGACTACAAGGAGCCATAACCTTTCAAATTAGCAGACGTGTTTCTTTCAGATAATGAATAACATGAAAAATGTAGAATATAGCAGACTTGATGGGAAGAATTACAGCAATAACAAATTCAACCCTATTTCGAAACGATATAACCCTAGTTGTTGAAAGTGTTGTTAAATCCTACATAAGCATACGCACTAAACAAAAGCACGGTATGTCTTAATTTTATGCCACAAGTTTAATGGGACTTAATGTCGCTAAACAACGTATCAGCGAGTTTGTAATGACGATTTATTAATATCGTTTTAAATCGCACCAACAACGGTGCAGGTTTCGGGCTTCTTGAAAATCTCACTGGGAGTGCTTGGGTGATAATTGCAAACAGAGCGTTATTGTTTTTGTGACGGCATGCAATTTTATTCCGGCAAGTGTACTCTAGGCAACATTCAACAGGAACTACTCAATTTTATGCATGTGCTCTCCCAGTTTAATAACACTGAACTCCGTCTTCTCCAAACTAATTTATATTTGTGTTTTTTCGATGTTTGGAGTCTTCGAAGTTTAATATTATTATTCAAACCCTCAAAAGCAAGAAAATTTGTAACAGAGCTCATGAGGGTAGGTGCGCTTTACGATCGTAAATCTTACCGGAAGTACTGATTTCAGTCTGTAGTATCTACCTTCCGCATTTTCAAGTGAAATAGTTACAAAATCTCAATTGAAGAAGTGAAGAACAACCGAAATGTTGGACTTCATAAACAAAATCTTCAGAAATTAAGCAGAAACATCAAATCTCTCATTCTAAATCCAGAAAGTGGATGACGTCACGAAAATCGAAAGTTGTTAAACATGAAAATAAAACTCGAACCCGTATTTGGAACGAAATTCTGCCTCCATAATAGCTTTCAAAGGTGGTGATGCCCTCCGTTCATTGTGACAGTTTATGGTATATATATTTTTATATAATTATTTCAAACAAAATTGGAGCGTTCTTAATATTTAGTTGATTACATCCTTGTATGTCCGGAACTTCTCCCATAATTCGTGTCAACTCTTTCCCGGGAACTATATTCCTATAATTAGTGTTTGGAATCAAACATTATTGGGTCCGTGGAAATATTGCCCATCCGTGGAAAGTGACCGGTCCAAGGTAGGAGTACTGTTGGCACGGTGGTGATGAGCACAACGGTGTACTTCTTGTAGTGCACCTGTCTTCAGCCAATGCCAACTCTGCTCGTGTGGAGTTAGTACGCTGAGGAGCCTGACAGTTGCTCACAGTACAGTGAGGAGACTGACAGTTGCTCGCCCTTGCTCGGTGGTTAAGGGTAGTCCGGCTTCCTCCACCTGTAAAAGTGTCCAGCACGAGGTGGCACTGGCTGTCAAAAGTGTTTTTAAACACGAATAAAAAATAGTTTCAGCGTTATAAGCTTGACATCTGTTGTGTTTTTTTGTTTTGTTTTTTTTTTTTTTGGTTTTGGGTTTTTTAAAAAGATATCTCTTATTTATATGTCACCTGCAGCAATACCGCGATCAAGCAGTTGGCTCCAGTTACGCAGTGTTGAAGCAACACGTTGGTGTTGAAACCGAGTCTTATTCAGAAAACGTCATCACCGTTGTGAATACCATTGCTGTGGTAATCTTTTGAAGGCTGGATTTGCTATCATTATTCAGATAGAAAACCATTTATTTACATATATTTATTTATTCATTCGATTTTTTTCATTCTGTTAGCAGAGCTGGCGATATGTTAAGAATTATTATTATTATTATTATTATTATTATTATTATTATTATTATTATTATTATTATTATTATTATTATTATTTCTATTTTGTTATCTCTTATGCCTAGGATAACCAATATTTCCGGATGCACGTCGTGCACTTGAGGATTTATTGAATTAACAGGTGACGGAAAGTGTCTATATTATTATTATTATTATTATTATTATTATTATTATTATTATTATTATTATTATTCCTGACTAAAATCGCCATGAAAATCGACTTTAGATAAAATTATCTCCCTTGAAATTATTTGACGGGCGAAGACAGTCTAATTAAGACACAAGTAATTGTTGAGAAAATACCAACGCCATCAGTAGAAAATAAAGCCATATTTCCTTTTGTTACTTCAAATAAACGAAAACAACAGACAGCTCTTTGAGCTGTCTGTTGTTTTCGTTTATTTAAAAGTAACTAAAGGAAACTTGGCTTGTTATGGGAAGCTAATTGGAAGCAGCGACTACTTCACTTCCGTCATTAAGAATATCTTTCAGTATCACACCTTCCAACAATAAGCTTCCACTTCGGCTCTTTGATTAGCGAATGTGTTTTTACAATAATTTGCTTGTTTTTATTCTTCCCAGGAAAAAGATTAGCAAATTTCACCTCCTAGACTTTTATATTAATAGGAAGGACAGTGCCTGTATTATATGTCACAATGCGCACACTCTCTATATAATAAACAGAAAAAAAGTTACAGAACATCAAAAGATGGTGAAAACGCCGTTTCACGTTTTTAAGTGGATTTTAACAGACGATAATAGTCAAACGTTCAAACTGATTGAAAAATTGTATTCTTGCACTACTGTGTAGGTAGCAAAATGCCTGAAGTTTGTGAAATGATGCGCACATCGATGATACCATTTCGCCAACATTTAGATTTTTTTAAATATGAAAGTTCAATAGCCTTAGTGTTAATTTTACAGACAGCTTTATGAAATTAAGGGCAGCCAACTTCCCGTAAATCATTTCCATTGACGAAAATTGTCGGTCATGCTAAAGCCACCCCAACAGTTGAACGCATTAAATGCTTAGCCCAACCATGAGAGGGGCGTTTATATGGCATGTCTTTGAAATGATATTGATAAAAGTAATCATTAAACTCAGAAATGATAGGAATTAATATTTATTTATTTATTTTATTAAGATTTAACGACACTTTAACAGCCAAGGTAATGTCGTGTCGGTGACAGTTTTACGGGTGGAGGAAGCCGGAGTACCCGGAGAGAACTACCGAGCAACGACGAGTAGCTGCCAGTTTCCTCAACATCGTAACTCCGCACTGCAGCACAGGCAGGGTGAGATTGGTTGAAAACATGCGCACCATCGACGTGCATTACGCCTTAGCGCATGGTGTCATCCTGCCCCTATGTGGACAATCGGGGTTAAGTGCCTTGCCCAAAGACACAACCCTGGAGTCCGGATAGGAATTGATAGACATTTTGGGTCTCGTTATGCAAATAAATATTATCACCATCATATTTAAGTACAACTCTTGTTTCTAAGGCCACATCTTGACGAGCCGATGATTCATCTTACAATTTGCAACTGAAATGACTTGATTATCACTTTATCTAACCAATCGGCAGCATCCTTCCACGTGATATACAATCTGAGCAGTAGAAAAAAAATATATTTTTCCAAATATTTAAAAAAAACACATTATTTGTGACCCCTCCTTGGAACGAGCTCGGCGAGCTCGTTCCAGGAAGGGGTCACATGATATGGTTTTGTTGAAATTTCTGGATAATAGCTTAGTAAGAATAAATAAAAATTAAACTACTAAATCGTGGTATCGTTTGCGTTAATTAGCATTTTAATTTCATATTTCATTTTCAGACTCCCAAAATACTTGTTTTGGTTGAAACTATATACGGCTCACTTGAACTTTCGCAGTTCTCTGATAAACTTATTTAAAGCTCTCATGTTCACCATCATGAAATACCTTGTGCTGATACGCGCTGTATTCCGGTATCTAGGGACTCGTACATATTTATTGTAAGATAATATGGTTTACTTGTATCATGTGGGTATCTGGAGGACCGCGAGACTCAAATTTCGGGTCGAATCGAATCACGAACTGAATTAGGCAAATAATTTTGAATCACATTTCACCATCCTTAAAGACATACATTGCCCATTTCTTACAAGGTTAAATATGGAACGCGGTTGCTCAGTGCTTAGAGCATCGGACTTTAAATGGAGATGTCCACGGTTCGATCTTGACCAAGGGATAACTGCGCTCTGTCCTTGTGCAAGGTACTTATTCCCGATTGCCCAAAGGGGGGCACGCTGACGCTGTGCACTTAGACGTACTGCATATCGATGGTACACTTGCCTTCAACCAATGTGTCTGACAGTTATTCACCGTTGCTTTGTGGTTCTCTCTGGCTTCCTCTTCCCGTAAAACTGTCCGACATGATGTATAAAGTGTTGTTAACCCTTTACCCAACGTAACGGCCAAAACCGGCCAGCGCTATTCTCAAAAATCGACAATTAATTTTCATTATTTTTTCATTTTTTGTCTCTTCGAGTTCGTTCCAACGAGGGGTCATAACCTATGTTTTTGAGACAAAAAATGAAAAAAATTAGTTATTCAAGAATTTTTTTGCAAGTGTCGTCTGCTTTTCATGTTAGGTAAAGGGTTAAACCCCAATAAATAAACAAATAAATAAATAAATAAATAAAAATAAATAAATAAATATAAATTAATAAATAAATATAAATGAATAAATAAATTAAATAAATAAAAAAATACAACCGTAAATATTGTCCATGTCCACTCAAGCATCTTATGCAACGAGGACCCGTCAGTTTGAACAAAATCTATCAAAAAAGCGGAATATTCAAAGACAGAATCAAAATATATGTAGTTTCGGAAATGGAACTTCCTCGAACGCGTCTTCTATCATTAGGTTTCGCAAGGAGATCTCGTGACAGAAAGAGAGTTCAAGGAGAGACACTTGGTATGATCGCGACGATTGGAGAATTTTTAGAATCAACTGATTTGAATTCGATCGAATCGGGTCTTCGCAACAATTTCCAACCGTATCGAATTTTGAAGCTTCGCAACGCCTACAGTACGGCTGCCGTGGACTGGTCACTTTCCATGGGGTGGGCAGTATAACCACGGACGGAGTAATATTAGATTGCAAACATTACTTATAGGAATAATCATCAAACATTTAATTAATGAAGCACCGGGTAGAACCCGGTGGTTCATTAATTAAAATTTTGATGCTGATGATTTTTTTTCTTACCTGGTAAACACATGCGTATCAATATCCGAGCGTGGATTTCGATCCGTCCACGGCGGCTGTACTGTACAGCTATCCAGAAAGCTTGGGTATGCTCCTTAGTCACAGCGACCAAATATCAGTTGAGATGAAGGTCGGATTTGTGTCTCAATGGGTCTCATATGCATTTTCTATGAATGCACGCGTTTTAATTTTGCCAGCGGTGGTTACTTTTTGAATTTACATCAGCTCCTTGCGGCAAATCAGTGGCTGAGTGGCAACTGAGCGCGCTGGTCGCCCATGCCTTGGTCGAGGAACACTCTCGCGCAGCATCAACTGTGGGATTAGTGGTGACACACAGTACTGGTCTACCGGTGGAGACGTAAAATGTCATTCCCCACTGTGGGAGGAGACACACTCCGTGCAATCTAAAGATCCTTCCGTAGTATTCTAGAAGAGCGAGGCTACGAAGTTGCCGCTAGTGAAAACCCACATTCCTGCGTCATTTTGTGCCAAGGAGGGACGTTAATATAAGCTATTTGCTCCTCAATCCTGATAAAACTATCACGCTTATAATAACGCAATTTCCATTGGAAGATACGAGTCTAGCCTTTTTCCATCTTCGAAACTATAGCTCCAGTTCCGGACTTAGACAGAGTTCGACCAATACCATTTGGATGGCGATTTTTATTGAACAGCGCAGTGCGTGGATATGGTCTGCTGGTTAGGTAGATGGATAAACGGTTCGCTGTCCTGAGTTCATCAATAGAATGGGACGCCCGTAGTTCTAAACAATGTGGACAACATTCCCCTCACACTCGCGATATTGACTCCGTGAAGTGCTTTCGCACAACCGTTTACAGTGTGGGGAACACGGGTATTGATCAGGCTGGGAGTAATGTTAAAGCGTTATATCACCCCTTGAGGGCATAAGGATACCAACTGCAATGCAATACCATTGCAGTTGGCACTTTTGGGACGTAAGGCTCGATATTTAACCATAAATTGTAACTTTGTTTAACTGGTTGAGAGATAAATTATTTTGGGTGAACTGCATTTGTTATTCAAAAATTTTGTTTTATTACAAATTAATGGAGAGTGCCCTCGGGCACTCTCCAATAATTTGTAATATAACAAATTCATAGTAACAAAATTTTATTTGCGTTTGACTGAATATAAAACATGAGCAAGGAAAATGTTGACTTTTGCAGTGTAACCCTTTACCCAACGAATCTGCCGCATCCGCCCTCGTAATATGCAAATTCAGCAGTTGAAAAAATATTATTTTTTCAAAAAATTTCAACAAAACCATATCAAAATTTATTATTTTAAAAATCAGTTTATCAGATTTTCCCCCAAAACTTCTACAAAACAATATCATGTGACCCCTCATTGTAACGAGCTCAACGAGCTCGTTCCAATGCGGGATCACATGGTGTAGTTCTGATGAAATTTTAGAAATTATTTTTTCAACTGTGGAATTTGTATATTACGTGGGCGCATGCAGACGATTCCTTGGATAAAGGGACAATATTATTCATTCGGGGCTATAGTTAAAAAACTCAAGTCATATACCGTGCAGCTCTTGTCAAGCACACGCTAAACTAAACTACAGCTCAACAACACTTGAATGTAATGAAGAGCTGGTTAAGAATAAATTGAACCGTAATCGACTTGTCTCGATAACTCGCAGATGGTTGCTTAAAAACCCGAGATCCTGGGACTGAATGTAAAGATGATGTTAAAAATTACAATCTCGGAGATGACTTCGATCTCAGTGACGCAAAGCAAAAAAAATCTCTTACCCTGATGACAGAAAATGGTTCTGAAACAGTTATTTTCAGAAAGCCTCCCCATTTCACGGCAAGCTTTAATCGCGTTCTACGTCCCGACTGCCTATCTATATTATATAATAATTACATTGTTAATGTAGTTATACGTTTTGGGTCCAAATACTCAATTCCCATTGGTCAGCTGGATGAAAACGTCATGACCAAATGTAATTCATTTTCCAATGAATACATTTGGTCGAACTTTGACCCGCATTTACGGTAGAGCGCAGTTGACAGAATGTAATTCGGGCGGTGTTTGGGCGGGTTTTTAACTTTTAGCGCCTGTCGCAGTGATCAACTCCGCTGCTGTTTCTTTGGTGACATTTCCCAACTGTGGCATAAAGCCCGTTCTAAAATACTCGTTTCCATTTCTAAAGTTGTGAAAATTAAAGCTTATTTGCCTTTGAGATATCATTTAGACGGAACAAAGGCCTGCGCTAGTTTTTGATTCCAACGACTGAAAGTCGTATGATTTTCAACAATGGCGAATGACGATTCGTGGGGGAAAAAAGTAGTTTAAACAGTTACAGAATGTAATTATAAGAATTGAATGCAATTTTTATAATCTTTATTGGAGTATGAACGTATGGGAATGTGTACAAATTGTATGAATCCCTTCGGGATTCATACATAATTTGTACCCATTTCCACACGTTCATACTCCAATAAAGATTATAAAGATTGCATTCAGTTCTTATAATTAATATTATATATATCACCTTTATCTATATTTTAGTTCAAACAGTCTCTTATAATGCTCAAAAATGACTCTAGCCTCCAATTAGTGTAATTTCATCATTTATAAGGGAGACGACCCGGCAAAAGCTCATAAGGTCACTGTCGAATCCTATCCCTACTCTCTGTGCCTTTGTCTGTTGTACTTGTTACATTGTATACATTTAATATAAATATTTTTTTATTTTTCCAAGTGTTTGTTCCATATGATGTGTCCATGTAACATATTTGTTTCAAAATAAACATATTATTTAAACTAAACTAAAAATATCGCTTACCCTGATGACAGAAATTGATTCAACAAGTTGTGAAATGACAGTGGCAACGAAATGAAAACAAATGTCGAACCTATTGGAAGTTTAAGACCCAAGGGGATTGTGAATCGAATATTAAAAAAACGTTTACTGGAGAAATCAACCCAAAACATTGGCTGCCCTCAGATGTGGTATACTGTAAATTTAGGAGGAAACTCGCAGGTATGCACGGCCGAAAAGTCTCCTAGGAAATCAGCTTTGCAATTTCTACAAAGACAATAAAATCGAAGATGAAAAACACTTTTTAATGGAATGTACTTTTTATAGTAACATTCGGGACAATCTGTGCGAACAGGTATCACTGATAAACGTGACATTCGGGACAGTTTGTGCGAACAGGTGTCACTGATAAACAGCAATTTTCAATGTTGTGATTTAACAGATAAATTTGTGTTTCTCATAACTTATGGCCAAACACAAACTTATCTGGCATCAGAAGCACATGGAATGTTTGATAGACGCCAACATGTTTAGTGGGAACGCCGCTGAAAATTCCCCTAGGAAGTCAAGTTTGCAAATTCTGCAAAGACAATAAAATCGAAGATAAAAAACACTTTTTAATGGAATGTACTTTTCATTGTGACATTCGGGACAGTCTTTGCGAACAGGAATCATTGATAAACCACAATTTTCAATGTTGAGACCTAACAGATAAATTTGTGTCCCTCATGACTAATGACCATATTCAAATTAATCTACGGTTGAAACTGGTCCTGTCAAAAATAGCACAGAAAATGGTTAGTTAACCCTTTACCTATAATGAAAAGCAGACGACACTTGCAAAAAAATTCTTGAATAACTAATTTTTTTCATTTTTTGTCTCAAAAACATAGGTTATGACCCCTCGGTGGAACGAGCTCGACGAGCTCGTTCCAACGAGGGGTCATAACCTATGTTTTTGAGACAAAAAATGAAAATATTTTGAAAATTAATTAGCGATTTTTGAGAAAAGCGTTGGCCGGTTTTGGCAGTTACATGGGGTAAAGGGTTAACACGCTCGTTACTGCAGAAGAATGAAGTAGTCAAAAATAAACATCAGCTGTGCATGGAATGTTTGGTAGATGTCAACATGTTTAGTGGGAGCGCGGTGGCCCAGTAACTACGGCATTGGGACAGTTCGATCCCCACCAGATGTAGCTGCGTTGTGTCCTTGGGCAAGGCACTTAATCCCAATTGTTCACGTGGGAACACGGCGGTTCTGTGTACTAAAGCGTTCAGCACGTCTATGCCGTACTTGTCTTCAACCAATACTAACCCTGCTTGTGCCGGATTAGTGCGAGGGGAGTCTGACTGTTGTTCGCCGTTGCTCGCTGGTTCTCTCCGGGTACTCCAGAGTTCCTCCAGCTGTCAATCCGTCCGAAGCGAGGTGACTCTGCCTGTCGAACGTATAGTTACACTACAAGAAATAAATAACATGTCCAGTGTGTAAACCTACATTTCTGTGTAAACTACTGCGATTTTGTTTTGCTATGTTTCATTTATCTGCAGGTGTTTAACCATAGTCAAAGCTGCATAAACAAAACTCGTATGATGGCAGTGTTGCATGAAAAGCAGACGACACCTGCAACAAAAATTTTTGAATAACTAACTTTTTCATTTTTGTCTCAAAAACATAGGTTATGACCCCCTCATTCACACGTGTGAAACGAAATAGGAAGCCAACAATGACGGTTTCGACACTGATTTCCTCTCGTATAACTCAATGATGCAAACCTCTATGTTACGGATATTGACAATATTTTATATCAATGCATTTCGAATGTTGAACTTTCGAAACGGGAGCTCAGGTTCGCTTTGCAAAGCAACGAAGATATGTAACTCGGTTCAGACTGTACATAGACACATTTCAGTGTGCTCTTAAAGTAAAATTTTGTTTTCAATTGGATGTACCTCATAATTATTAAAAGTACAATTAATACTTACTATAAAAGTTAATTTTTACACAAATGATTAAGTATGTAATATACCAATGTGCCTGTTAAATGTTCCATGTGTAATCTGTGTTAGAAACAAAGGTGACTTATGCCCCTTCTCATGGACCAATATGGGGCATGCTGGTCTCTTTATATTGGAAAAATTCTCACAAGTAAACAAACTCTGGTACATGACAAATGCTTTTTGTGAGTAAGTTGTTATGGAATCCCTTCAGTTTCTCTCATTACCAACTCGCTGCCTTCCATTAGAAACAAATTTATTCATTTTTACCATAGACATACTTTCAGAAAACAATGGTGTGGTGGGAGGAACACATGCAGTAAGTACTGTACCGGTACTAGTACTCCAGTATCGCTTCTGGAGCGGTATCAGTAATGACTACTTGGTTCCAGCGATGCTTTGAGAACGGACGTTCTAACAATTGGTAGTTATGTGGCTATTTTTATGGGACTACAATAAAATGCATGTCCATTATATTAAAACAAGTGATTTTGGGGGAAATTTTTGAATATTTGGGGTGGTAGCAAACCCTGACCCTACCCTTTACTGACCCTAACCCTATCCCCCCCACCCAACCCCCAATTCTAAACCCCACCCTAGACTAATGAAAATTCAATATATTCCTAGTCTATTTTAACTAAAATGCATGTCCATTGTATTAAAACAACTTTTTGGAGGAAATTTTTTTGGGGTGGTAGCATACCGTAGCAAACCCTAACCCTACACTTTACTTACCCTAAACCCACCCAACTCTAAACCCCACCCTAGAATAATGACATTTAACTATGTGACTAGTCACATAATTGCGGTAGTCACCTAACCCCATTTCTACCAACAAATAGCCACCTAAACCCCATACAGTACATGGAGAGTGGATTGTAACTAAATCACCCGTGGAGAGGAGTTATCACCCAAGCTATAATTTTCAAACTTTGTACATATCGACAAAAAGCACAAGCAATGTTTCAGCCAATTGACCTCCGGGTTTAACCCGGAGGTCCATTGGCTGAAACTTTGCTTGTGCTGGTTATGCTTTGCAACAAATTTGCAATTATTGCTTGGGTGGAATCTCCACTCTGTGGAGATTCCACCGAAGCAGTAATTGCAAATTTAGTGATAATACACTCTCCGCGTACTGTATGTCTGCCCGCTGGAATGTGATGTGGGATTACGGACGTGGCAATCGTTCCTTATCCCCATTTCCTTATTCGATATTCGCTATCAACCGTTTTTATCGGTTGATAACAATTGTCGAATAAGGAACTGGGAATAAGTAACGGTTGTCACGTCCCCCATGGTACTGCATTGGGAAAGTTGGTTCAAAACTAAACATAATTGTGGTTTCCGATCATCCACTTTGAAGAACTCTTTCCAGCAAAGTGAATGACAAACAATTTATCACGTCGTCTGTACGTTCTGTTATATGTTACGAGCTGAGTCTCGAATGGGACGAAATTCTCCGTCCATTTTTCCTCCTCAAAACATTGAGGATCTTACCCGTGGAAAATAAAGCTCGTGTACAATGAATCTCGAGAGTTATTTTTGTTTGTTTTTTTCTCGATCCGGTCTTAATTTGCAATATGTTGTTTCAGAAATTTTGGCCCACTGATATCAAGTGTTTAACGCGAGATCGCCATTTGACAGAGAAAGAGAGGGTTCTAGAACTTCCCTTGAAGGTACATTTCGCCGGAAGAAAAATAGGACATTTCTCCAAACGTTTGGACATCTCGCCGTAAAAAGTTGGACTTTTCACCGGATTTTTGGACGTATCGTCGGAACTTTGGACGAAAAAGGACCAGTCGCCGGAAAATGGACAGTTAGCCGAAAGTAAAATTTACTTTTCAGGAAATAAACAATAACACTGCAAACAAGCTCATTTTTATATCGACTTTTTCAAACAACATCTGTGCATGCAGTAAACACAACATTAATCGCCTTTCAAGCACATCCTTTCAAACAGTAGAAAACAATAAATACCACATTAATTACCTTAATTACTTTTCACGCACAGCTTAGTAAAGTTTGGTAATGATAACATTGTACTTTTCTGTATAAAGGTCAATGCATAGACAGTAATCTCTTGACTGGATTGGTTACGTGAAATAATTCATTCGAGGCGAGGGACTATATTGTAAAAAACTCGTGCACATTCGCACACTCGTGTTTGCACAACGTCACTCACCTCTCATGAATTATTCCACGTAACCAATCCAGTCAAGCGATTACTCTGTTTATTTCTTTTCATTATTAACGATAATTATATTATTTAACCCTTTACCTAACGCAACGGCAAAAACCGACCAGCGCTATCCTCAAAAATCGCTAAATAATGTTCATTATTTTTTTCATTTTTTTTTTGTCTCTAAAACATAGGTTATGACCCCTCATTGGAACGAGCTCGTCGAGCTCGTTCCAATGAGGGGTCGTAACCTATGTTTTTGAGACAAAAAATGAAAATAATAGTTATTCAAGAATTTTTTTTGCAAGTGTCGTCTGCTTTTCATGTTTGGTAAAGGGTTAAAAAAAACAATAAAGTCCCCATTACACTCACGGCAGAGTGTCTTTGTTTGCGCGCACGGATACATGACTCAACTGTTGATTGCATAATTCACTTGTGAAGTTATCGTTTATAATCAAACCCGGAAATCCCAGTAAATCACACTTTGGAAAGTAATAAATGATATCAACCATAATAATGGATAAGTGCGCTGGTCCAGGGATCGATCCTCGGTCGAGGAACGTTCTCGAGGTGTCCCAACACTCTCTGTCAGCATCAATTGTGCGGTTGATGCTGTCATGGCGTACCGTCCTATCGGGTGGGGACGTAAAGTGGCTGTCCTCTGTGTGGAAAGACACACCCCGTGCAGGCTAAAGACCCCTTCGTTGTATTCGAGAAAGCAAGGCCACGAAGTTGGTGCAACAAAGGCCATCCCATTCACCTGAGCCATTGGGCCAAGGAGAGGCGTTAATATAAGTTGTATAATTTGCTCGCCAATCCTTGTAAAACAAATAAGCTTAACTCTTGGATACTTTTGTACGTCTTATGACGTACGAAATCAAACAGTGCGTTGATACTTTGTGGTAATTTGTATTGTTATTATTTTTTGATTGGTTAAAGTTTGAAACTCATTCCTATTTTCTCCCGAATAGTGCTCAGTGACAGCCGTTGAGCCAAATGTTATCGCAGCTTAAAATACTAATATAATCCTGCTGTCAAGACTTCTTAAGTGGTTGGGTGCTAGAAGCCACTATCAGGGCTTTCAAAAAATGAAGATACCAGAGCAAAAGCCAACACTTTCCTTGCTTATATTTCATATTCAGTCAAACACAATTAATATTTTGTTGATATAAATTTGTTTTATTACAAATTATTGGAGAGTGCCTGTGGGCACTCTCCAATAATTTGTAATATAGCAAGTTTTGAATAACAAATTCAGACCACCAAACATAATCTAGACCTCAACCAGCTAATCACTAATGTGAAAAATATCTTGTTATTTGTACTTTCCTACGTTTTACGTCGCATTTTGAAAAACGTTGAAGAAACTGAATTCCCAGTGACGTTTGAACGTCAGGATAATTAAAGTCCCCAAGGGTTAAATCAACTGTCTTTAGATAAAAGAGGGGCGGTTGGGAGAGTATCTGAATAATTCCACTCCCTATGTACATTTTAGTGACCTAATCTAACAAAAATTATAAAATGTCATTATTACAATAACGGGTCATAAGGTAGGTTTTCGAAGATGGATATTGTGAATTATGCAAGTATTGTAATATTTCTACATTAAGTAAAGAGTTATCACATTACGGTCGTTTACATTTTACTTGCGGGTAATTGCACCGGAAACCCAATAATTTTACTCAAAATAACTAATTACTCAAACAACTGTTATGTTATAAATCAATTTATATTGGTAAAGGTGGCCAATTAGGGATTAATTGGAAGTTTATAAGACCATTGCTAAGATAACTTCACGTGTTAATTATCACAAACACTGTTTTAGTTTACGTGCTTTTTAATAATATTACACAGCGCATAATATATGTAACCATTTATTTATTTATTTATTTATTTATTTATTTATTTATTTATTTATTTATTTATTTATTTATTTATTTATTTATTTATTTATTGGGTTTAATGGCACTTTCGATAGCCAGGGTCACCTTGTGTCGGACAGTTTTACGGATAAAGGAAGCCGGAGTACCCGGGGAGAACCGCCGAGCAATGGCGAGCAACTGCCAGAAACCTCAACGTATTAACTCCGCGCAAGAGGGTTAGCATTGATTGAAGACAAGTACACCATCGAAGTGCAGTACACCTTAGTACACAGCCCAGAATGATTATAAAAAAGATTGAGCACGATTATAAATAATTAGGTAACAAAGTAACGTCTTTATAATGTAACGTTTTTAGAAGAATGCGATTAAATTTGTTAATTCATGTGACCCATAACAAAGCCGGCAGTGATTTAACCTATCATGAGATTGCCTGAGTAGTAAGAGAAGGCACGTGGGCGTAAAAATTTAACACTGAAATCTCCATAGACATTGGTTCGCCAGAGAAAATTTACGATCGTGTGTTCTCTGGCGTAAAATTTTAATACTGAAAAGTCCCATTGGGTTTTGAATTTGGCATAAAAATTGTACTCTGGCGTAAAAATGTAACACTGAAAATTCTATAGACAATTTTTTCGCCAGAGTGCCATCGGCCGATGGCACTCTAGCGAAAAAAATTATCTATGGGAATTTTGTACTGAAAATTAATCGGCCGATGGCATTCTGGCGACAAAATACCTATGGTTCTCCCTTCGGTACCACTGATCGCACAAACAACAAACACTTATGTGGCATATCACACGACAGACTGCAATAATGATTTATTTACAAAAATAAATAACGAAAACAACAATGCTAACATAGGCCTATGTTACATTAATCACCTACTCTCCTTAACTTGAATGTCACTCAAATTAAGACTCGTTTAAACACTACCCTTAGGCGTACCCCTTAAATTTAATTGAACGTCCACACAGTATTGCGTTGTCGTGCTGAATGAACCAAGCAGAAGAAGCACGGACAACACTGTCCGTGACACAATGACCTTCTACTCCACGGACTGTGCGATCAGAAACACTCAACAAGGAGAAAATATTTCTGGTCTAATTCCCTCCGATCAACCGACAATAAATATATGAATTTTCGCTGTTAAATGTTTTACGCCAGTGTACAATTTTTTAAATTTTTATGCCTAATTCAAAACCCTATGGGACTTTTCAGTGTTAAAGTTTTACGCTACAGTACACAGCATCGTAAATTTTCTCTAGCGAACCAATGTCTATGGAGATTTCAGTGTTAAATTTTTACGTCCAAGTGCTTTCCCTTACTACTAACCTGACAGGTGAATTCTGTCTCGCCTGTGCAGTCGATTTTTATGGAAAACGACGTACTAGAATAATAAACCGCAAAGCCTTTGAGACCCACCAAAATTATATTTTTGATACCAAATTTTGGTGCCAAATGCTATATTTTTTATGTCAAACGAAATTGTTAGTGCAATTGGCACCATCGGAATCCGACAGCGTGGAAACCGATTCTATGGTCACAGAACAGGAAGAGAATAGTTTGCCAAATATAAGTTAATGATGTTCGGTACAATAAAAAAAATAAAACTCTCCACAGTTTAACGAATCGAAAGTTAATAAAGACATACTTACCCGAAACAGGCAAGAGAGCTGAAAAATACAGACTGAGAGACATTCCTGAAACACTTTTTGGCGTTCTTCTCGTTTCAGTATTTTGTGAATCCAAAGTTTCTGGGTTCTTGTGCAGAATTCATTTCACACAAGTGAATAATTTGGTTAACGCAATCAACGTTTGGTGTGTAATCCCGGAAATCAGAGAGTATTCCCATGTATTCTAAAAGATACATTATACATTCCCTTTGTGGCAAATCGAATTCTGGCATATAAAAGGTCGTCGAAGAAATAATTGTGCAAACGTTTCCTCGCAAAAAAGGTTTCTTTTCAGTTCTCGTACAATTCCATTCCCATCTCATCAATTGACTCTCAGTAATGGAAGAATCCAATAAGTCAGTCACAGAGAGTTCGAATCCAACTTATTCCGATAAAGCAATCTTTAACCCCTCCAATACTGTGTTTCGGAATGGTATCTTTCCACACGATATTAGTCTACAAAAGTTGGCGGATCCATTACACATTTGTTGGGAGGTCCAGTAAAATTATTTATTACTTTCCAAAGTGTGATTTACTGGGATTTCCGGGTTTGATTATAAACGATAACTTCACAAGTGAATTATGCAATCAACAATTGTGCCATGTATCCGTGCGCGCAAACGAAGACGCTTTGCAGTGAATGTAATGGGGACGTCGTTGTTTTTCTGTTTTTTTTCACCCTTTACCTAATATGAAAAGCAGACGACACTTGCCAAAAAAATCTTGAATAGCCAGGGGGGGGGGGGGGGGGGGGGGGGGGGGTTCAGGCAAAAAATTACGGATACAAGGTGGAAATTTTTACATTTTCAATTTTTGGGACCCACCACCCCCGAAATGCAATTTTTTGCCAGTCATGTCTTGGACACCCACCCCTCCCGCACAGTTTTTCCTCAAAGACAATTGGGGACCCACCCCCAATTTATAAAATCTGTTTAACGAAGTATTCAAATTAACTAAATCAAAAAAAATAAAAAATAAACAAATACTTTTCCCAAACATGAAAGGTGCCGCAAACCAACTTGCCTGATATCCCATCCCTGCTCTTGGGCATCCAAGGCATTCTTAGCCACAGATGGTCCCAAAACAATCTCTCTGCATATAAAGCCACAACGGAAATGCAGCATCAGACCCCCAGGTAACCACTGGAACTCACCTCCACCAACTGAATTGCAGATATACACCCATTCATGTTCCAAGCAACACAACCCTTACCCCGATGTACAACATGTCTATGCTGTTCGGGACACCAGTCGAATCCCACCACCAAGAAGCCCTGCCCAAAATATATTGTTCCCACCTGGATATCTTCAACTGTCCACAAGAAATAGTTGTTTTTCATTTCATTACTTTTCGGTTAAATGTTTAGTTTGTATAGCTGGTCTGAGAGAGACCTAATACTGAAGTTCTTTGACACATGCCAGGGTGGCTTGTCTGAGATGAATTGCCTCTTACTTATTATCCCCGCATTTCCCAAAATGCGGGGATGTAGTCGTGATTTCCGTCCGTACGCCCGTCCGTACGTCACACCCTAAAAGGCTCCTATGGTATTCAACTCGAAACGTTTAAACTATGCTATGGTGTTCAGGTAGCAACTCTAGATGTGCATGAAGGTTTCGGAATTTTTATTTGGCCCCAAGTGGTTCCCGTGGAACCACTTTTATCGTTAGAAAATCAGTTTTCATCAAAAGGCTCCTATGGTATTTAATTCGAAACGTTTAAACTATGCTAATGTCTTCAGATAACATCTCTAGATGTGCATGAAGGTTTCGGAATTTTGATTTGGCCCAGGTGGTTCCAGTGGAACCACTTTTATCGTTGGAAAATCAGTTTTCATCGAAAGTCTCCTAGAGTATTTAATTCGAAACGTTAAAACTATGATGAGGTGTTCGGGTAACAACTCTAGATGTGCACAAAGGTTTCGGAATTTTGATTTGGCCCCAAGTGGTTCCGGTGGAACCACTTTTAGCGTTGGAAAATCAGTTTTCATCGAAAGGCTCCTAGAGTATTTAATTCGAAACGTTTAAACTATGCTAAATCAGTTTCCATCGAAAGGCTTCTAGGGTATTTAATTCGAAACGTTTAAACTATGCTAATGTGTTCAGGTAACATCACTAGATGTGCATGAAGGTTTCGGAATTTTGCTTTGGCCCCAGGTGGTTCCAGTGGAAGCACTTTTATCGTTAGAAAATCAGTTTTCACCGAAAGGCTCCTAGGGTATTTAATTCGAAATGTTTAAACTGTGCTGATGCGTTCAGGTAGCATCTTAGATGTACATGAAGGTTTCGGAATTTTGATATGGCCCCAAGTTGTTCCGGTGGAACCACGTTTATCGTTGGAAAATTAGTTTTCATCGAAAGGCTCCTAGGGTATTTAATTCGAAATTTTTAAACTATGCTAAGGTGTTCAGGTAGCATTTCTGGGTGTGCATGAAGGTTTCGGAATTTTGATTCGGCCCCAGGTGGTTCCAGTAGAACCACTTTTATCGTTAGAAAATCAGTTTTCATCGAAAGGCTCCCAGGGTATTTAATTCGAAACGTTAAAACTATGCTAAGGAGTTGCTAAGGAAATACGGGGATACACCATTGTGTGCTTTGCACACAAATAACTCGATCAAGTTTTTTATGTTAGTGTCACTAGAATCATATTTACCTTGAAATTACACACGTTTTCCACAATCAAGATTTTGATTCTATCAATCTTTCCAATTATTCCATACATTGAAGCACACTAGACCAATGGCATGAGGCATCCTGCACTTACAGAAGAATCAAATAATAGGAGCTACAAAGCACTAATAAGAGGCAGACTGCCTTAGTAGAAATATAAAGGAGTGAAAATCATGACCAAATAGCTGGGAATCACTTTTTTGTTTTGCAAATTTTTGCCAGACCCAGAAAAGGACCCACCCCCTAATGAAGTGTAAAACATGGGGAAAAAAATTCTAACATGAAGCCCCCAACGCATTATCAATGCTCTATTCTGTTCTAAGTTATGAATCTAAGCACTTGAATTCACTTTGGTTTTAATTACTTGTCTGTACAATGATATTTGGCAAAAAATTGCAAGACACCGGCAAAAACTGCACTTTGGGGCTCGGACCCACCCACCCACCCACCCGGACCTCATAACCTTGCATTTTTGCGACACCCCCCCCCCCCCCCCCCCCCCCTCTGGAATAGCTATTATTTTCATTTTTTGACTCAAAAACATAGGTTATGCCCCCTCATTGGAACGAGCTCGACAATGAGGGACCATTTCCTATGTTTAGAGACAAAAAATGAAAAAATAATGAAAATCCATTGGCGATTTTTGAGAATAGCGCTGGTCGTTATGTTAGGTAAAGAGTTAAATAATATAATTATCGTTAAAAATGAAAAGTAATAAACAGAGTAATCGCTTGACTGGACTGGTTACGTGAAATAATTCATTCGAGGCGAGGGACTATATTGTAAAACACTCGTGCGCATTCGCACACTCGTGTTTGTACAACGACCCTCACCTCTCATGAATTATTTCACGTAACAAATCCAGTCAAACGATTACTCTCTATATTACTACAACAATACCTATGTATTATTCAACCCCTTTATCGATATGTCACTGACTGTGCGATTTTCTACCTGCCTGCTGTTCGTTTCTTCACGCCAAAAAATCCCATGTTAACCCTTTTTAACAGGCCTTATTTATTTATTTATGTATTTATTTATTTATTGGTGCTTAAGGTCACATATTTCTGCACAATGGCTAATCAAGGCCATGACAATATTACGGGTAGAGGAAGCCGGAGTACCCGGAGAGAACCACCGAGCAACGGCGAGCTCCCCAACATACTCAAGACATGCAGGTTAGCATTGTTTGAAGACGGGTGCACCATCGACTTGCAGTACACCTAAGTACACAACTCCATTGTGCCCTCACGTGGGCAATGGGGATGAAGAGTCTTGCCCAAGGACGCAACGCGGTTTCCGCAGGTGGGATTCGAAGCGAGGACCTCTCGGCTTGCAGCTTGCACCTCTACCTACTGAGCCACCGCGTCCCCCTTACCAGGCCTTAAAATTTGTCCCGATTCGCGAAAATCCTGCTGTGAGAATCCGTTTTAGTTCTTAAATAATTTAGAATTTGATAGTACAGTTATACAGGGGCGGACTGGGCCAAGAAATGTTTTCGGGAAATGCATCAAGGGGGCTCCGGACACGGAGAAAATTTTGTTTTTTCGAACTGAACGAAGGCTGCTTCCTTGCATCTAAGCGATCAGTGACAGTCCACATTGGGGATATTTCAGTAGCATTTTGTTTCATCTTCATTGTTTCTTCGGCAAAAATGGTTGTACCCATCTGTTGGATCACAGATCGGCCCAATGGGAGAACATTTTGATTTTACAAACTACAAGAACGCTGTTTCCTTGCATCTGAGCGATCAATGGTAGACTAGACTACTGGTACTTATATATTCATTGGAGCTTAATGCCACGTCAGCATCGACGGCTCTATCGTTGTGATAACTGCTGGTACATCGAAATGTCCTCTATGTGGACTGCCATTGGCAGTCCACATAGAGAACATTTCGATACACCGGCAATCTCTGCAATCAGATCCATCTCACTTTTTGGTCATATTCGCGAAATTTCATGCACCAACAGGCGTTGGGCTGCGTTGATTTAGGGGTACGCAATAGGGTGAGGCTACCGAGAATTTTCCCGGTAGGTCATACGGTCAGTTCGCCTCTGCCGCTATACCCTTGCACGACTGACAATTTTGGCCATTGGAAGAGATTTGCAGGAAAGTTAGATCACCTTAATTTTCTAAAGCTGTTAGTAAATTTAACACTAAGGGTACGGGTATTTCATATAAAAAATTTAATTTAGAAATGTTGGCGGATTTGTAACATCGATGTACACATCATTTTACAAACTTCTGACATTTTCCTGTAGAGCAGTATAAAAATACAGATTTAAGCTAGCTTTTAACAATTATTTTTCCCAATCAGCTTGAACGTATCACTATTTATTCTCTGTCTGAACCTATTTATAAATAAGAAAAAGGCCGCTTTCACCATCTTTTGATGTTCTGTAACGTTTTTCGGTTTATTATATTAACCGTATGCGCATCGTGGTATATAATACAGACACTATCCTTTCCGTTAATATTATAGTCCAGGAAGTAAGATTTGATAATATTTTTCCTGGGAAGAATAAAAACTTGCAGATCACTGTAAAAATACATTCGCTAAACAATTAGCTTGCCATAAAAGCGACTTTTCCTTTTGTAAGTTTTAATAAACGAAAACAACAGACAGCTCCGAGAGCTGTCTGTTGATTTCTTTTATTAAAAGTAACAAAAAGAAACGTCGCTGTACTTTCTACTGATGTCATACACGCTAAAAACTAAAGTGTTAAAACCTACACTTGAAGTGCTGTATTTAACACTTACTAAGTGCTGAACTAGCACTTTGTTCAAGTGTAGATATCCCAGAACTTGACATGTGTTACAATAATACCACTTGACAAGTGTCATGTCGCGACACTTAAAAGGAAACAACGCAGATGACGCGGATCAGGCTCGAACTCTCGAGCCTGATCTGCGTCATCTGCGTTGTGTCCTTTTAATTAAGTACCCACCAAGCGCAAATCAAATTATGGACGATTCTGGAAGAACCACCAATGCTAGACACATGGGAAGTGCCATCCATTCAAGTTTCAGATGTCTGACGATTGTAATGTCTAAGTGCTTAAAGCATTGCACTTTGAGTGTTAAAATCAAACCCTAAGAGTTAGAATGGGTTTAACACATTGAAAGTGTCAGTTTTAACACTTTAGTGTTTAGTGTGTAGGTGTTTTCCTAACACCTACATGTACATGTACATGCTTCTTAATTGGACCTTCCTCTCCCGTCTAATAATTTCGGGGAGATAATTTTATCAAAAGTCGATTTTTCTGTTGAGATAAGTCAGGGATGCCAAGATAAAAAACAAACTTCATATATATATTTGTAAGCCCTAGTTCGAAATTTGGTGATTTTCTCATATTACATGTACATAGAGAACTCTCATCTTATTGTGGGGTACTAAACGATAAGTAGAGTTTTGTAGTCATTTCGGGACATTTTCAGAATCTTTGACAGGAATGAAATGAACATCTTGCGAGATACAAATTTGATTTTCACTGTATCTTTTGCGAGGATCAATTCCGATTCTAGCATGAATCTTAGTTTAAACGGTGTTAACATGCAACCCAGAAAAATATATTTGTGGATTCGACAGTAAACTGAAGCCTGATAGGGGTTGTTTCCATCGAAGGTACACTTGCCGCTATAACAGACGAGATGGTAGTCATATGACCGTTTTAACCCACACGGTTATCATACGGAGTCACTGCCATGTCAAATGTCTTCTATTCGATATAAATAAATAATAGTTCACTGCTCGGATTCGAGTACGATTTTTATCCTCGAGTGGGTCGCGCGGTGGATTATTTCACGAGGCGTTAACCGAGTGAAATAATCCGTGCGGCACACGGGGGGATAGATAAATCATACTCGAATCCGAGCAGTGAACTTTTGTATTTATTTTATTTTCTCCTTATTTGTTTTCCCAAAACAGCCATTGATAATTGATTCCGTGGTTACTTTCAAAACATGTTATTTATTTATTTATTTATTTATTTATTTATTTATTTATTTATTTATTTATTTATTTATTTATTTATTTATTTATTTGGGTTTAAGGTCACATATTTCTGCACAATGGCTAACCATTGCCGTGACAGTTTTACGGGTGGAGGAAGCCGGAGTACCCGGAGAGAACCACCGAGCAACGGCGAGCAACTGTCAGCTCTCCAACATACCAACTCCACACAAGCAGGGTTAGCATTGGCTGAAGACAAGTGCACCATCGACGTGCAGTACGCCTTAGTACACGACGTCACCGTGCCCCTACATGGGAAATGGGGGTGAAGTGTCTTGCCCAAGGACACAACGCGGTTGCCGCAGGTGGGATTGGAACAGAGGACCTCTCGGCTTGCAGCCTACTGAGCCACCGCCCCCCCCCCCCCCCCCCCCCTTCAAAACATGTCCAAAAAACATAGTCTGTCATCGCTGAGAGTGGAATACGATGCAGGGAGTTGAATACCATTTTCGGCGAGTGTGAGTGGGAATACGATTCGTTTGGGGGCAAGAAAAACGAATGAAAATAAAATAATATCAATTATTTTGGGAAACAAATTTTACTACGTTAGTTTTCAAGTTAAGTAAAGCAAATTAAGTAAAGAAAGGATTAGAAGATGAAAGAGAAACAGTACTGGTGAGCTACAGTTTAACTGAGGGGTGAAATTTCATATAAAAATTGACATTTAGAAATGTTACCGAAGTTCTATCACTGGTGGGCACCACACCATTTCACTTTCCTGAAGCATTTTTCTGCAGAGAAGTATAAAAATACAGAAGCTGGTTTTTCACATTTTTTCACCAATCAGCTTGAATGCTTGACTATTATTGTTTGTTTAACCTTTCACCCAACGTAACGACCAAAACCGATCAGCGCTATTCTCAAAAATATTCAATGAATTTTCATTATTTTTTCACTTTTTGTCTCAAAAACATAGGTTATGACCCCTCGTTGGAACGAGCTCGTTGAGCTCGTTCCAACGAGGGGTCATAACCTATGTTTTTGAGACAAAAAATTAGTTATTCAAGAATTGTTTTTGCAAGTGTCGTCTGCTTTTCATGATAGGTAAAGGGTTAAACCCATTTAAAAATAAAAAAAACTGCGCTTTCGCCATCTTTTTGATGTTCAGAAATTTTTTTCAGTTCAGAGTTCATAATATCAACGGTGTGCACATCGTTCCATATTATACAGACAGTATCCTTTCCATTAATATAAAACTAGAAGGAAAGATTAGCTAAAATGTTTCCGGAAAAAAGAATAAAAACTTGCAAATTACTGTAAAATCACATTCGTAAAGCAAAGAGCCAAAGTGGACAGTTACTTAGTTTCTGCTAATTAGCTTGCCATAAAAAGCCAAGTTTCCTTTTGTACCTGTCTGTTGTTTTCGTTTTGTTAAAACTAACAAAAGGGAACTTCGCTTTATTTTCTACGGACGTCATATGTGTTTTCTCAACAATTACATGCTTTTTAAATGAACCTTCCTCGCCCGTCCAGTAATTTCGGGGAAGATAAACGAGATGAACCATGGATGGCGTTATTTGCGGGTTTCCATGTAGTCGCTCTACTTTCCTTTGGCGAGTTTATTTGAAATTCGACAGTTTTGATTTTTATATATCAAATTTAATTTTCATATATCCAATGCATACAATTTCAAAGTTATGGACGTGATTGTGCGAAAACTTTATTATTTTTCTTTATTTCCTATTAAATTTACTACCCTTTGGTGAGGTGTTTTGAACATTTAAAGGGACAATTTTGAAGAAAAAAATTGACTATTTAACAAAACCCCAATGTCTGTTATGCAAAATTACCCTCATGTTTACGCATCATTCGTATGAAAGCGTGGGAGTCCAGTACTGAATTAATTTGAAGGCAGCCTTTTCTTCAAATATCTGAAAAAGAAAAAGGCATGAAAGCGTCCACTACAGCCGCCGTGGACTGGTCACATTCCATTCGTGAGCAGAGAGATCCACACATGCGTTTACCAGATAATAAAAACTATCAGCAAAATGCTAACCCTTTACCTAACCTGAAAAGCAGACGACACTTGCAAACAAAATTCTTGAATAACTATTTTTTTCATTTTTTGTCTTAAAAACATAGGTTATGACCCCTCATCGGAACGAGCTCGTCTGTTTTTAAGACAAAAAATGAAACAATAATGAAAATTATTATTTTTTTTGTAAATAGCGCTGGCCGGTTTTGGCCGTAACGTTAGGTAACGGGTTAATTAATGCAGCACAGATTGGCACCCGGTGCTTCATTAATTAAATTTTTGAGGATTATTCCTATAATTAGTGTTTGGAATCTAGTGTTATTGCGTCCGTGGAAATATTGTCCACCCGTGGAGAGTGACCAGTCCACGGCGGCCGAACTGTACAAATATCCTTAAAAAGTACAAATATCAATTGAATCGCAAAAACTCTCCAAACCATTTATTGTTTTTACATCCGGCCCAAAATGGACAATGTTTGTCAGGAATAGGATAACTTTACACTTGATGAAAGTGAAAGACGAGAGTAAATTCAGTTGGAAGCAGCAAGTGTCGTGACATGTGCGATAAAGAGTGCTTCTGGAGTCCAAGTTGAGACAGAAACTGGTTGGAAAACTTTGGAAGCAATACGTAAAAATCATAAACTTACCCGAATTCACAAAATATTCCAAAAACAAACTCCTTCATATCTTTTAGCTACATCCCTCCACAAACAGATGACTATCCCTCCACAAACAGATGACTGCAACCAAAGAAATTCTCAAGACAAAACGTTACCGAATGGAATATCGTCACAAAGCCAGCGCGCATTTCTGTATTCAACAGAAATTAACTTTGGAACAGCAGATACCAGGAACTGTACAACAACTGTTTCTTTTAAGCGTTAGCAATATAGCACGTATGAATCGTCCCTCATTACCCGGACTTTTGCCGATTCAGCTAGTGTTAGATTTCCATAGGAACCGGAATTTTGTCGATGCAACTTTGGCCGGTGCAAAAGTACGGCTCCTTTCAACTAGATCCGGCAAGTGGTGTAGCTACTGCATATATACTATGATATGGTATGTATTGTGATATATGTAAACACAGGGTATGTAGTATGGACGTGTGGTGGAAAATTAATGGGAAAGGTGAGATTTTTCTCGAAAGTTTTTCCTCGCGAAACGGTTGACGTTGCTATTGACGCCGTGACATTATGGTGCGCACGCGAAGTCATAGAGACGTTGACCGCTGTTGTTGTCCACTACGCAATCCGACATAAGATTATTCGGGACAGGGGTTGTCGGACTTCTCGGTAGGGGTTGGGGGTGATCTGGTAGTAATGGTATATATCCATGTTGGTATACTAATATATTATTACAACGTTTCTTTTCATATTCTATCGGTATTCTAATCGGTAAAGCAGTATTGTGGAGATGGTGGTATGCATGGTCACCGGCAAAAATCCGGTTCCTTTGCAAATTTAACACTAGCGGCACCGGCAAAAGTACGGGTAATCAGGGACGATTCATACACGCTATACTACTAACGTTCATTGAATAATAATCTTTGAAAATCAGCATAATCATATCTACAATCATAAAGATCAGATCATCCATTGCCGACTAAGATGAAAGCGCAGTAACCTCCTGAACAGCTTCGATAACTACCTGTCTGACTAGCTCCTCTGTTAGTGTGGCGCCATTGAAACTTTTGAAAACCACATTTGTCCTATTTACTACGCCGTTTGGCTAAGTACCCAGGGTACTCTCAATATTCCAACAGACAATAATACTTGCCTCCGAATTTCATAATAATAGTTCTAGCAGTACGATATTTCTAAAAGTTAAAGAATTCATAATTAAAAATAATATATTCCCAAATTTTCGTCCCCACTTGTCCCCAAACAGTGGTCTCTGCTAGCCCCAAATATCCGTATGTGCTGCATGTGTTGTACATATTGTGCACTTGCACACAGACACATATTGGTACATTTTGCACGTGCTGATGCTGTGCATGTACTATTCGCAAATTGTGTAAAGCACATCTCTCAGTAGCAGTAATGGATTGAGCAGCAGTGGCGGCGGCATAAGCCAAGGCCCTGGATTTAACCCTTTACCTAACATGAAAAGCAGACGACACTTGTAAAAAAATTCTTGAACAACTAACTGCTTTCATTTTTTGTCTCAAAAACATAGGTTATGACCCCTCATTGGAACGAGCTCGTCGAGCTCGTTCCAATGAGGGGTCATAACCTATGTTTTTGAGACAAAAAATGAAAAAATAATGAAAATTAATTTGCGATTTTTGAGAATAGTGCTGGCCGGTTTTGGCCGTTACGATGGGTAAAGGGTTAAACGGTAACAGCGCTAGTAAGCTTTAGTAATGGGTTAAGACGGTGATTACGGCAATGATATTTCTGATACTGGTCCCACTAGTCCCCAAACTTTGGATCCAAAACATTAGTCCCCAATAATCCCCAAACCTTGTTCCCCACTAGTCCCCAAACAGTGGTCTCTCCTGGTCCCCAAAAACTCTTATGTGCGCATGTACTGCATGTGTAATGCGCACACTGTTCACTTGTACAAGGCACCTATTGGCATATTTTGTATGTGCTGATGTCATGCATGTGCTATTCGCACATTGTGTACAAGCACACTCATAGCAGCAGTCATGGACTTAGCAGCAGTGATGGTGGCATAGGCCGTGGATGTAAACGGTAACAGTGCTGGTAGCAGAAGCCTTAGCGCTGGGTTAAGACGGTAGTTACGACAATAGTTCTGATACTGGTCCCCAATAGTCCCCAAACATTCGTCCCCACTAGTCCCCAAATAGTAGTCTCTGCTGGTCCCCAAATACTCGATGGTGCGCATGTGCTGAATGTGTTGTGCGCATATTTTGCATTTGCACACAGACATATATTGGCAAATGTTGCATATACTGATGTGCTGCTGCTATTCGCACATAGTGTACAAGCACATCTTATAGTAGGGGTGATTGATTTTACAGCCGTGGTGGCGGCATAGGCCGTGGATATAAACAGTAACAGTGCTGTGCCAGTAGCAGAAGCATTAGTACTGGGTTAAGATGGTTGTTAGACGGCAATAATATTTCTGATACTGGTCCCCAAACATTGGTTCCCACTCGTTCCCAAACATTGGTCCCCAAACATTGGCACTCAAACATTAGTCCCCATTAGTCCCTAAACTTATTAGTCCCCACTATTCCACAAACGTTGGTCTGTGTTGCTCCCAAATACCCAAGTGTGCCCCAGCGACCCATGCGTTGTGCACCATTGGCAAGCTGAAGTCAATGTGATAGAACACAAAAGATATTCCCTAGAATGTTGTTATATTCACAACTTCCCCTTTACCTAACATGAAAAGCAGACGACACATGCAAAAAAAATTCTCGAATAACTCATTTTTTTCATTTTTTGTCTCAAAAACATAGGTTATGACCCCTCACTGGAACGAGCTCAACGAGCTCGTTCCAATGAGGGGTCATAACCTATGTTTTTGAGACAAAAAATGAAAAAAATAATGAAAATTAATTGGCAATTTTTGAGAATAGCGCTGGCCGGTTTTGGCCGTTACGTTGGGTAAAGGGTTAAAGTCGATGATGCAGAACAACAACAACAATAATTACAAGACTTACTTATCGCTCTTCGACCATGTCATCATCTGCGCCTGAGCAGTGACAGTTGTAAACCACTGACAAAAATGCCCCGTATGCAGGGGGGGGGGGGGGGTGGCGGACAGAAATTGCGTGAACATAGTGTGGGTGGGTGGGTGGCTTGGTCAAGTGCCAAAATGGGCATAAACAGTTAACCCTTTACCTAACGTGAAAAGCAGACGACACTTGCAAAAAAAATTCTTGAATAACTAATTTTTTTCATTTTTTGTCTCAAAACATAGGTTATGACCCCTCGTTGGAACGAGCTCGACGAGCTCGTTCCAACGAGGGGTCATAACCTATGTTTTTGAGACAAAAAATGAAAAAAATAGTGAAAATTAATTGGCGATTTTTGAGAATAGCGCTGGCCGGTTTTGGCCGTTACGTTGGGTAAAGGGTTAAAGTCGATGATGCAGAACAACAACAACAATAATTACAAGACTTACTTATCGCTCTTCGACCATGTCATCATCTGTGCCTGAGCAATGACAGTTGTAAACCACTGAAAAAAATATCTCATATGCAGAGGGGGGGGGGGGGGGGCGGACAGAAATTGCGTGAACATAGGTGGGGTGGGTGAGTGGCTTGGTCAAGTGCCAAAAATGGGCACAAACAGTTAATGCATTTTGTTTCCTTTTTCACTATTATGGCATCTTTTGTGTCCTAAAAAGTAACCAATTGACCATAAAAGCCCATTTAGAAGCATCATTAACAAAGTTACCCCATTAATATGAAACATTTTGGAGGATTTCACCAAAAACGGACTTGAGGATAGGGGTGTATATTGAAAGGAAATAAATTGTCCCACACTTTTCTCCTACAGTCGACTGAAATACCTATTCACAGCATAATTCATTCACATTCGAGTTTTTTGTATGCAACCATCTTTAAAATGAAGCATAGTATATATAAAAATGGCTAGATGGGAATGATTTTTCAAAATGAAAAAATTGAAAACATGAATTTTCATTTCAGCAAAAACGATAAAGTCTGATTTAACAAAGAGAAAAAAAAGTCTTTTTGATAGCTATCCTGCTATGCAGATGCCATAACAAAAACTTAAGATTTGCTCTTCTTGAGCCAGAACAAAAACAAATTCCCATTCACTCAACCAATATTTCCAACATATACACGGTTACGGTATAAGCACTAGTAAATTAATTATGGCCACAGCAGGCACAGTGCTCACATATGCCTGCATACAGTACGTGGAGAGTGTATTATCACTAAATCACCCACAGAGTGTAGACTCCACCCGAGGAATAATTGCAAATATGTTGCAAAGCATAACCAGCACCAGCAAAGTTTCAGCCAATGGACCTCCGGGTTAAACCCGGAGGTCCATTGGCTGAAACATTGCTTGTGTGCTTTATAGATATGTACAAAATTTCAGAGTTATAGCTTGGGTGATGACTCCACTCCGCGGGTGATTTAGTTACAATCCACTCTCCACGTACTGTATGTCATGATTTACAGACACTAGATTTTTCGAAGTGCATATCACTGCATATCAGATATAAAAATAGGAAAAGCTTATTTAAATTTGATTAAAAATCAAAGGTTTCTGGAAAAAAAAGAATATTTGAGTTTCATTTGCATGGTTCACACCAAGAAACTAGATTTGTAAGAATATTAAGTTATAAAAGGAAGGGAGCATGTCAGTCCGAGTAATTTTAGAAGGAACAATGTTTGCGCATTCACTACATGTACTTGTCACATTATATGGGGCTGATTTGCTGGTATTTGCTGAAAGAATCTGATAAACTTGTGCCGAAATTCTGTCATCAAAGCTTCAGCGGGACATAAATTATGACGTAAACAGGGAAATCCCCCGGGTATTTCTAAATTATAATGTGCCCTATGGTAATAGCGTACTAGTTTTTTCATATGTACATTACGCGTTTCGAGTTGGTGTTCGAGAGCTGAAGTTTTGTATATAAAAATGCATAAGAAGGGGTGGGTCCCAAAACTGTTATGGAAAAAAATTATGCAGGAAAGGGTGGGTGGGTAAAAAAATCTACACAATTTAAATTTCTGCTTATGTTCACGCATTTTGTTCCACCCTCTCCCCCTGCCGTATGTAGAAAAAAAATTCGAATATTTGACAATATATATTTCAGGGTGTTCAGTAATAAAAGTAATCAACATTCGAAATCTGTGTTGTTATTTCTTTTCTAAGCAAAAACTGTTCCCCAGAAGAATGCGAAAAAGGAGGATTCCAACAAAAGATTGTGAAACATGAGCAGGTGGAAAGAGGAGAATGTGGAGTAGGTTAAAAAACGAAGGTTTTGATCCTGAATTCGAGCCAGGTTAAAATCTGGTTGTTTTGGGCACTTGTCGGACCCATTTGGGTAATTCTAGGAAGTAACCGATGATTTGAGGAAGTTTAGGGATATTGTCAAGACGTTTGTGGTAATTAAATTGACTCTTATACAAAGTAATCCGCCTATTATTGTACAAAAACGATGTTTCTGGGTGATCTGAGTCAGATAGAGTATGTTTCGGTAGTTTGGACCACTTGCCGGGTCAATTTGGGTAATTTGTGTAGTTGTCGGTTCTATTTGAATAATTAGATTTACTCCTATTCAATCAAACGTAGCTTTTAGAGGCCTTTTGACCTTGTTGTAGGCAATTATGTCACATAAACCACGCACATAAACCACGCACAACAATAAAAACAAAAATGACGGCCTCTTACCTACAAAATGGACAATGGAAAAGTATGTTACCTAACAACACATCGCATCACATGCATTATGCAAACTTTATGATGCTGCGTTTATTTTTGGACTGGAGCCATTGGACGGTGCCTTCTTGTATAATCTTTTTCATGTGTACTTTCGTTTGTGGAAACAATTTGAATGTACCCAGCGGTCGTGTGGTCCATCGGAAAAATTTCCCGGTGCTCCGTCCTTATTGAGTGCCCCAGGGTCCCCAAAATTAATGCAGTCCAACACCAAATTTCGTGAAAATGATCTAGAGGCCAAATGGATATCTGGCTGCATAGATTGACGTTGTATCGAAATGTACTCCATGAGGACTGCCAATGGCAGTCCTCGTGGAGAACATTTCGATATGCCACCAATCTAGTCTGCAGTTGATCGTTCAGATGCAGGTAAACAGCCTTCAAACGTTTCTCCCATTTGGTCCAAACTATGGTCTTCCGGATCCCCACCCCCACACCCCACCTCCCACTCCCGGTGCAACCATTTTTGCCGAATGAGCGATGAAGATGAAACAAGAAGTTCCATTGAAATGTCTACTATTAGCCCAAGAACATTAGGTTTCACTAGGGAAAAAGATCGGAGAAAGCTGATTTTTTCAGGGAATGTCGAGTACATGTCACTGAACGATTAGACAAAAGTCCCCTAAAATCCCAGTTGAGCTTTTTTTTCTACAGCCTTTTTTCGAAAACGCGTTTGAAAAAAATCAAAAAAAATCGCACGAACTTTGTAACCTCGAATTGATCCAACTGTATTTTTTGTTTACGCGTATTTCGAGCTACATAATGTCTAATATACATTTACCTAGAGGAAAATGTGCATTCTGTGACAATTTCTGCGAAAAATTATTGAAAATTCACAAAAAAGTATCGGATTTACGCAAAAAATGACGATTTTCCTAACGGATTTGCCCAAAGGGTCGTAGTACAGAACGGGATGTTAGTTGGACAGACGATAAAAAATCCACCACCATTTGAAGACTTTTATCATTGCTTACAAAATAGACATTATGGAAGACCCCCTCTGCTTCTGGCCGAGTTCTCCTTTTGGCATAAAATTCGTCAGCATGAGAACTCAACTATTTTCGGGCTTGGGACCGAACAGACACGTCTGTGTCTGGCAGCATTAGATCAATAAATAATATTTACAGAATGTACAAAAATCAATAAATAATATTTACAGAATGTACAAATCAATCAACATGGATTAAGTTACATTGACTATTATCAACGCTATATACAGAAATGACATGACCTATATACATATTATTCATCGAACTCTGAAATTTCCGACAGGACAGTGTTTCTGTGGTTGTTACAAGAATCCGAACTGCAATTACACAAACCTGAGCAAGAGAGTCCTGCCTTCTTACACCCACACCTTTTTGTACAAGCACTCTTGCAACCACAACTGATCAGATTCAGTAGGTTATCGGGGGCACATGGCTTTGTGGCTGCAGTCGGTACAAGAAGTCCATTGTCTAGCGACCACCCCCAATCCGTCGGAGGAAGCGAAGTGCCCAGCCATTGTTGGACCTGGAGATAACATCTGTAGACATGTTGTTGTGCTACATAACGCCTGTAAGTGACATATCTATATTGGTCGAGAGAGGAAACAGTTTTACTCCCGTATAAGATCAGGAGAAGTTGTTCCCCGGCAGCGGCTACTGCACTTGGTGTACTGTCATCCGCCAAAATTGTGTTGACATACTGATGTGAGTCGCTAGTAACATCGGAGACAATTGTACTGAATACTTTCTTCTTACGGTCACCCATTTTGGTTGCTATTTCACTAACTGAAACTAGTAAGTTTGGGGTAATGGAATACATCATGTGAATATTACATCCCGGTTGAACTCGAGAGGTAAGAATGACTAACAAGTCTGTGTCTGTTCCCACAACGACAACATTGTTGTCATCTTGAGCGATGTCAAGTGCAGTTTCGGCTATCAGTACATCAGCATCAGCCTCGGCCTGCTTGGACTGAATATTGATAGCAGATAGCTCCTGCATTAGAAGATCGATCAGTTGGGTTTTGTTCTTGGCATTTGCAAGGAAGTCGGATTGGGGTGTGGTGGCTGGTAACTCGGGTGAGATATTGATATCAATGGAATACCTGTCTTTAGATCTACGGGCTTGTTCCATGCCCTTTGTCGACATTGTACAAGCATAACCATCAAAAACAACCACGACGTTCGCCCCAAAATGTCTCACTAGATAATTGGAATATGATGTACATATGTCCTTATATGACGACTGTTCAGGCCATACAACTGCCCTCAATAAAAATCCACCATCTACAACAAACAGAGAATGTTCTGGGATTTTACTTTGCTCGGAACCGTATGTTTTGAGGATCTTACCGGGCGTGCTTTTCTGTGTCTTCCTCATTCCAGCAGAATCAAACAATGCTGGTGGTTTCGGGGCGAGTTCATATTTGAGATACTCTTCCATCTCTGCTTGTGACTGAATAACACATGTGATGCGGTTGAACAGAATTGTGGGGTCAATCACTACCTTACTTCCACGGACTTTGATGCTATTTGCCATCGATGCGAAAGACTTCACAGTGTCAACACGTCGTAGTTTGATGCTGTTGAATGTTTTGCTTACAACATTCGATACGCAACATTCACCAATTTTGCGAACTTGGTCACAGTTGACAGTTTTGTCGGCCACAAGCCCGGTCGCTATAGAGACTAATTGTAGTGGATCTCTATTCTGAAAGGGGGAATGCACTCTGAGCCAGTTCAATAATTTGGTGATATCATTGGCATCAGTCAATTGTGAACTTTGACGGAGATCCCGATGTTGTTCGCCATGACCAGTGTGAACATGAACAAAATTTTCGAGAGCATTACATATCGGAAGGCAAAGAGGTAGTCCATGTACCCATTTCGCAACAGTGCTATCGGTTATTCCCCTGCCATGTGTGAGACCACCAGGGAGCTTGAACATTCTCATTAAACACTGCTCTATGGTCTGATCAGAATATATCCCGTCCCAGAATTTATCTGAGCGCCTTATGGTAAAGTAACCTTTCTCAGTGAACAACTTCAAATCATCCTGTTGCATTATTTCTGTTAGCTCATTCATCTGCTGCAAATAGAGATGAGAACTTTTTGCGTATGCAAAATGACCACCTGCGTGAAATACTGGAATCATATTGCGAACACAATATGTGTGGAGTTCCCAGTCGCCTGTGCGCTCTGCTCTCAAGAACAACTGGAGAAGACCTATTTGCTCGTAGTATTGTACCCAAAGCTTTCCTGTGCGTCCTACGGATGCATTCTGGAGCAGTTCGTGTAATTTTGACAGTAGATGGTTGACACTTTCTTGATTGACAGCGTCAGCTGTTGTACAGTCACCTCTGGCAAGTCCACAGAATATTTCATTGACTTCTGTGAGTTTAGGGGGTATGGTTAATATTTCACACGTTTCACCAGTTCATTATGGAATAAATGACTATTGTTATATATCATTATAAAGCCACTGCTTTTCTGCAATTTTTGATATATAATTTAACTCCCAAAGTAGTCGTAGATTTGATTTAATGGACGTTGTGTACCGTTGTGTGTATGAAAACAATAAATTTTTTTTCGTAATTTTGTACATTTTCGTGAATATTTCACCATTGAGTGTGAGGAATGGTACAAAGTTGGTATTTTCTGTTGGGGATATGTATTCTCAATCTAATCCAGCACGATATTTATGATTCTCACCCTACTAAGGCGAATACGAATGAGAAATATAGAGTTGGGTCGAATTTTTTTTTAAATTTGTTTTTTCATCAAAAAAACGCTATAACTAAAAAAGCTCAACTCGGATTCGCGGGGACTTTTCACACTTTATCCGCAATGTGTGTCCCGGAAACATATAAAAAAAATCAGCTTTCTCCGATTTTTTTCCTTACTTTCTCATTTGTATGTCTAATGTGCCTGGACTATATGTGGATTGGCATTGATCGCTCAGATGCAAGGAAGCAGCGTTCGCTCAGTTGGAAAAATCAAAAATTTCTCCGGATCCGGGGCCCCTTTGTGCATTTTCTGGTAAATGTTCTTTGCCGAGTCCGCCCCTGAATGTACTCGACAGGTACGTTTTATTTTTATTAAGGGCAATTAGCTTGTGCTGTGTAGGAGAATAAACGAAATTTGAAAAACAGTTTTTCGAAAATAGCTCTGTGAAATTCTGGCCGGTGACATGTTGGAGTCAGTAACTGACTGTCCAGAATTGCCGGATTTACAACTCATTTGTATTTTACCTCTAGTTCTCTAATGGGCAAAAAATCAATTGGAACATATCGTTCAAGCATAAGAGTCCATTAACTTTATTCCAGATTTTTCAAAGATAGCGACTTAACGCGAGATGCAATACCGTGCCTTATGGAGGAAACATCGATATTGATCTAAAAGTGTTCAAACTTTAGTGAATTCATTTCCTTATTGCAAAATCTTTGATCTTTTTGACTCTTTGGAAGTTTTACACCTGAAGTACTGCTGTATAAATATGAATATTGAACTGATAGTAACGCATTAATTCCAATGCATTGTATATTGGGCGAAGAAAAAAATAGATGGTTTGGTTCAGGTTGACACGCAGTAGTAGTAAAATGGGGTCATTTTGTCGGCAGTGGCGTAGAAAACCGGGGAGGGGGAATATCCCCCCTCCCAAAAAAAAGAAAATTGACAAAGATATGATTAATTTTTCGTCAGATTTAAACGTTCTCCTACCACTATGTCCAACAGAGGTATGCTGACCTGCCAACAATGATGTAAAAAAAATGTCAAGATAAGGCATCCTTATAGTGGAGTTCTCAAAGAAGATTACATTTGGGACAACTTTTTTCAGGGCAATATAAAAGGGGCTGTTTGTGGGGATTTGAGAGTTAAGTTTCTTTGACGAATATATCACTGCAAAACCCACTCTCTTAATAGGTATTATTGTTTCGCCACAATGTTTACGTGGCATTATTTAACCCTTTCCCCAATGTAACGACCAAAACCGGCCAGCGCTATTCACAAAAATCGCCAATGAATTTTCATTATTTTTTCATTTTTGTCTCAAAAACGTAGGTTATGACCCCTCTTTGGAACGAACTCGTATGTTTTTGAGACAAAAAATGAATAAAATATTCATTCAAGAACTTTGTTTGCAAGTGTCGTCTGCTTTTCATGTTAGGTAAAGGGTTAATAACATAGGAGGTTTGTGGAGTCAGAAAACTCCTGTTTGAAACTACCCGGAAAGCCACCAAATAGCTTGTATCTCGTCAGATCACCGAAGTTAAGCAACGCCGAGCCCGGTTAGTCCTCGGATGGGTGACCGTCTGAGCGATCGATTCGGACTTCCGCGTTTGTGTCCTTGGGCAAGGCACTTAACCCCGATTGTCCACATGGGGCATGGTGATGCCGTGTACTAAGGCGTACTGCACGTAGATGGTGCGAATGTCTTCAACCAATCTAACCCTGCCTGTGCTGCAATGCGGAGTTACGATGTTGGGGAGCTGGCAGCTGTTCGTCGTTGCTCGGTGGTTCTCTCCGGGTATCCGAGCTTCCTCCACCCGTAAAACCGTCACTGCCATGATTAGCTATTGTGCATAAGTATATGACCTTAAACACCAATAAATAAATAAATAAATATACTGATCTTGTACTTCTGCTATACTGATTTATGACGCATGATGAAATTCCATTCTTTAACCCTTGTGTATTTGGTAACCCCGGTGTCATTTGATAAACAAAAGATGAAATTTGTGCTTCGCCAGAGGCTCGACAAAACGGAAAATTCTTAGACTCGTTTCATAAATATCGAGTGACCAAAACACTCATTCCATATCCTCTGTTTATACCATGATAACATATTCTACAATATATGAAAAGCCTATGAACACGCCAGCAATGGGATATCAATAGTTAAAATTTACACCTACAGTGGAACTACATCCAAGTTGACCTTTGGTGACGTAGACCTGAATGCAACTTGTCTAAATTTATCGCACGTCGCCTCAGGAAGAGTGAAATGAAAGTGACAATTATTTATTACGCTTTTAAATGAGTTTACCCCATAAGACACCAAAAATTAACAAACATGCATTGTCTCATGTTAATAAAGCATCCATAACTCGAAATGGTATGTTAATTATGCTATTAAAATGAAAAAGGTCCAGTTTCATTTTCCATTTCATTTAGGCGATAAAATTGACAACGGGGGTACCGCCCACCGATGCTCGTGTAAACAAAAACAGATTCACATGTATGTACGTCTGTTGCTCAGTAAAATCGAGAAAAAATAATAGCGACTCTTAATAATCTGACGATCATGGTATAAATAAAATATACCCAAATGCACGCGGTTAACACCACTTGACCACTCGTGGTGAACATTTGATACACCAGGCTACTATGGGTCTATTCTATATTTCTCATGCTGTCGCGCCACCTTTTGCTCAACGTATCGGCCCCAAATTGAAAAAAAAACATTCACATTTTATTATTAGGTTTTCCCAAACCCAGTTCGGGAAAGACTCTTGTTATTCTTCTTTTTCAGAAATTCTTCTTCAATGTTTATTTTTTTTTAAATCTTTTTTTTTTCCTCCCTTAATTTTCTCTGATGCACAGCTCAAACTCAAAAACAAGCCGTACGCTTTCAAACAAATTTGGCAAACTTATGTAATGTAATAAAAGCTAGCGAAAAGAGGTATCGTCATATTCGTGAAAACGCTTAGTTTCAAAATATTCTGCCAAAACCATCAAAATTTCACCATTTTTCAAAAGTCTCAAAATTGTTTACAGTTATTTAGCTCCAATTTTCCAAACATTTAGAGCATAATATGATACACCAAAATCATCACACAAATATTTCATAACTAAACTCTATTGGCCAAGAATGACAAGAATATAGCATTTTGTCTTCCAGGGCAACTTTCTCAGGTTGCAAGGTTGTTGTAACATTTTTATGGTATGGATAGATGCAACAATGATTGCTGAAGAAAGTTACTGTTTAATTTTTAATCCCAGATTTTACACTCAAGCACGATGAGGGTGAGAATAAGAGTACAGTTTGAAAATGGTAAAATTAGCCATATTTGGTTGCTTTTTTCTATCATTTTTGAAAGGGTTAATTTCAAACACTTTGCATGTCCGTATTCACAATTGACTACCGAGCATATTTACTGTTGTAAGTTTGGAAGTAAAGTTTAACCCTATTCCCATTCTGATTGCTTAAAAATAGGTACCGTCCAAAAAAAACTCCCATTTCTCAGAATTTGGTAAGTTTAAGGGACGATTATTCAATTTTCTGATTGACTGAACGCTGAATGTTTTCTATTTCTATAGCTGCATGCAGCAGTCAGCGTATGACAACTTTTGTTTTATATGTTCTTATTAAAAGTTTAACCCGCGGCAGATTTAAGACTTGCCATAAGGCTACTGTCGGAATAATTGTTATTTTTGCCAACTTTACCATGCGATTTCTCATCACTGCGGCCATATTTTTCTCAAAACGTTTAACATGAGAAGATATAGGGCATCCACCCAAGTACAATTTTGCTGTTATATGTTTTATTCAAAGTTTTAACACTCACCCAGTTGTAGGGCCTTGAATTGCAGTACCCCCAAATTGTACATGTTTATTCAAATACCAAGATTCAAAATTCCTCCATGTCTCTTATCAGAAACTCAAGCTGTGATTGATGACAGGTCTTTGGAAACTGAGATGCCTTATTCATTTATGCTATCATTTATATATAGCTGACCGGTATTCATTCTCTAGTCAATTCCCAGTCAGTTACAGAATACAGTTTATCACTTATACAAATCATTTGAATATCACTGTGCATCATGTAATCCTTTGTGTAACCAAAGCTATTTGAGAGTACCGTCTGAAAAACTGAAATTTTTAAAATATTCTTTAAAAATCAGCATTTTTATTGAAACGTTTCAGAGAAGTAGATATGGATTTCCAGCAATTGTGGATGGAATAATAAGAAATTGCAGTTTGTCAGTCTGTCAGACATGCCTGTCTGTCTGTCTGTCTGTCTTCCTGCCTCACAGCAAGCCCGCCCTGACTTTGACTTTAACCATACACCAGTCATGCCAGAAAGAAAGAGTACAGTCTGCAGAGTTGTTTTTCAGGTTTGCTTGCCTGCCTGCCTGCCTGCCTGCCTGCCTGCCTGCCTGAAAGCCCGCCGGCCGACCCGACCGACCGAGCCCGCGCGCCCGCCCGCCTGTCCGCCAGCTCGCCCGCCCGTCCGCCCAATTCCGCCCGCCCGCCCGCCCGATCAACCGACCGCACGACCCCCACCCATGCGCCCGCCAGGCCGCCCGGCAGCACACCCGCCCACCCGCCCGCCCACTCGCCCGATCGATCGCCCGAAAGGACCGCCCGTCCACCCGCATTGACTTCAGCATTAACCATACACCATTCACGCCAGAGTAAGAGTTGTAAGAAATGTAGTCTGCCTGCCTGAACTCATTGTGCTCCATAATTGCATTGGAAAATCAATGGGTAACAAAGTTTATGCTGTATGTTTTGGTGTCCCGTTTTATCCAATGCCAATTTTAATCATACAGATATCAGTATGACATGAATATAGTATTTTTTTCTTCAAAAGTGACAAACTTCGAGGGCAAATTTCTCGAATTGCAAGGTTGTTGAAACAATTATTTTGGTACGTATAGATGCAACAATGAGAATAAGAGTACCTTTGAAAATGCTAAAATTAGCCAACTGTGGTTGCTTTTTTTCTATCATTTTGGAAAGGGTTAATTTCAAACACTTTGATTTGCTATATGCCGAGATGCATAATGAACAAATCTGTTGTTGTAAGTTATGCTCTGCGGCTTAACCCAGCATGTGCGTTGGCCACTTGAAGAATATTACTGTCCAACTAAATTGATTTTTAGTGAATTTTGCAAATTTCTGTACTCATTTGTCCAAAAACGAAAATGAAAGAGCTCCCTGTACTTTCCATAACGGCGTTCAAAAATCAATGTTAAACACATTTTGCGTCATATGTTTTGGTGTCCCGCTTTATCCAATACTAGTTTTGGCCACACAAATATATGAGTATCGTCACACAAAATTCATTTCTGATTAAATTCGAACTTTTCTGTACTCGGGTTCCCTGGGTAGGATTGGTAGTCTATTTTACTTTGCACAACTGTATTATGGATTGTAAGGAAACAAATTTTCTGTGATAAGTTTTGGTGTCACACATAATCAAACACATTTTGAAAATAAGCGTTTTCACGAATATGACGATAACTCATTTCACTATATTTTGTGACAATACATAGGTTTGCCAAAATTTGGTTGAAATCGTTGGCCTTGTTTTCGAGCTATGTTGAAAAATGGTGAAATTTTGGCAGAATATTTTGAAAATAAGCATTTTCGCAGACATGACGATACCTCATTTCACTAGATGTTATGGCATTACATAAGTATGCCAAATTTGGTTAAAATCGTACAGCTTGTTTTTGAGCAGTGCAACAGACAAAATTGACGGCGAAAAAAAACCCCCCAAACTAGAGACTTGTAATTTGTGGGACAAATTACGGGCTTTCCCAGCTTTTAATGTGAAAAGGCGCCCCCCGAATTGTACCTATCAATCATATTGATTATCTTTAACCCTTTACCCAACGCAGACGATATCAAAATTTATTATTTTAAATATCCTTTTTTTAATTTTTTCAAAAAAATTCAACAAAACCATATCATGTGACCCCTCGTTGGAACGAGCTCGACGAGCTCGTTCCAACGAGGGGTCAAATGATATGGTTTTGCTGAAATGTTTGGAAAAATATTTTTTCAACTGCTGAATTTGCATATTACGCGGGCGGATGCGGGCGATTCGTTGGGTAAAGGGTTAAACCTGATTTTTGACACTGGCATGAGAAATCGGCAGGTTAACCCCTCCTTTGTATCACACAAATTGTCTGTTCCGTCCGAGTAGCAAAGGTACAGGCCTAAACTGGGCAGATATGGTCTACGTAGTATTCAACAAGCAGCCATGGCAGATATTGGGTTAAGCCCTACTTCAAAACTTACAAAAGTAACTTCGTTTAATTCTGAAGAAACTCCGGTTCTGAGAGTTTATGGACCACCAGATACTACTGGCTTCTGGCACCAACTGTACTTAGCTCAGCTAGATTAACTTTCTGCAAAACAATCAACAACATCTGGGGTCACTTAACCGTCATTGGAGCAGTCCATCGTTTGGGACATCCCCCACACTCTGATATTTCTTCAAAATAATAACATCTCGGTATGAACCTCTGGTCATCATGACAATTCATACTTTTCAAAAAGTATTCAGGACCGGTCTCCTTTCTTTTTTCACTCTTTAACCATCCACTTTACCTTCATCTGACCGAACTCTAACATTCCTACAACCAATGAAACTCAGTAACTCATTCACTCGAGACCCTCTTTGTCTTATTCGATCACAGTAATTTATCCATTTGTCTTCAGTCGTACCTTGTTTGCCATATAGTTTACATTGTCATATTTTCACTCAACCATCACCCGAGACACCACCATCAAGTCTACACCTGAAACTGGAGACTCATGTGGAACCAGTTTTTCCTTGTATTTCGTTCTCCTTAACCCTTTTTTCGTATCGCAGCTTCACGGTCGGGGGCGTACTTTGCATTGTGTATCTTAGCCACCTACCTTGCAGACCAGGAGAACAAGGAGAACTAGCCATTCCAGCACTATATTTTCTTCCAGTCTGCCTATTCAGATTTAGAGCTTTGTTTCAGACCCCACCCGGAGTTGACTTACTCACCATACGTGTAGGTATGCAGGCTTTCTTTCAGACCCCATACAGGACTGACTTCACCACCGCATGTGTAGGTATGCATCAGGGAATGTTGGGCTGCTTTGTTACATTCTGTCTATCAATGCACCATTCTATTCCTGGATCCGTACTTTCCAGTAATTCGAGATAGACAGACCCTTCTGGTACAAGCATCATGAGTCCACATTTTTCCACAGTAAGCCTTGCATATGCACCTGCTGAAACCTTTATATATTTCAGTGTACACACTGTGTTTATGTGATCCAGCTGCAACAAGTAGGCGCCAGTGGAGGATTTATGAAACAGTTTTTAACTGAATGTTGAGAGATTAGGAGATGGGTGGATACACTGATGGGGCAGTGGGTTAATGTAGGCCTCCTCATAAGAGAAGGTGACAAATCAGCGGAAGGCCGAAGATTATTAAATTCACCTGCTGAAACCTGTGTATATATTGCAGCATACACGCTATGTGTATGTGATCCTGTTGCGCCGAAATAAATATTGGCTTTGACATGTTATGTCTGTATTATTCTTGGTGGTCTATAAATAGGCTACAGAACAGTCACCGTGGATTGTCGTAATCCACACGTGGGCAGTTATGTCCACACATGTGTTTACCAGGTAGTAAAAATCATCATTAGCAAAATTTTAATTAATGAAGCACCGGGTTGTACCCGGTGCTTCATTAATTAAATTTTTGATGATTATTCCTGTAATTAGTGTTTGGAATCGACTACTATTGCGTCCATGGAAATATTTCCACGAGTGGAAAGTGACCCGTCCACGGCGACTGTACTATACTACACGCACATGAAATCAAAGTGTCTCAAGTTTGCCCTTTCCATACTGTAGAAAATAGTTACCAAAATAGGTATTTTTGAACATAATTCTTATTTTAGGTTCCAATCCTGTATTCTGAAGTGTCATTTAGTAGTCTCACGTCCCTGTCAGCATCTAAGCTATATCATGATACAACAAAGTATAAAGTCATGTTTTGCGAATGGTTTATGCTTTTTTTTGCCCACCTACCGAGGGACTGCATCCCAGTGGCGTCAGTTACCAGGTCCTATTTTACCAGTGCAGGAAAACAAATATACTTCAGTCGACATGCAGACCTTCACTTTTCAGGCATCCATGGGGGTTCTAAAAGCTTAGATCAGAGAAAAAAAATAAATATTAACAATAACTTTATATAATTATTGCCTCATCTGTTTATTGGTGTTCAGCGTCATTATCAGTATCGGGCTATATCCTGACAAAACATAAGTATAAAGTCAAGTCTGCCAGTAGGTTAGGCTTATGTTCCCACTTACTGGGGGATCGCATCCCAGAGGCACTGGTTACTAGGTCCTATGTTACCAGTAAAGCAGAACTTGTTTACCTTAGTAAACAAGCGCTGCTTCACTTCCCGTAGTTCTTACGTGGGTGCTGCACCTATATATACCAGTGTCCCAATCAGGAAAAAAAGAACCCTTCCAATTCCCTCAACTTTGCAGAACATCATGATTTTTGTTGTTGTTTTTTGCACAGGATGAGCTCTTTTGAAGGGCCAATATCTTAATGTCAAACTTCTAAAATTTATTATTTTGACTTATTCCGAATCACTCTAAAGAATTTCATAATTTGATGAGACTAAAACTTGAACATCAACGTTCCGCTACACGTGCAAAACATTTTCCGGCAAACAGAAAGTTCTTTTAACAGCCATTTCAGAGGACATCAAGTTGTTTGGGTTTGGATTTAATGACACGGAAAAATGAGTATAGAATATAACAAAATTCACGAAAATTAGAGTTTTTTCAGAATAATGCCCTCGAAACATGTGTTGGATTATGTAAGACACTAAAACTTACCAGACAATTTGTTTCCCTATAACACATAATACAGATATGCAAAGGAAAATATGCTATACCAATCGCAACCAGGGAAAATGAGTACAAAAATGTACGTAATTAATTGGAAAAAGAATTTTGTCTGACAGTACTCGTATTTGTAGGACTGAAACTGGTATTGGATAAAAAGGCACACCAAAATATATACACAAAATTTATTCTCCACTGATTTCTGAATGCAATTATGAAACGCACAACCAGCTCTTTCCTTTTTGTTTTCGGACAAATGAGTACAGAAATTTGCAACATTCACTGAAAATCAATTTCTTTTTGACAGTTGTATTCTTTAAGGGGCCAAAGCATATGTTGGGTTAAGCCCCAGATCATAACTTACAACAGCGGATTTGTTCATTAAGCATCTCTACCTATAGCCGTGCGCACGGATTATTAAACCATTCGCACGGATTAGTAATCCATTCGCACGTTCGCACGGATTAGTAATCCGTTCGCACAGATTAGTAAACCGTTCGCATGGATTAGTAGTCCGTTCGCACGGAAAAGTAATCAGTGCGTACGGATTACAAACAAAATTGACCATGTCACCTCTCGGGCTCCAAAATGTTTGAAATTAACCATTTCCAATATGATAGAAAAAAACAACCGAAGTAAGCTAATTTTGGCATTTGCAAATGGTACTCTTATGCTTGCCCTCATTGTGCTTGAGTGTTAACGATGAGATTAAAAAGTAAACAGTATCTTTCTTCTGCAATCAATGTTGCATCTATACATATCAAAATAATTGTTACAACAGCCTTGCAATTACAGAAATGTGCTCTTGAAGTTAGTCAATCTTGAAGATAAAATGCTATATTCATATCATTTGTGGCCAATGGGGGTTAATTTTTAAATATTGGTGAGGTGATTTTGGTGTATCGTATTATGCTCTAAATGTGTGGTCATCAATCACAGATTGACTTTCTGATAAGAGGTCCGACAACTGGGTGAAAGTTAGAACTTAATAAAACACATAACAACAAAATTGCTCTGGGATGAACTATCTTTTCATGGGAAACGTTTTGAGAAAATACGGCTCCAGTGCTGAGAAATCGCATGTAATTGTTGGCGATAATAAAAATTATTCCGACAGTACCCTTATGGGAAGTCTCAAATCTGCTAAGGGTTAAACTTTAAATAATAACATATAAAACAAAAGTTGTCATACGTTGACTGTTGCATGCAGTCATAGAAAACATTCAGCACTTAATCAATTAGAAAATGTCACTTAAACTTACCAAATTCTGCAGAAATGGGAGTTTTTTGGACAGTGCCTACTTTTATGCAACCAGAATGGGCATAGGGTTAAACGTTTCAACCTAACTTACAACAGCAAATATGCTCGGTAGTCAATTGTGAATACGAGCATGAAAGTGTTTGAAATTAACCCTTTCCAAAATGATAGCAAAAGCAACTTAATTTCAGCACTTAATCAATTAGAAAATGTCACTTAAACTTACCAAATGCTGCGGAAATGTGAGTTTTTTGGACGGTACCTTCTTTTATGTAACCAGAATGGGCATAGGGTTAAACGTTTCAACCAAACTTACAACAGCAAATATGCTCGGTAGTCAATTGTGAATACGAGCATGAAAGTGTTTGAAATTAACCCTTTCCAAAATGATAGCAAAAGCAACCAAAGTTGGCTAATTTTCTCATTATTTTCAAAACAGCACTCTTATCCTCCTCCTTATTATGCTTGGGAGTTAAATCTGAGATTAGAAAGTAAACAGTAACTTTCTTTTGCAATCAATGTTGCATCTATTCATACCAAAATAATTGTTACAACAACCCTGCAAGTAGAGACATGTTTCTTGAAGTTGGTCAATTTTGGAGACAAAACTGCTATATTCATTTTATTTTTGGCCACTAGGGGTTAATTTTAAAATATTTGTGTGGTGATTGTGGTGCATCACATTATGCTCTAAATGTTTGGAAAATTTGAGCTAAATGGCTGTGAATAATTTTGAGACTTTTGAAAAATGGTGAAACTTTGATGGCTTTGGCAGAAAATTTTGAAAATAAACGTTTTCACAAATATGATGATACCTCATTTTAATAGATTTTGTGACAGTACATAGGTTTGCCAAATTTGGTTGAAATCGTACGGCTTGTTTTTGAGCTGTGTAAAAGACAAAATTGAGAGGGGGGGGATAAAAACAATAGAATTGTAATTTGTTGGACGTTTTAATGTGAAAACGGCAGACTGCATATAGCGAGGCAATATGTTTGAAATAAAAGCTTCCAAAATGATAGAGAGAAAAAACACCCAAAGTTGGTAAATTCTGTCATTTTCAAATGATACTCTTTTTATAGCCATCAGTGTCCTGGGGTGTTAAATGTGAGACCAAAACATGAACAGCAGTGTTCCTATATATGTGCAAAACATTTTTCGGCGAACAGTTAGTTACTTTAATAGTAATTTCAGCGGAAATAAAGTTATGTGGGTTTGGATTTAATGACAGGAGAAATGAGTATACATGTAGAATGCAGTAAAATTCAAGACAATGAAAGGTTTTTTTCTGGATAATACTGTCAAAACATGTGATGGATTATGTGTGGCTCCAAAACTTATCACAGAAAAGTTGTTTCCCTATAAAACACAATCCACATATGCACAAGAAAACAGACTATTCCAATCTCGCCCAGGGAAACTGGGTACAGAAAAGTGCGAAATTAATCAGAAAATAAATTTTGTTTGATTCTACTCATGTTTGTACAGCCAAAACCGGTATTGGATAAAACAGGACACAAAAACATATAACACAAAATTTGTTCACCATTGATTTTTGATGCAGTTATGGAAAGCACAATGAGCTATTTCTTTCTTTTTCTAGACAATGAGTACAGAAATTTGCAAAATTCACGAAAGTCCATTTTTTTCTGACGGTACTATTCTTTAAGTGGCCAAAACATATGCCTGGTTAAGCCCCAGAGCATAACTTACCACGACGGATTTGTTCATCAATCATCTCTACATATAGCAAAGTAAAGTGTTTGAAATTAACCCTTTCCAAAATGTTAGAAACAAGCAACCAAAGTTGGCTACTTTTGACAGCTTCAAATGGTACTCTCATTCTCGCCATCATTGTGCTTGGGGGTTAAATCTGAGGTTAAAAGTAAACAGTAACTTTCTTTTGTAATCATTGTTGCATCTATCCTCACCAAAATAATTCTTACAGTTGCCTTGCAATTAGACAAATTTGCCCATGAAGTTAGTCAATTTTGAAAATCATATCAGTTTTTGCCAGTAGAAGTTAAGTTTGAAATATTTGTGTTGTGATTTTGGTGTATCATATTATGCACTAAAAGTGTGGACATCAATCACAGACTGAGTGTCTGATGAGAGACATTGAGGAATCTTGAATCTTGGTATTTGAATGAACATGTACAAGTTGAGGGTACTTCAATTCAAGGACTAACAACTGGGTGAGGTTTAAAATTCTGAATAAAACATATAGAAGCAAAATTGTTCTTGTATGAATGCCCTATCTTCTCATTGGAAACGTTTTGAGGAAATATGGCTCCAGTGCTGAGAAATCGCATGTAGATGTTGGCGAAAATAACAATTATTCCGACAGTACCCTTATGGTAAGTCTCAAATCTGCCAAAGGTTAAACTTTTAATAATAACATATAAAACAAAATTTGTCATACCTTGACTACTACATGCAGCCATAGAAAACATTCAGAGCTCAATCAATTAAAAATGGAGAAGATTGTCACTTAAACTTACCAAATTCTGAAAAATGGGAGTTTTTTTGGACAGTATATACGTTTATGCAACCAGAATGGGAATAGGGTTAAACTATACAACGAAACTTACATAGCAAATATGCTCGGTAGTCAATTGTGAATACGTACATGAAAAGTGTTTGAAATTAACCCCTTCCAAAATGATAGAAAAAAGCAACCAAAGTTGGTTAACTTTGGCATTTTCAAACAGCACTCTTATTCTCGCCCTCATTTTGCTTGGAGGTTAAACCTGAGATTAGAAAGTAAACAATAACTTTCTTCTGCAGTCATTGTTGCATCTATCCATACCAAAATAAAGGTTACAATAACCTTTCAATTAGAGAAATTTGCCCTTGAAGTTGGTCAATTTTGAAGACAAAACTCCTATATTCATTTCATTTTTGGCCCTTAGGGGTTAATTTGGAAATAGTTGTGTGGTGATTTTGGAGTATCATATTATGCTCTAAATGTTTGGAAAATTTGAGCTAGATAACTGTAAATAATTTTGAGACTTTTGAAAAATGGTGAAATTTGATGGTTTTGGCAGAACATTTTGAAGAGAATCGCTTTCACGAATATGACGATACCTCATTTTACTAGATTGTGTGACAATACATAAGTTTGCCAAATTTGTTTGAAATCGTACAGCTTGTTTGTGAGCTATGTAGAAAAATGGCTATGTTGAAAAATGGTGAAATGTTTAAGGTTCTGGCAGAATATTTTGAAAATAAGTGTTTTCACAGATATTTTGATACCTCATTTCACTAGATTTTATGGCATTATATAATTTTGCCAAATTTGTTTAAAATTGTACAGCTTGTTTTTGAGCAGTGCGACAGACAAAATTGACGGCGGAAAAAAATTTTTTAAAAATTGAATAAAAAGAATGAGGGAAGATTTCTTAAAAAGAAAAATAACTAGAGTCTTTCCCAAGCTGGGTTTGGGAAAGCCTAAAATTAACCGCTATTGACCATAAATGATATGAATACAGCATTTTATCTTCACGACTGACTAACTTCAAAGGCAAATTTGTCTAATTGCAAGGTTGTTGTAACAATTATTTTCGTATGCAAAGATGCAACAATGATAGGAGAATAAAGTTACTGTTTAGTTTTTAATCTCATCTTTGACCCTCAAGCAATATGAGGGCATGCATAAGATTGCCATTCCAAAATACCAAAATTAGCTAACTTCTGTTGCATTTTCCTGTCATTTTGGAAAGGGTTAATTTCAAACAATTTGTTTTGCTATAGATAGAGATGCTTAATGAACAAATCCGCTGCTGTGAGTTAGGCTTTGGGGCTTAACCCAACATATGCTTTGGCCACTTAAAAAATAGTACTGTCCGAAACAAATTGATTTTCAGTGAATTTTGCAAACTTCTGTGCTCATTTCCTCCAATTGCAAGGTTGTTGTAGCAATTATTGTGGTATGGGTAGATGCAACAATGATTGCAGAGGCAAGTTACTGTTTACTTTTTAATCTCAAGATATAACCCTCAAGCACAATGATGGTGAGAATAAGAGTACCGTTATAGAATGCCAAAATTAGCCAACTTTGGATGCTTTTTGTCTATCATTTTGGAAGTGGTTAATTTCAATCACTTTGCTTGGCTATATGTAGTCTGTATTTTCACATTGGAAAGTTGTGAAAGCCCGTAATTTGTCCAACAAATTAGAATTCTCCAGTTTACACTATCATTTATAGCTGACTGGTATTCATTCTTCAGTCAATTCTCCAGTCAATTATTGCATTCATTTTATCACTAATACAAATCATTTGAATGTTACTGTGCCTCGTGTAACCCTTACGTAACCAAAACTATTTGAGAGAACCGTCTGAAAAACTGAAATTTACAAAAATATTCTTTTTATACCTTTGTTTACTGATTTGTATTGAAACGTATGGTTTCAGAGAAGTAGATATGGATTTCCAGCAGTAATGGATTAAATAATAAGAAATGCAGCCCGTCTGTCTGCCTACCCGCCTGCCTGCCTGCCTGCCTGACAGCAAGCCCGCCCTGACTTCGACTTTAACCATACACCAGTCATGCCAGTGTGAAAGGGTACGGTCGGTAGAGTTGTTATACAGGCCTGTCTGCCTGCCTGCCCACCCAAGAAAGAACGCTTGCCCGGAGAATCCTACCACCGGAGTCCGCCCGCCCGAACGCCCGCCCGCCCGCCCGCCCGCTCGCCCGCCCGCCCGACCGCCCGCCCAGCCACCCGAATGAAAGCCCGCACGCCCATCAGCCAGCCCGCCTTGATTTCGACATTAACCATACACCATTCACGCAAATGTGAGAGTATTGTCGGAAGAGCTGTAAGAAATGCAGTCTGCCTGCTTGCCTGCCTGCCTGCCTGCCTGCCTGCCTGCCTGCTTGCCTTGCCTGCCTGCCTGCCTGCCTGCCTGCCTGCCTGCCTGCCTGCCTGCCTGAGCTCATTATGCTGTCCATAACTGCATTCGAAAATCAATGGGGAACAAATTTTGTGTGGTATGTTTTGGTGTCCCGCTTTATAGAGTACCAGTTTTGGCCATGGACTAAAAGAATGAAAACATTGGTCTACTTTGGTTGCTACTTTCTATCAATTTGGAAAGGGTTAATTTCAAACAGTGTGCTTTGCTACGATTAGAGATGCTCGCTGAGCAAATCTTCTGTTGTAAGTTTTTCTCTATGGTTTAACTCAACATAACTAGGCTTTGTGCTACGATTAGAGATGCTCGCTGAACAAATCTTCTGTTGAAAGTTTTTCTCTATGGTTTAACTCAACATAACTAGGCTTTGTGCTACGATTAGAGATTCTCGCTGAGCAAATCTTCTGTTGTAAGTTTTTCTCCATGGCTTAACTCAACATAACTAGGCTTTGGCCAGTTAAATAGTATTACAGTTTGAAATAATGTGATTTTCAATGAATTTTTCAGTTTTCTGCACTTATTTTCTCAAAAAACAAAAGTATATAGCCCAATGTGCTTTCTATACAATACATTCTGCCTTTTCACACTAAAACTTGGGAAAGCCCGTAATTTGTCTACGAAATTATAATGCTACAGTTTTGGGTTTTTTTTTCCTCCCTCGATTTTGTTTGTTGCACAGCTCAAAACCAAGCTGTACGATTCCAACCAAATTTGGCATACTTATGTAATGTCATACCATCTAGTGAAATGAGGTATCGACGGATTCGTAAAAACGCTTATTTTCAAAATATTCTGTCAAAACCATCAAAATTTCACCATTTTAAAAAAGTCTCAAAATTGTTTACAGTTATTTAGCTCCTATTTTTTAAACATTTAGAGCACAATATGATACACCAAAATCACCACACAAATATTTCAAAATTAACTCCTATTGGCCAAAAATGACATGAATATAGCATTTTTTCTTCAAAATTGACAAACTTCAGGGGCAAATTTCTCTAATTGCCACGTTGTTGCGACAATTATTTTGGTATGTAGAGGAACGTTGCAGTTCATGTTTTAGTCTCACATTTAACTCTCCAGGACACTGACTGCTCTAAAAAGAGTATCATTTAAAAATGACAAAATTAGACTACTTTAGTTGCTACTTTCTATCAATTTGGAAAGGATTAATTTCAAACAGTGTGCTTTTCGTCGATTAGAGATGCTCGCTGAACAAATCTTCTGTTGTAATGTTTGCACTATGGCTTTATACATCATAACTTGGCTTCATTTAAAGAATAGTACAGTTTGAAATATTGTGATGTTCAGTGAATTTTGCAGTTTTCTGCACTCATTTTCTCCAAAGTACATAGCTCGGTGTGCTTTCTATACAATACAGTCTGCATTTTCACGTTAAAACTTGCAAAAGCCCGTAATTTGTCTAACAAATTACCATTCTCTAATTTTTGTTTTATTTTTCTGTCTCAAAAAATATCTGGAACGATCTCGTTGAGGTGCCATAGGCCATGTTTTGGAGGCAAAAATGAAAATTTATAGTTATGCAAGATATTTTTAATCAAGCATAGTCCACTCTTCTGGTTAGGTGAAGGGTTAGCATGCATTACCTATATTCGCGGTGTATATGTATTTGACGTCAGACCTGTAAGTATCTACGGATAACTTTTAAATTCGATAGAACTCTTTTGCCAAGAACTCGGAAAAAGATTAGGGTCGGGCATGAAAATTAGGATCAGTCGGGAAAGATGAACCATTTCACTTTTTCCCTCTGTCTAACCTCTCTTTTCCCTTAACCCTTTACCAAACATGAAAAGCAGACGACACTTGCAAAAAAAAATCTTCAATAACTAATTTTTTTTCATTTTTTGTCTCAAAAACATAGGTTATGACCCCTAGTTGGAACGAGCTCGACGAGCTCGTTCCAACGAGGGGTCATAACCTATGTTTTTAAGACACAAAATGAAAAAAATAATGAAAATAATTGGCGATTTTTGAGAATAGCGCAGGCCGGTTTTGGCCGTTACGTTTTGGTAAAGGTTTAAAAGAAATGTGCTGACTATTTTCTTCGCCTCCAAAGACACGTTTACTCGGCTAAGAAACGATCTTTCGTATTCATTTGATGGATTTTATAGAATCGCGCACAACGTTATTATAACGATGAGCTACAGGGTTCTATCATTTGGAGATGAAATGCTACACTGTAACATTGTTGGAATGGGATCTCTGAGGTCTTTCGAAACATCTATCTTGGAATTTCCGAAAGGTCTTAGAGAGCCATTCTCAAGAGTGTTACGAGCAACATATAATATTATGTAGATCTCAGCCCCATTTCAAAGGATTATCTGGTCCCCACTCCTTCTGGGTACGCGTAATCACGTGTCATGACATCACATGCAAGGTCATGGGAGATCACGTGACATGCACGCACGCGCATCGGTGATCACATGACACCCATGGGTGTCGCCATCTTTTTCCGCCATTTTGTTTTCGGCATTTTGGCTATATATATATTTTGAGATATTGTGAAAAAGAACTGTAATATGTAACCAAAACAAAATGTGATGGACTCGTGAAATTTTTGTAGACGAAATTGAAAATCATGTCTTCGGTAAATGTATCTCTGTTGTTTATAGATATCCTTCTAATAGAGTTTAAATGGAGGTGTACAGTGAAAGTATGCTGACGATAAAGACTATGATTTGCCGACCTTAACTGTGCTAATTGCATGACAGAAGACCAACCGAACTTATTTCTCATATAGCGTTTCGTTGGTTTATTTTGATCGTCCAAGTCACACAATGTCCAAATATTGTCTGTGTACAAACTAACATATCTGTGTGTTTAGCGAAATTCATGCTTGTGATAACGTTTCCGTGACATCAGGGGAAGAAATAATGTATTGAGTCAATGAGAAAATGGTGGGACAACTATTCTGAATAATATTTCACAGAATATAGAAATGTCGGAAGGGAAACATGAATATATTTAAATATGAAAATCCAAGCTTAAAATGAAACTTTAAAACTGAAATTATTGGGAAATAATCCAAAACGGACGTTACACGTTGCGAACAACATGCATGTCGCTGATTTTGCACACAATATTCAAAATACAAGATGCACATACAACGCATAACCATGACTTGGATCATGCGCATAACATCCATAATAAACCGCATCTCCTAACGTCATCGACGCTTCTGCGTGACGTCATCAACGCATCTGTCTGGCGTAATCAAACATAGCCACCAGCGTTGATAACAGCATTCAAGATGGCGATAAAAAATGGCGGAATCAGGATGGAGACTGTCATATAAGTGACGTTATGTCACATTATCAACCATGAGCATGCGTGCGACGTCATGTCAGGTAATCACAAGTATGTCTGCGTGTGATGTCATGTCGCGTGGTCGCGTATGTGGAGAAAGGGGCGGGTGATGGGGCAGAGATCAACATATATACTACTGAAACAGTGCAGCATTTCATCACCAAAAAGTGCATCATCATCTTTACGGAAGAAAACCAGGAATTTAGCTGTAGTATTCCCGGTGGCTCATCTCATCCTTTGTACCGGGTGATTTATTTACTGGTGTATAAGATACCTTCCAGCATCTTTGGCTACACAATGGCTACAAGACAGATATGAAGTCAAGTTTAGCCAGCCAGTTATACCTATGCTTCCCACTTTAGAGGACTTTCAGTCAAGGCGTTCGTCTCGGGGCCCATTTTACAAGTAAAGCCGAACTTGTTTACCACGGTAAACAAACACTGCTCCCGTACTCGGGGTCCCCGCGAGGTTAGCACTCTGTTACACAATCATATCAGTAGTACTCTATCTCTTTGATCCTAAAAACAGAAAAGCAGTTATCTTGGAAAAGAGTTTTCTAAAACAGGTACGATATCCTTTCATTCTATACAAATAGATATGAGTGCTACAGTTAAAACTAGAAGTCCTGTCACGAATAGTGCGCTTATCTAGGCTTAATTGCGCGTTGGAATTGCGCGCAATTGCCATATCGAATGGCACCCAAAGCACGACAGGTTCTCCTGGTTACTCATAGCAAACGCAGGCAATGTTTCTGCCAATGGACCTCCGGGTTACCCGGAGGTCCATTGGCTGAAACATTGCTCGTGGACAGGCCACATGTACAGTATTTGATAGCCTTACTATGGCCGTAACGCGTAGATTAACGCGCAGATTGACGTGCTATTTGTGCGCAATTCATGACAGGTCTTATAGTTAACTGTAAATATTTTTTAACTATTTTTTTTTAATAAAGTATGCCATCAGTTTAATAAAGCACAGTTTTTTTGTTATGCTACAACCACGAGGAATTCGCCTTTTCGTTGCTACATGGTATGGATGGTACAGTTCAAGTTGCATCCACGACGGAAACAATACTATTTAGGCCCCACAAAGGAGGTCTTCTGTTTTTCAATCCATTTTTTTGTAAATTGGCATGTAGGCGGACAATTTTTTATTTTCTTTTATTTTTTTGTAATTATATCTTTGCCATCAACAGTTCATGTTCTTAGTTTGTTTTATGCTTTAGGCCTCATAATCTACAGAATAGCATGGGTGGTGGTGTATTTCGTCCCAATTATATTAACGTTGGGTAAAATATCAGACATAAGCCAAATTTGCCGATTAATTTTTATATTTTTAAGTTTGCATTGGTTATAAAAAGAGAACATGCGGCAGCCAAAAGGACCATGCCAGAGGGCCTGAAAAAACAGATTTTTAACTTTTTAGACTTGTTAGGATCGCATCAGTCAAGTTAGAGAGAAGTACGTCAGAATGCTATGAGGTACACCTAGTGACATCTGAAGTTCCAATTACTAAAACTTTTTTTTCTTGGGAACATCCTCTATCCCACACTAACGCATTTCCGACTGATGCCACTGGACCAATAACAGTTTATTTTCAACAACAATGGATATAGCGATTGCATATCATTCATGCATAGTGTCAAGAGATCCGAATATCATATACGGACATGACCAGAGCGTCTTGGTCGGGGGGTGAGGTCTGAATTTGCAACGGAACTCTCCCAACCTTGAGTGAATATTTTCCGACTCCTATTTGTGAATTTACAACTGATGAAGAAATCCGAATGTACCCCCCCCCCCCCTCCATTGTTCTAGTAAATTGTCTTTGGCTTCTAGAATTGGAAATCATCTATGTGCAACAAAGCGCAATATGCAATGGTTTAGCATCTGGTTGCACTCAAGAGACAAAATATTGATTCCAGTTGAAAAAGCAAATGAAATGTGGTTCAAACATCACTAAACGTTTGTTAGAAATGGTGACATAAAATGGGGGTTATTTATTTATTGATTTACTTATTGGGGTTTAAGGTCACATACTTATGCACAATGGCTAATCGTGACCGTGACAGTTTTACGGGTGGAGGAAGCCGGAGTACCCGGAGAGAACCACCGAGCAACGACGAGCAACTGTCAGCTCCTCAACATTGTAACTCTGTTCAAGCACCGCTCAAGCAGGGTTACGGCGGTTGAAGACATGTACACCATCGACGTGCAGTACGCCTTAGTACACGGCGTCATCGCGCCCCCAAGTAGGCAACCGGGATAAAGTGCCTTGCCCAAGGACACAACGCTGGTCGTCCCGGACGGGGATCGAACTCGGGACCTCTAGCATACAGTTAAAACTAGAAGTCCTGTCATGAAAGGCGCACAAATAGCACGTTGATATGCGCGTTAATGTGCGCGTTATGGCGCAAGTAAAGCTATCAAATTCTGTACATATGGCCTGTGCACAAGTAATGTTTCAGCCAATGGACCTCCGGGTAACCCGGAGGTCCATTGGCAGAAACATTGCATGTGTTTGCTATGAGTAACCAGGAGAACCTGCCGTGCTTTGAATGCCATTCGATATGGCAATTGCGCGCAATTCCAACGCGCAGTTAAGCCTAGATAAGCGCACTATTCGTGACAGGACTTCTAGTTTTAACTGTAGAAGTCCAACAGTCTACAACTGAGCCACCGCGCTCCTAAAAACATGGTGGTTAAAATACCACGAAAGTAACTACCATGAATGTGAGAGTATTCGTTCAACATGGGAATATACGAGAAAGGAATTTGTTTTTGACAGCTTCATAATCCAACTTGGCCCATTGGCCAGCATTACTTTAATGACCTGGCACCATCATATCTTTCAGATCTGGTCACATACTTCACACCTGCCAGAGACCTCCGTTCTTCGGACTCGCATACCTTGGTCCAACCTGTTTCAAAATTAGCATCCGCGGGTGACCGGGCCTTTTTGATCGCCGCCCCTAATCTCTGGAACCTTTTACCGAGTCACCTGAGACTACCACAGGAAACTGAGTCATTCAAAGCTGGTTTGAAAAGGCATCTCTACAAACAAGCTTTTTGCACCAATATGTAGATAAGAAATCATTTCCCTTTTTTGTGTGTAAAGCCAAAGAGCACATTTTGTGGATTTCAGGCTGAAAATTATTATTATTATTATTATTATTATTATTATTATTATTATTATTATTATTTTATTATTATTATTATTATTATTATTATTATTATTATTATTAAAGGTCAGCCAGAGTTGGTTTGATACAGTACGACCGCCATGGACTTGTCACTTTCCACGGGTGGGCAATAATTCCACGGACACAATAATATTACTTTCTAAACACTAATTATAAGAATAAACATCAAAAATTTAATTAATGAAGCACCGGGTACAACCCGGTGCTTCATTAATTCAAATTTTGCTGAAGAGGATTTTTATTACCTGGTAAACGCATGCGTGGACATCACTACCCATGCGTGAATTACGACCACCCCACGGCGGCTGTACTGTAAGACAGTAATATTCTCTAAGCCTATCCATATTTGTACTTCCTGAGCCTTGGTTGTTTGATGCTTAAAATTTCTAATTATTAACCCTTTGAATCCTTGTTTCCTGGAATGGTATCGCCTTTGTGTACAGTTACAGTGCGATGGGTCAGTCCAATATCAATATACGGGTAGGATAAAATAATAACTGCAGTCTCCCCCCACCCCCACCCCCACCCCCCCCCCCCCCCCGCCCCCGGCTGCACTCTGCAGTTATTATTTCATCATCAATGTCCCGTGTATAGACCTCTTATAATAAGACATAAATGGGACGACATTATGCCTTGGGCCGAAACATCGGTCTTACGCGTTCAAAGGGTTAAAGATTTTGGCCGGGATTGGGGTGAGACACCCCCTAGGCCGGGAATAATACCCTTTTCTCTGTTGATACACCCCTGTGCCCTTAGCTATGATAGTGAAAATGTTTTCAGTTTTGCTGAAGATACACTGAACCCAGTCAACACACTATTCGGTGAAAATGTAGGAGGCTTTCAGTTATAATTGCGAATTTCATTGAAGGTATCTTGTACTCTTGCGCGTACACCTGACGATAATCTATTGAGTGGACACAAGAAATAAATATTTGCCGCAAGTAGGGCCCTGCGATCCACAAATGTCGGGTAGAGTCGAATCTCGAATCGACTCAGGTATCAGATTTCGGATCGGATCGAATCGAATCTCGAATCGAATCTCACCGCTTTTCAAGTTATGGATATTACACCTTCTTACAGCCGTAAATATTATCAGTTTTCACTCATATATTGTGTGCAACGGCGACTCGTGCAAATCAAGTAAAAATCGAAATATTCCAGAACGGAATGAATGTAATTTCGGATGAGGAATCATACTTGAACTCTTCTTCTGTCATCAGGTCTCCTGTACAGGACACCATACCCCCCCCCCCCCCCCCCCTCCTGTACAGGAGACCTGATGATAGAAGAAGAGTTCAAGAAGAGAAACTTTGTAGGACAGTGCTTATATTTCGACGAGAATCCGAGAATCGATTCGCACAAAGATTCGAATTAACCAATAGAAGGTTAACATGACCTGAAATATCCTGACACTTTGCCAATAAAATCTTACAAATATGGCTGTCATTGGAACCGGCTCATTGAGCCGGTTCCAACGACAGCCATATTTGTAAGATTTTATTGGTAAATATTGTTCATTTACTTATTGTATCATTTATTTATTATTTATTGTTTAAAAATTATCAAATTTAGTTTTAAAAATTAAAAAGGTGTGTTGGGTAAAAGGTTAATATGTGTTATCAGTATACAATAGTGGTTCAACCATGGTGGCATCCTGGGATCCTGGGACACTCATAGTAGGTATGGATTCTCGCAACCATTTTCACGAGAATCCAAATGGATTCTCACAAATTTAGACGAAATATAAGCCCTGTAGGATTTTGAGAACATCTTGAATTTTCGAATCGACTCGATTGAAATCGAATCGAATCACGGTGACTATATCGATTCGAATCGAATTTTGAAGCTTCGCAGGGCCCTAGCTGCAAATGGGAATACCTACATTTTGGTGTCCATGAATGAGATAATAAGACAGAACAGAACGAGAGTGGAGTACGGGGGACAGGAAGTAATGACCCGAATTGGAGTTTTTTAGGTGTTTTACGAGCGCCATAGGCGTTATGAATGAGAAAATTCATAATTTTAGTACCCACCCAAAACAGTAAGTATTTTTTCTATTATATGCGTTGCGATTTTTTAATGTAGTTAAAACATGTTTTACTTGCAATTACTTGCAATTAAAGCCCACCGAAAATGGTATTCTTCCCCAGCATCGTGGACGGACTTTTTTTATTGTTTACAAATCGGTTGAGTGGAATCAATTATAATCTTCCGCGCGCCCCTTTCGAGGATAAAAATCGTACTTGAATCCGAGCAGTGAACCGTTGTCTCTGTATTTATCAAATAATCGCCGTCAAATGCCTTATTACGGAAATGTTCGCAACACATCCAATAAACACGTGACGTCGGAAGCCATGTTCGATGTTATAACATTGTTAGTGTGTTGGTTTCGGAATTAGAGAACTGAAAATTGATCTTTTCTTATATTTCATAAACTGTTTACCCTAATACGAATAGCCAAAACATTTCCAGAATAACGACAAATTTTCATTTTCTGATTTGATAACGTAGCTTTTGACCCCCTCATTGGAACGAGATCGACGATCTCGTTCCATTGAGGTGTCATAAGCAACGTTCTCAAGGCGAAAATTGAAAAAATAATAAAATTTGTTTGGCGATTATTTTTGTGAACAGTTTTGACCAGTTATAGCCTTAACATTGGGTAAAAGGTTAAATTACACATTGCACGATAAAAAAAATTCAAATTCGTCATGATTTGACATGAACTTTCTTAACCTTGTTCACTAAAATCGATATGAACGTCGGTAAACCTTAGCTCGGGTCGATTTTAGAGAATTCGGTTCAGAAATTATTCATTTATTTATTGGTGTTTAAGCCTTTATCCAACGTAACGACCACAACAGGCCAGCGCTATTCTCAAAAATCGCAAATTAATTTTCATTATTTTTTCAATTTTTGTCTCAAAAACATAGGTTATGACCCCTCGTTGGAACGAGCTCGTCGAGCTCGTTCCAACGAGGGGTCATAACCTATGTTTTTGAGACAAAAAATGAAAAAAATTAGTTATTGAAGAATTTTTTTTTGCAAGTGTCGTCTGCTTTTCATGTTAGGTAAAGGGTGGAGGTCACATGTTTCGGTACAATGACCAATCGTGACCGCAACATGGATATAAAGTCAAGTGGAGCCAATTGTTTATATCCATGTTGCCCTTTTTAGAAGGCTTTCCCTCAGGCAATGATTACCAGATCCTATTTTACCAGTAAAACAGAGCTTGTTTACCACAGTAAACAAGCACCGCATCACCTCCCAGCGTTCCCGCGGGGATATTTCACATCAAAACGCGATTCATATAGAATATGGGGGACTTTTTAGTGAATTAACACATTTCCCAGGAGAAGCGTTAATCGAAGATATTTTAGATTTTATGACATTCTGTCGTTTCGTTGAAAAAATACTTTCGGAGAAATGGAATCCTTCAGTATTATCGATTACCGAGAAACTAATAAAAATGTCAATATGGAATACTATGAAAAACGCTAACCTTTATCGTTTCTCTTCGAAAGAAATTAAGAAACGGGAGAAGACGATATGAAGTTACCGTGAACATTATATTTGGAGTATAAATTGCAAAAACTTCAATTGAATGTCAAAATAAACCCTTTTGTACGGCGTTTTGTTTTTCGGATTTTTTTTAAAAATTGGTCTTTTAAAGGCATGTTACACAATTATGATCAATATGGGGTGCGGTGGATTGAGAGAGATTACTGGCACACTTATATTTCCTTTGTCCAGAATCGTATGTGTACATGACCTCAGGCAATTTATTTATTGGGGCTTAACGACACTTTCGACAGACAGGGTCACATCGTGTCGGATAGTTTTATGGGTGGAGGAAGCCAGAATATCCGGAGAGAACCACCGAGCAACAGCGAGCAACTGTCAGACTCCCCAACGTACTAACTCCACACATGCGGGATTAGCATTGGTTGAAGACAAGTGCACCATCGACGTGCAGTACGCCTTAGTACACAGCGCCACCACGCTCCCACACGGGCAATCGCCAAAGGACACAAAGCAATTACCCCATGTGGGGATCGAACAGGCGTCGCTAAAGGGGGTGGGGGGGGGGGGTTAAGGGGTGACCGCCTCAAATATTTTTTTGCAATTGGAACATTTTCTCCTGTATTGGAGTCTGAGATATAGATTCACTGTCGCTTGTAATCAATTACTTCCTTTCGAAAGTAGATTTGTTACTTGTAATTATGTCGCACACACATTCAGTCGTACATATTAAATCTGTGATAATATTAGTTATCCCGTGTCTGATCACGTGGTACGGGTTTTTACCTACCCGAAGCCAGCCGTATCCCATGAGGCCGAAGGCCTCGTGGGATACGGCTGGCTTCGGGTAGGTACCTTCACAGGTACCAGCCAGGCGTATCCCATGAGGCCTTCGGGTAGGTAAAAACCCGAAGGCCTCATGGGATACGGCTGGCTCCGGGTAGGTAAAAACCCGTACCACGTGATCAGACACGGGGTAACAAATTTATCTGTTGACTTTCCGTTTTAGAAGTACAATCTATTTCATGTGTGAACACACACAGCATGAGATCTTTTATCTTCCATTGTTGAGCCATACAGCTTTCTGTATAAATATAATAAATTGATTTCGATGAACGCGTCTTCTACGGGGTATGGACAATTTGTAGATTTCGGAACGAGGCTTCCACTGGGTATGGGAAATTTGTCAGTGGCTGGGCGGACGTATCGTGGGTTCCAATGAATATGGTCTCATACCACGTATCTATCAACCAATCAAATCAAAAAAATTACTTTAGTCAATAGATAAATATAATTTCTCACGTTTGAACGCAGTGAATTAGTACGAAATTTATTTCCCCTTGTCAGTGTTGTCAGTGCACAGGGGGCGTGTGTGTTAATTGATTGTCCGTTGCACGGTTATTCTGCACGGGGCCGCCAAACCGTGAAGTGTCTGTTTTGTTTTTCTGGGGATGGGTTTTTTGATCCCCACCGCGTATTGCTGTACCTTTTCCGAGGTTGTAGCTGCTATGCCTCTCGTTTGTTTTGCGATTTTAAAGGCTGACGAGCCTCAGAATACGGGTTATGCTGGGTGTTGTGTCAGGCGTTGATGTACCTTGTACGGAAAAGTTGTTTAAACTTTTGATTTAATGTACTGTTTTGTATGAATAAAAACTTTCCCCGGTGCATCCTGTATTGGCGGAGCCCGTAGCTATTCTGTGTGTTGCGTGATGTAGCAGAGAGGGGAAATACATATCGTCGTTACAGTGAAGTGATCTGGGTCGTAGTATCACGTCGAGTTGAGGTCAGATCGCCGGAAAGAAACGAGCTGCCGCAGGCAACTCGTTTGATCCGGCGATCTGACCTCCTCTACGAGACGTGATGCGACCACCCAGTTCACTTCACTGTAGCGATAAAAGGTTTATTATATGACTTATCAGGGACGCCGGAACGGTCCAAACATTGGCCCGACCATAACACACAGATCCGGGAGGGATTTGGTCTCTCGTCGCGAAGCGACGAGGTTTTCGAGGGGCATCTGGGATTCTCCTCCCAGGAAAATTTTGATTTCCGGAGGCTCTCAGGTGGCCTCTGAAGGCACTTTGAGCTCCAAAATGCTGGAACATTTCAACAGGAAAATGAGTATTTTGTGTTGGTAAAATCTGGTTAATTAAAAAAATTGGCGCTACTAACCACGATTCCACTGGGGTTTTTTCGAATTGTTGCCATCAATTATGTGGGGGTGAAAAAAAAATGACAGTGCATGCAGTTCGTCTTTCGAGGAACATAATATGACAAAATTCCCTGCCAAATTGCCAAATGATTTGGCAATTTGGCAGGGAATTTTGTCATATTATGTTCCTCGAAAGACGAACTTTAATGTGGGGTCCACCCTGTCTGCCCATTCGTAAATCCGGCCCTCCCCCCAGAAAATGTTTGAAAAATTACCTCTCTCAGACGCATTTTGTTTCTACTTCTTTAGTATTCCAACCGCTTCCGAAGCGGTTGGAATACTAAAGAAGTAGCCCCAAAATCTCCTCATCTTACGTTAACTGGTCATTAATAGCCGCCATTGTGTGCACAATATTAAAGAAACAAGACGATCTATGCGCGCACTATTTTCGGATATCCCCCAGTTTTAATGACTTTTCGTGGGAAATCAGCCATGTCAACGGTTAAACAAATTAGAAAATAACACATAATTATACTATTCCTTAATACTGGGCAGTCGATCACAAAAATATCATGATCGGCAAAACTGGTCGGAGTGGACGGTGCGGCTCCGGCACCTCTGCTTATACTTCAACACCGCATGGCAACGCTAGCATTAACAATTCCCCCAACCTTTTTCTGGTATAATGGAATGAAGAAAAAAAAAACTCTTTTTGTTTACACTTATTTTTGTAACAGATGTACACTTCCAGGGAATCCCCCAATGCGCATGAATATAATAAAAATATATCATAAATACGATAAAACACACGGACCGCCGTTCGAGCGCACCCTTTTCAGCTCGGAGTAAAGTACTTTCGGAGACCGGAAGAGGCAATTATGCGAATTCGAACGCACCCGTAAATGGTCCGTCATACTATAGTAATACGGAATCGGATTCCACACCACCGATTTTCTGGGACAAGGAAAAGATCGTCAAACAGTTGTGATATTTAGCGCTTGTTTGTTTGTTTGTTGGTGGTTAACGTCACATATTTATGCACCATGGCTAATCGTGACACAACATGGAGATGAAGTCAAGTTTAGTCAATCGTTGATCAACATGTTGCCCATTTTAGAGGACTTTCACCCCAAGCATTGGTGACTGGGTCCTATTTTACTAGTAAAGCGGAACTGGTTTACCACAGTAAACAAGTGCTGATATTTATCGCTTAAATTACATAGTCATATAATAAAATGTGTCACCTGGTTGAGAGATAGAAGCCACTCTCAGGGCTTTCAAAATATTATGGAACCAGACCAAAAGCCAACATTTTCCTTGCTTATGTTTCAAATTCAGTCAAACGCAAATAATTTTTTTTTATATGTGTTTTATTACAAATTATTGCCTATGGGCACTCTCCTATAATTTGTTATAACATAAATTTCGATGAACAAATTCAGACCACCAAAAATAATGCAGCCTTCAACCAGTTAAATGGTGTGTTGCGCTTTACGTCGGGTGCATCTTCATTTACGGAGGACTGCCCTGGTTCAGGTTCGCAAATACCAAAATAGTGTGGTGGGAAATGTAAGAGTGATGAAAATTAAAACCTCGGCACTGGGCCTTAGTCTTTGTGGGACCCCTACGCCTCGAGGCCAGGTATTGGTCAAGCTGTGGGGGTCTCACAGAGACAAGACTAGACCACAGTTTACAAAATATTGTCTCGGTGAGTTGGGCACAAAAACCCTCCTAGACCTTTAAAGACGGGCGGTTTTTCTCTCTCCAAGATGTTTTAGAATGCCAGGTCTGGGTATGTAGTGCTCAATTGGTGCTGTTGGGTAACCAGCATGACCGATTTGGTGTACCGGTGTACGCTGCGCGTTAATTAATAAAGTTGTTGCGTCACGACTACTGCGTGTTTATTCTCTCCATGCAAATCCCGCCAAAATTCAAATCAATCTTGAGTTTTTAACTATAATTCCGACTGAGTAATCATCCAACTACATCATCAAGGCTTGCCTTCATCGAAGGCATGTCTTGATGAGGATGTTGGAATAGTTTATCAGTCGGGACTTGAGCTGTCAGAGTCGAGACAAATCGGGTTCACCCCCAATCGGTTATCTTCGCGACCGCCCCTGGTCGCAAGAAGCAATTGCAATCTCCCTATTAGTGGGCCCATACCATTAATTGAAATTATACATGATAACAGAACTATTTTCTTTACTGACAGAGGTCCAAGGAATATTTGCCATACGGGTTTTAATATTAATAACAGAACTTGATCGCAAAATGCGGTTGGAGGTGGTGTCTCCGTTTAGCACCCTTTGAAAAGGGATACGTTCTTTCGCTGGAGAAAAACGTCGAAGGGTTCAAAAACCAACGAACGTGACAACGGTTATTTATTCCCAGTTCCTTATTTGACATTCGTTATCAACTGATTTCCGGGTGATAACGAATGCCGAATAAGGAACCGGGATAAAGTGACTGTTTTCAAGTCCTGGAAAAGCCAGGTAAATACTTACCCGGCAGCGTCTGTAAGCGCATCTTTATTTTTTTTAAAAGAAGTCTTTCCTGTAGTTTTAAAATCTATCAATCCTTAACCTTGTTCCAGAACAGTTAAAAGGTTTTTTTCCGGTTACGAATATTTCTCCACCGGTTAATCGCAGAAGTATGACACAGGTATGATAATATTTGTGTTACTGGATTTAGAATTGGAAATAAGCAGAATGTGACTTTAGTTCATCTTGCATAAAATACTCGTCAGCGCGAGTATTTTAAGCTGGATGTTAAGCGAGATTCCGCCAGGTGCGAGTAATTATTTATTTATTTATTTTTTAATTAATTTATTTATTTAATTATTTATTTGAGTTTAACAACACTTTCGACAGCCAGGGTCACCTCGTATCGAACAGTTTTCGGTGGAGGTAGCCGGAGTAACCGAAGAGAACAACTGAACTGTCAAACTTCACATCGTACTACATGTAACACCACACAAGCAGAGTAAGCATTGATTGAAGGGAGCTGCCCCATATTTTTAGTACGCATTAGTACATGTCGCATGATTACAGGGGTTAAATTGATGTTCGAAATGATGGAGGAAAATTTATGTTCTTATCAGTGCTCAGCCGACAGCCAGTGACTGTCGTCTGAACCCCAGTCCAAACGTAAACCGTGCCACCTTATCAATGCACTATCCGCTTGGGACTGTTAGGATTCCTGAAGGTGCCTATGGCTTAAAACGCCAAAGGGTAATCAACGATAATTCACTGAAAAGATTATTTATTTACATGTACGAAAATATGAAACAAATTACTCACAAAATTATCAATAAGAATACACTAATTACGCGGATAAGAGTTTATTCTTTAGGGCCCTCGCCGTCTCCCACAGCTAGCTGTGTCCGCTGAATCAACCTCACATCATCTTCATTTTCTCACGGTTTGTGATACATACTGGCAAAGCGTCTATTCACTTCTCGTTGCTTCCTCCTCGCAGGGTTAACTTCACAGTCATTCGGGCTTAACACATATAATGTTCAGCTTGTGTGACTCTTTCAGCGTTCTCACAGTTCAATCACAATTCTCTACCACAGTTCACGATCACTTTGCGCCTTGCCTGGCTCTCACGAGGTTAAGTTATTCTTCACTTTCAGATATATGCTTACACAGCTTACATAAAAATATTCTGCAAAGTGTTCTCAACATCACCAATTCTCGCACCGCCTAAAACTATCTTATTTCGCGAGCTAAGCAAGCGCTTACTCAATCTCTTAATACGGTTTCTAGACCTCAACGTTACAGCTTTTACTTCTTTGGCTACTATGCCACTACAGTTCGCAACCATTAACAAACTACTATCGGTTCCTTACAGCCCTCACGGGGTTACGACAATACGCGGACTTTTAATCTCGGTGCCTATGACCCTCGACGGCCAAGGCTAAACTCGGACCTTCTCTGAGTGCCCTCAGGCCAACTGCCCACCTCAGAATTCTGCTTCACTCTTTATACAGTCGGAACACAAAGTTTAAACATATTAATTCTGATTTAACAAGTGCTTTGTAATTCGATATGGATAGAGATATTAATGCGTATTTTGTTTGAGTTAGACTCGCTTGACATTTCGTGGACACTTTTATTATTATGAGCTCGTGTTCTGTGATGTCTGGCAACATATCTCGGAGCTCTCCTGGCTTGGTAAGATATGCCTCTTTTGAAACAACTAGACATTTTAATGATTATCTGAAACGGCCAGAACACGATTAAACTATTTACGTCCAAATTACCCGTGAACAATCGCTAATTCAAATCCACGATGGACAGGATGATACATTGGTTTAGTGTAACTATAAAGAGAAAATCGCTTGCCATGTTTCCCACGTGTACGCTCACTTATCTCTGCTTCGAAAACGCGAAACAATATTCTAGCTAATTAGAGGTTAAGTTGCCCGCATTATTTCTAATTGACCATTTAACCAGATAACGTGACACAAGCAAATAAATATTATTTAATCGAAGGCTCCCAGAGATTTCGCCAGAAATCTTCGTCATATTACTGTGATTTGTGTTTTTTCCACAAATCTTAGGACTTGTGTATACTTTAGTCCAAGTTAAATTACATAAAAAAATAATAAAGTTGTAATCCCAACTCTTGGCCTCAAATAGCGTGACAGTACACAGCAGCAACGTAACTTTACGTGGGCAATCGGGATTAAGTGGTTTGCCCAAGAACACAACGCATTTTCCGGTGGGAGGATCGGACCGTGGATCTTTCGGTTTCAAGTCCAATGCTCTCACCATTGAGACCCCGCGCTCCCTGTCCGAGTAACTAATGGAATATTTGGATCAGTTTTTCTCAATTTTTTAATGCACAAATCAAATCAAATCCAACCAAATCTTTATTTTGCAGTGTGTGATCTTGTAAATAAATAAGAAATATTATGCAAGGAAATGGAATAGCCGAAAAGACGTCCTTCCTGCCATTCTCAGCACTGGCAACAACATATTTCCATTTAGGCCTCAACTGCATCCTAGTGGCTCAACGTTCTAGCATATGCATATTCTCTGTACCAAAATAATGGATGAGTAATTATTAATGGTTAACTGTTTTAGCATTAAATATCTGGAAAGAAACAACTGGCAAAGGAAACTAATAATTTCAAACTGAGGCTTTTCCATTGCATAAATACACAAAAGAAATATCTGGTAAAAGTGAAATCTTTTTTGCAGATGAAAGATATTAAAATAGACACTGGCGTATTTATTAACTCTTTACCCAACGCAACGGCCAAAACCGGCAGGCCTTTTTCTCATTAATCGCCAATTAATTTTGTTTATTTTTTCATTTTTTTTGTCTCTAAAACATAGGTTATGGCCCCCTCATTGGAACGAGCTCGTCGAGCTCGTTCCAATGAGGGGTCATAACCTATGTTTTTGAGACAAAAAATGAAAAAAAGTAGTTATTCAAGATTTTTTTTTTTGCAAGTGTAGTCTGCTTTTCGGGTTAGGTAAAGGGTTAATCCCACTCTACTTATAAAGTTCAATTATTTTTTGTCTGTTTATTCAGGTTCCACGACATTTTCCACATCCAGGGTCACATCATGTCGGTTCGGTTTTACGGATGGCGGAAGTCGGAGTACCCGGAGAGAACCACCGAGCAGGGGCGAGCAACAGTCAGTCACTCCAACTTACTAGCTCTGCACAAGCATGCAGAGTTAGCAGCGGCTGAAGACAAGTGCACCATCGACGTGCAGTACGCCTTACTGTATTTTTGTACGGTTTTATGTTTTGGGTTTTTTTTTTATTCTATAATAAATAGAATCTTCAACTCATCCCCAGTTTATATATCGAAATTTATAAAATTCATGCAGTAAATTAGGTTTTACTGAACTCCTTTTGTACCTTTCGATATAAACTGGGGACTCGTTGGAGTCCATATAAGGGTGTATGCTCTGGTGTCGTCGAATCGAACAGCCTGTGTGAAGGTAATCAACGCGTCATAAATTTCTAACTATAGGTGCGTTCGGAGTCCTACCATTGGTAACCAATGGTAGCTATTCGGTACCATCGGTAAAGATTGGTACCAATTCCGCCATTTTTTTCACCAGTGGTACATTTTTGAGACCATGCTCGAGTGTGTGGAATTTTTCACCAACGCGAAATCCAAAATGGCGAACGCAGACCGATTCAAAATTAAAATACCACCATGGAAAAGATTCTATAAAGAATGAGAAAATTTTCTTGGTTGGCAAAAAGTAAGTAATTGACAGTGAATTGCTGTAATGAAGGTTCAAGTGAATATACAGTTATTTCTGTGAGAAATAACACAAAATACCGGATAATGTCCCAATTTCGAGGCATTGAAACGTAAACTTAGGTATGCACACGCCATTAATCCGTTTCCAGAGGCGTCCGAAGCACGGGGAGCTGTTCGCCTTCGATACAGTGCGTAACCAGGGGTGGGGAGGGGGCACAACTTTTATCTAGCTCAAAAAACATTGTCATGCGTTTGAAACACATTGGGAACAAATATTCAGAAGTGAAGCGGCGATTATGCATTTTCTTTCTGCCATGTTGTTCCCGATTTCCGTTCGGAGTCGAAATACACCACCGGTCACTGCCGGTATACGTTCGGGTACCTGTGGTAAATACCGTTTGTTACCAATAGTGGGACTCCGAACGCACCCTATATATGTCAAGCCCATTGGTTTTGGTGCATCTACGGATTGCATAAAGGTTTTTGATGAGATGCACGCATTGTAATCGTACGAATTATGTTGGTTCAAACTTGGACGGTTTCAAACAAAGTCGTATTCTTAAAATAAAATAACGAGTATTTGAAATGACAGTCAATACAATTATAGGATATGAAGATTTCTAAAGACTATGGAATAACGGCAAAAGTATTACTAACTCTGTCTTTCCAGATGCGCGGACAAACATCCGTGAGTACAAACACCATCCAGACAAAACCCAATTATCATAGCCCAGACAAAACTCCATGCACACAGAACACCATGCTGCTTTTGCCCGGGCAACACACCATGCGGATAGAACAATATGCATGTTTTTTATAACCAAAATCTCGTCGTAAGTGGTATTAAGATTGTTCTTGTACTTCAGCAGCTTCTCACTTTTCGGTTCTTTTGAACCGTCCATCCTATCACCACTAGCGTCCCTTTGTTATACACTCTAAAATCAGTTGGGTTAAAAATTAACCCAAGTTAACTGGGTTCAGTGAATATGAACCCAATTGGGTTCATATTCACTCAACCCAGTTGATTTGGGTTGATTTTTTAACAGTTTGTGTTGTGTTATTCCCTGCGGTTTCGTCGATATCTGAAGTTCGATCATCGCGACTGTGACACTGATCGGCGTCAAATTGTTTCGACCAATTGAATGCGGTAAAAATTAAAAATAAAATTAGGGTTGGTACCCCACCATCTAACTGTGATGTCTTGTTGGCAACGAAGGAAGTGCAGCAATTATCCAGCTGAAAAGTGCTTTTTGTAATAGATATATCACTATTTTGTGTACTATATGGGTAAATAATTGTACAGTTGTGCAGGTGTCCGGAGATATTTTGGACGAGGCGAAGCCGAGTCCAAATATTGGAGGACACCTGCACAACTGTACAATTATTTACCCATGTAGTACACAAAATAGTGATATATGTGATTTAATCCACAGCCCCTCAATGTTAACAAAAGTCAAAAAAATTATATTTTAGAAAGTTTGACACGAGTAAAACCACATTTTAAAACACTTTTTGCTTGCTCTACTCCCGAAAACCAAAATGGGCATAACCCATTGTTTGCTTGCTAGAAAGTCTATTGAAGTTATGACACGCATCGGGAGTTCAGATATTGTGAACAGATCTGTGGCTTCGAAGTGAACTCACATCATGACGTAATTTGTTCTCCCGCTAATATAATGTTTCAGCTCAAGGGTGGAACACTCATTCAATCCCTCATCGAAAGTGCGGCAGATAAATTTGATAATCGTTCATTTTTAAAGCATTTGGAAGAATAATTTTTTTTTATCTGAAGAAGAGGTTCGCTTTCCCTCAGGGGTGGCGGGTGGTGGTGCCTGATTGCGGTCTTAATATTTGAAAATGGCGTTTTTTTAGGTTATTTATTTATTTACTGGTGTTTAAGGTCACTTTTCTGCAGCTATGGCTAATTGTGACCGCAAAAAAGGTGTAAAGTCAAGTTTAGCTAAGTTTAGCCAATCGTTTACACCCATGCTGCCCATTTTAGGGGACTTCTACCCCGGGCACTGGTGACCAGGTCCTATTTTACCAGTAAAACTGAACTTGTTTACCACAGCAAACAAGCACTGCTTCACTTCCGAGGTTTCCACAGGAGTCCTTTTTAGGTTACCAGGGTTACCAGGGCTGCTGGTTATTAAAAGCAACAAAAAAATTAAAAAGTACATTATAATTTGCACACTCAATTCAGTAGCTCTGTCGATAAAAGCTTGTCGATAATTCATGTTAGAAAGTTTTTCACACCTCCTTTACAGCATCTTTACTTTTGAATGGTTACGATTACAGTACCGTGACAATCATACAAATATCTTGTTATTGGGACTGTTTGAAAACCGTCCCAATATCCAGATATTGGTACTGTTTTACTGAGCTGTTCTCATCAAAACCGTACTTGGCAGAGAACAAAAGAAATATTAGGTAGCTGTGGATTAAGTTCAAGTTTCGTGTAGACTGGTTGTCACAAGGGAGGTGTGTGATAAATACAGAACCGCACAGACGCTTGAATCGATTAAGAATTATCGCACGAGATTGCGTTGGGCCAGGATATCACGAGAGCCTAGCTCTCGTGATATCCTGGGCCAAAGCAATCTCGTGCAATAATTCTTAACCCATTGAATCGTATGTGCATTTCTGTATATTTATCTCATCCAACCATCCTTTACTTATATGGTCATGAAAATCGACTTTCAATCAAGATATTTCCCTTGTAATTATTGGGCGAGCGAAGAAGGTCCAATTAAGAAACAAGTAATTGTTGAGAAAAGACCTATGTCATCTGTAGAAAATAAATTCAAGTTTCCTGTTATTACCATTACAATCTGTCTGATGTGTTTGTTTATTAAAAGTTGCAAAAGGAACTTTGGCTTTTTATGGTAAGCTAATTAGAAGCTAGAAACATACCTTGTTGTTTTTGGTGAAGAGATATTCATCGCGTTTTTATTTTTAAAAGGCCGTTCTTTTTAATGGAACTGTGAATTGGAAATGCTCTGTAGCTGTCTGTTGTTTTCATTTATTAAATGTTACAAAAGAAAACTTGGTTTTTTATGGCAAACCAATCAGAAACAATCAGAGAATCCTTCACTAATAATATTTATCAGTATCACATCTATCAACTCTAAGAAAGGTGCACTTTGGCTCTTTGTTCCTCGAGTGTGTTTTGAAAGTAATTTGCAAGTTTTTATTCTTCCCAGCGAACAAATTAGCAAATCTCATCTCTTAGACGTTTATGTTAACCCTTTACCCAACGTAACGGCCAACGCCCTCAACGCTATTCTCAAAAACGCCAATTAATTTTCATTATTTTTTTCATTTTTTGTCTCAAAAACATAGGTTATGACGCCTGGTTGGAACGAGCTCGTTCCAACGAGGGGTCATAACCTTTGCTTGGGAGACAAACAATGAAAAAAAATTAGTTATTCAAGAATTTGTTTTGCAAGTGTCGTCTGCTTTCCATGTTAGGTAAAGGGTTAGTTGAACGGACAGTGTATGTATTATATGTCACGTTACGCATACTACTGATATAATGAAAAGAAAAACGTCACAGAATATCAAAAGATGATGACAACGCCGTTTTCTTATTTTTAGACGAGTTTCAACAGAGCATAATAGTTCAAACTGATTAGTAGAAAATTGGTAAAAGCCAACTTCTGTATTTTTATACTTCTCTACAAGAAATGAGTTTGTGAAATAATGCGCACATCAATGATGCAAATTCCCTAACATTTGGAAATTTTAATTTTATACGAAATTCCTATACACTCAGTGTTGAATATATTGACAGCTTTGGGAAATTAAGGGATGCTAACATTCTTCTATATCTCTTCCAACGACAAAAATTGTCAGCCATGTTTTTGGTTTTTTTTTAAATCGGCAGAGAGAGCGCGAAATAACGACACAATGATTTATTGCACGTCACTCTGTTCATTGACGGCGAGGGCTGGAAAGGAGATGTGGAAAGATTTGCTTCATCCTTCACCTAACGTTACGTCCTTAACCCTTTACCCAACAAATCGCCCGCATCCGCCCGCGTAATATGCAAATTCAGCAGCTGAAAAAATATTATTTTTCGAAAAATTTCAACAAAACCATATCATGTGACCCCTCTTTGGAACGAGCTAGTCGAGCTCGTTCCAAAGAGGGGTCACATGCTATGGTTTTGTTGAAATGTTTTTGAAAAATTTTTAAAAAATGATATTTAAAATAATAAATTTTGAAATCGTCTGCGTTGGGTAAAGGGTTAACTAGCTAACGCTATTCACAAAATCACCATTCAAGTTTTATTAAGTTTTAAAATTTTTGCCTCAATACAAAACATGTGACCCCTCATCGGAACGAGCTAGATGAAATTATTCCATCGACGTGCAGGAAGCCTTAGTACACGGCGTCATCGTGCCCCCATGTAGGCAACCGGTCCAAGGACACAATACGGGTCATCCTGGACGCGGATCGAACTCGAGCATAGAAGTCCAACAATCTACCACTGAGCCAGCGTGCTCCCTGGTAAGATTTGCTAATTTTTCTCCTGGGAAGAATAAAAACTCGCAAATTACTATAAAAACACATTCGCAAAACAAAGAGCCAGAGAGGGCGGTTACTTTGTTGTTTCTAATGCGCTAGCCATAGAATACCAAGTTTCCTTTGTAACGTTTTATAAACGAAAACAACAGACAGCTTCGAGAGCTGTCTGTTGTTTTCGTTTATTAAAAGTAACAAAAGGAAACTTTGCTTTGTTTTTTTCTGACGTCATAGGTGTTTTCTCAATAACTGCATGCTTCTTAATTTGACCTTTCTCGCCAGTCTTATATATTCATGGAAGATAACTTTATCGCAAGTCTATTTTGTTATTAAGTCAAGGATGCTTGAGTCGATCCCAAATAAACATTTAAGTGTCAAGCAATAATTTGACTCCAAACTTCAATCTGTTGAACAATATGGTATCTGTTCATCGTCGTGACGTGTGAATCAATAGTCATGTATACTTTGTAAAATCGCTTCATACATTTGCCAATTCTAAGAGCAAGAATCTCTTTCAGATTGAGGTCACGTGGTTTGTTTCCGAAACTTCACTGTGCAGTACAGCTTTTATCTGGGTTCCTTTTACATCTGTAGCTCATTTCCTACACTGCTCCATATCTAGAAATTTGAAAATACCCTTTAAATCTGTATGCATAGGTGGTGAAACATATTTAAATCATTGAGTTGTCGAGCATACACTGCAAAAAATATAGGTTCTCTTTAGAACCAAAAGTGGTTCTAATCTTGTCCCTGAGATGGAACCAGTTCTGTTTAAACAGAATTTATTTTAAATCAAATAAATTTATAAAGATTAACATTAAATATTAACAGAATTAAACATAAATTGAGGGGGGTTTCAGTAAGTTTAGAGCTTATACGAGGTTGTCTCAAATCATGATTAAACAAAGGAGATATGAACATTTGGCATTTCGAACCAGTTTTGGTTCTGTATAGAACCAATATACTAGGCATTTATATTCGCTTTGTTTCAAAATGTTTGGCGACTGCGTTGAATAAACTCCAAGTTTACTGCTGAATCTACTTCAGTTCATGTATTATTCTGTTAAGATTGAATGCTAATCTTGGTAAATTTATTTGATTTGAAATAAATACTGTTTAAACTAAACTGGTTCCATCTCAGGGACAAGATTAGAACCAGTTTTGGTTCTAAAGAGAACCTATATTTTTGGCAGTGTACTGTGATCAGCAACAATTTCACCCCAGTTACATGCCAATCTGATGTTCAATGTGTTGTCTACCAAGAGGCGATGCTAAGGGTGGCGGGAGATAGAGGGTATGACCTCCCTCACAATAATGTTTTCCTTTTCCATTTGGAACATTTTCGTGTGGAGGGAGCCTGTCGTATTCAATCTCTTTTGAGAACACAATCATGTGCTCTCTCAAAAGACTAACTTTGATACTTGAGCTTGTGTCACACACACTCTCGGGCCTAAACATAGAGGTCTGTAGTACCCGATTAAGACTGTTGGGGGTCCAGCATGTCCAAGCAGGAGTACCTGTAGGGTACGTGTTATTTAAATAAGAAGTTACTTCACGACTACTACGTGTGCAGGGCTTTGTGTACATTGTGAATGAACCACATATGAAATGAAAATCAATTTGACACGTAGAAGTGTTTTCTATCGCAGAGATTACCAGTGTGTTCTGTGTTTGTGGTATTCAGACAAAGAACTGAAACAACACATTCGCAGTATTAAACCGTTTTAGTGATGTAATTTACTCTAAAACAAAGAGGGAATGGTTTTGATTTTGTTGTACAGGCAAATATGCGACACTCTGTAGAAAAGACATCACAGGGCCCTTTCCTACAGCTTGTCACAAAGAGGTCTGCAGTACCCGATTAAGACTGTTGGGGTCCACATGACCAAGTTGGAGTACCTGTATGGTACGTGTTTATTAAATAAGGAGTTGCGCCACAAATACTACATGTGCAGGGCTTTGTGTACATTGTGCATGAACCATATATGTATTTTATATGTTTCCACTAATGGTCGAAAGACCAAAGTGTATATATTTATATTATACAAATAAAGTATGGTATGTTAATAAAATGAATTGTATAAATTATTTCGTCACTAATAAATTCCCAAGAAGTCTTGCTTGATTTTTTTTACTCTTTTCCTGAATGACCAATTTTCAAACAACATCATCAAGCCACGCCTTCGACGAAGGCGTGGCTTGGTGATGTATTTGAAATACTAGTCGGGACTTGAGCCATCCCATTCGGGACAAATCAGGCAAAAAGAGTCATCTTCGCGACGCCTTGCGTCTTCCCATCAGACATGACGGGTAAACCAACAATCATATATGGAAATAAAATTATTCACACCTTTTCCACATCTAATGTCTGGAATGGGTTAAAGAGGGTCGGTTATTGGAGCGATATTTGGCTGTACTGTACGTGGTGTGCCAGTCTTCTGGTTTTACAGGAACCACACACGCAATTGGCGTCGCGAATTTTAACAACGGAAAACATGGGGTTTTTTAGTTTGAACCTTCTGAACCCCCTCTCACTTGTTATATTTTTCGGTTATTGGCTATCAAAAAATGAAACACATTCACCCTTACTGCATCAAGCAATCAAGCGAACTCGTGCAATTTAGAGCGCCGGGGAAGAGGCGAATCAAGAGATTTGAGAAATTGATCTCCAATTTTCTTGTGAAACGTGTTGGTTGAAGAGTTTAAAAACAGCAGTTCAACAATCGCTTCATCTGGAAAATGAAGCAATTTCACCGGTGATGTCAAGAAATGTGTTTTTCGCAATGTCAAATTGCATGCTAATAACGTTCCCGTGGTTTTGGGTTTTTTGTGGGGTTTTTTTCTCCCTTTTTTATTTTTGTTCTTTCTTTCAGTAAGGGCTTGTTTGAGGTGATGCCATATTATTTTTACGCGAAAGTCAATATGAAACGTGGAAGTGTTTTTGATCGCGTAGATTACTAGCGTGTTCTGTGTTTTTGGTATTCACTGAAACAATATATTCGCAGTATAAAACCGTTTTAGTGATGTAATTTACTCTAAAACAAAGAAGGAAATAGTTTTGCTTTTGTTGTACAGGCAAATACGCGACACGCTGTAGGAAAGGCATCACTGGGCCCTTTCCAAAAGCTTCTAACACAGCTTCATATCATCCGTTTAGTGGATAAAACTTCATGAATGGTTGGAGATATTTGCAGATCAAATGGATTCTCTGTTGACCGGAGAACGGTGAAGAAAAAATGTGCAACCTGTCAACAAATTTTTGTTGAAGAACGTTTGTGTCGAACATATTTTCCCTCTGGACTAAAGTTTTTAGAAAGTCACTGAAATTGTATTTGATTATTCTAAACTGGCATTCTCGGTATTCGGAACAGAAAACCTTCCACATTCAAGTTATTTTCTTGATTGTATAATTGCAGACTGGCAGGAAGGAATTTTGTAACTTTTAAGCGAATTTATTTAACAGCGCATACATAATGCATCTTGAGAATTAACAGGACATGGCAGTGGAGTACCTAAGTCATAGCAGGTATGGCACGAAGTGGGCGTCACATGAAGGGGCGCCACTGAGCACTTTTTATTAAAGTCCGACAAACCATCCTCGAACAGTGAAAAAAGAATTTTTTCAGATGTTTGATCAGTCTTTAGTTATCATGGGTGAGAGGCACTAGGGTGGCCGTATTGTTAACCCTTTACCCAACGCAGTCGATATCAAAATTTATTATTTTAAATTCCATTTTTTTAAATTTTTCAAAAAATTTCAACAAAACCATATCATGTGACCCCTCGTTGGAACGAGCTCGATGAGCTCAGCACTGCAGTTTTACCTAATATTTTATATAAAATATTAGGTAAAACTGCAGTGCTGGGATCAACTGACCACAAACCTCACTGTACCACTGTTGAGCCCAATGCAGGCTAACAGTAAGACCATTCTCCTGCGCATACCAGTGAGGTTGTGTTGCTTTTCCAGCTTCTCTGTTTTAACTACGCGAGTCATGCTTTTACTTCTCAACGGAATTTACGCCTGCATGAATATCAACAACTAACGCGCGATCTCGCCGAAGAGAGATCGCACGTTCGTTAAAGCTGTTATAGCTATTTATCATGGAGGAAATTGTTTTTAAAGACGAAAACAGCATGTCGTCCTATTTACATATGTATGCCATAGGCGCTATTTTCCCTAGATTCGCAACTGGGTCTAGCTTGTAGCAGTGCAGTACTTCCAAAGTATCTTTTCAGGATGATGTTCATTACCGAACATGTTATCTATTTATTGGTGTTTAAGTTCACATATCGTCGGCTGAGTACTAGAATGTTCTATGTCCCATAGGGAACATAGAACATTCTAGCACTCAGGCGACGATATCTCAGCACAATGGCTAAGCGTGGCCACACCGAACCTTTTAACACAACTGCCTTAAACCTGAAACGGTTTACAAAGACAATCCCAGTTTTGTGTTGTAATAATATTCCCAAACTGATGCAAACACACCGGGTCATCATAAATTTTACTTTGTTTTGATATCTCTCTCTGCCACGTTTGTTTTGGTTTTCTTCTCTCTTTCCGTTTGTCAAAAGATATTCATATGTGACTCCCCTAAAACTTCAGTCTATACTGACTCAAATCACTCCCAATGGGTAGGGCGCCACTACTTCCCACCAGAAGGCATATATTTTGGAGGCACAACATTCTATAATACATTGTTTTATTAATTTCGTACTTATTTGGGTGTCATATATAGTGCGCTGGCTGTCCGATGGGAATCGTGGGAACGCGGTCGCTCATTGGTTAGAGCAATGGACTTAAAACCAAAAGTTTGATCCTGACCCGTGCTATCTAGGCGGTGTCCTTGGACAAGATACTTAATCCCGATTGACAACATGGGGGCAAGTTGGCGATGTGTACTAAGGCGTACTGCATGCTGATGATACACCTTACCTTCAACCACCATTAGCTATTCTTGTGCAGGGTTAGTTAGTTGGAGAGTCTGACAGTTACTCGCTGTTGCTTAGTGGTTCTCTCCGTCTACTTGGGCTTTCTCTACTCGTAAAAGGATAGGATTGTAAGAACATCTCTACGATTTGGAAGTTTTCGAATCAGCCCAACAAATCATCCTGACGATTTCATATCGAATCGAATTTCGAACCTTAAAATGGCTTAAATTACTAAGTTAGAATAATTTTGGTTCCTTTAAATGGGTGTGTATGACCTGAACTGTAACAAAAAACTAATTATAATAACAAAAAACGCATTAGCTGATATGCGCTGTTCGTATACCCCGGGTCCAATTGGATAAAGCGCAAAATACGTCGCATGTCGGCCCCACCAAATCTCTAGTTTCTATGGGAATTTACACACTGGTGGCTCCATCAAAGCGCCGTGTAATGAGGCCCGTCTGGTCATCCTATACTACCACTGTGCCTTTCTAATAAACTCGATTCCTGTAGACACTCGATTCGATTCAGTATATGATTTGAGTCAAATATTGAAAATCGTAGAGCCTTGCCGGAAAGAACAGATGACAATGATAGGAAAGTTTTACATTTTTAACATTGTCACAGAGCTCTTGCAGGGTTTGAGTCTCCTTCGCATTGGCACAAGTCACAATATGTTATCGCGCTTCCACAAAAGCAAGTGCCATCGAGTATCTTGCTCAAAGAATGTGTCGCGGATCAAACCCGAACTCACGATCTATTGATCACAAGACCGACCAGTTTACAAACGAGCTTTGAAAGTGTTAATTCAAACAAGCCTGGAAAATTAGAAAGCACTTACTGGACATTAAAGGCATATGGGAAGCAACTGTTTTCAGTCGAGCGTCGACTTCCTTTTCAGATTGGCGGCACGTGACAAGAAATAGCTGCTGAATCGCAGACTCTCCCTGTTCATCAGTATCTGGGGAAAGTACGATGCAACTTTTATAATTCGTCCCCTGAGTTCCAATGTGTTCTATGTGCCTAGTGGCAGATAGAACACACTGGAACACGGGGGACGAATTACACTTTCAATGGCTGTATTTTGTAGATGTTCATATAAATCACAGAAATGGGTCGTTGGCATTTCAAAAGCTGTGTCAATTTACCTATTTATTGTCAAATGAAAAACTATATCTCTAACTCTTGAGTATATAATCTACAACTTTTATCACACGCCTATTACTTTTACTCTAGTTCCATATTTACAAATCCGTACGGAACAGGTGTTACATATGGATTTCCGTTGACGGACTATTTTTCCACCTGACGTCATAGATCCATTAATAGAACTAAACTCCGCCCATTTCCGTAATCGGTTAATCGAAATCACATTCTGGCCTAGACCAGTTCGGAAGCTGCGGTGACAGCCGATAACTCGATTGTCAGCTGGAAAATATTTTTGTTCAAATCCACTAAAATAACTAACTTAAACTTGTTCTTTAAATGAGGAGTAATTTTATAACACTCAAGTCTTGACTCTGAAGTGAATTTCTCTCGGGTAGTTTCTTACAAATAACCTATTTGAACACAATTTTCATTAATAGTTTTTTTGTTAAAGTATCGATCTATCTCACGTGTATGCCAATAACACCTGAGTTTGGGTTTTATTTTTATTTCAAGCAGAAGTCAGAACTGTCAAATTCTACAAATACGATCGAGTTGTTCACGAAGAATTCAGAAAATGATAATTATCAAAGAGGTGTGTAATAAACACAGAACGTCACGATGTGTGGATGCGTTGGTAAATTCGGCCATCAGGCCATCGCGGAAGGATAGAACTCGAGACTGTTCAGGTAGACAATCAAGGCGTTCTAATAATGCACTATTATTGCTCTAATAATGCGCAGTTATTGTTCTAATAATGCGCAGGTTTATTGCTCTAATAATGCGCAGTTATTGTTCTGATAATGAGAAGTTATTGTTCTAATAATGCGCAGTTATTGTTCTAATAAGGCGCATTTATTGTTCTAATAATGCGCAGTTATTGTTCTAGTAATGCACAGTTATTGTTCTAATAATGCGCAGTTATTGTTCTAGTAATGCACAGTTATTGTTTGTGGAGGGGATTCGTAAAATTAACATACAAGATAAAACAAAGTGAGTATTCGGCAGTGGGTTTTAAGTGTATTGATAGTATTGGCGCCTAGCCGCTTAGTGTTTTATAAAATCGAATGTGAAAAGATTCAACTTTAGGCTTCCATGTGTTAAGGTACCATGAGACCTGGAGTGTTCTGTATTTTCTGCACAACGTGCTACAGTTGGGTTTCATTCTGTTCATTGATAAATTAATCCAGTTAATTTTGCAATCGATTCTGACATGCCACTATTATAAATTAATCAGCACTGAGCGTGGTTTCGCTGTCAAATAACACAATAATTGGGCTTCTATACATAGTTTTATGGCACCTTTATTATGATTTATTCCGAGGAAATCCAGCACGTAATGTCATATCCTGAGATAATGTAATTACGCATCTGTAGGCTTTATCGGAAACGTAATTTTCATTAAAAAGTTCTCAATTTGTTTGATTCACTCTGACAGGATCTTCACGTTTTCAGAATGTGAAATGGATGTTTAATTTGCTAAAAGCTGGACTAAAGATGGTATTTTTTCAAATTACCTTTATTTTTTACTGTCACTCCGTAGAGAACCCTATTTTTCCGAGCCATGTAATCGAAAAATAAAATCTGCTCTAATTTCCCTCAGGGACACAGCCCTGAATCTGTAACCCTTTACCCAACGTAACGGCCAAAACCGGCCAGCGCTATTCTCAAAAATCGCCAATTAATTTTCAAAATATTTTCATTTTTTGTCTCAAAAACATAGGTTATGACCCCTCGTTGGAACGAGCTCGTCGAGCCCGTTCCAACGAGGGTTCATAACCTATGTTTTTGAGAAAAAAAATGAAAACAATTAGTTATTCAAGAATTTTTTTTTGCAAGTGTCGTCTGCTTTTCAAGTACATGGATCAACTGGGAGTCCAAGCCTTTTATTGCTGTAGGCATATCACGAAGATCGAGGTCTTGTGTTCGACAAAGATATCAGGGTTGCGACTCTCTCACGTTGGTCGGCTTAGGGTGGGGGTGGAGTGTTTTTCAAACATTTCTCCAGAGGAGGCCCAGGACTGGGCGTCACTCGCAGAAATTTTTAAAAAATATCCCCCAAATGGTGCTATTTTCAGACTCGAAAGAACGTCAAGCCTGGTATATCATCTGTAATTTCATTACTTGACGCCCCATGTAGATAGTAGAATTCAAGATTATAGGATATCTATGGGGATTTTAGGGGAGCAAGGGTCCGCAATCCACCACACCCCCACCCTGGTTACGCCACTGATCTCCCTGCCACCTGTTCCAGAGCTTTTACTACTAGGCCAGATGGAAGATTGGGCCCACGCAAATAGCAACTGCTCAGTAATGCCATGTCATTTGGGCACTAGTCGGTTGTAGTACTGATTATAAAGTCGCAACTTTACACATGAGTGGCTTAATTAAGATAGTGGTCAGTTCTATTCTGTTCACTCTGGTATGAATAAATATTTACGCCATTTTGACGTTCGACAAAATAAACAACAACTCGGCAGGGAGAATCAGTAATAATTTAATTCTAGGGCCCAGAGCACTTTGATTCAGAAAGTCGGAGGTGAACAGGGTGAGATAGCCATTGGCATTACCCCCCCCCCCCCCCCCCCCCGCCCCTACATTCACAATAATAAATGGGTATTTTTCAAAGTTAAGAAGACAGCGTTGGCTGACAGAACCGATCGAGATTGGTTGCTCTTCTGTCGTTGGCTCCTACTGATGCAGCCTTGCATGTATGAGTAATTGTAATTTGTGTTCTCGTTAATCCAAATTTTTTTCTTGCCAAGTGAAATTTTTATTCCGTTAAATGTTAAATGAATGTTTCTGGTGCCAAATGAAAGATTTCAGTGTCAATTGGGATCAATTCAATTCAATTCACCTTTATTCACAATATATCAATTACATAGAAAATACAGTAGGTAAACTAAACAATTCATTTTAACATACTTTGATATACTGCAAGGAAGCGACATAGCAATGTTAGCTGTCTTCCTGTCGCCCCTTGTAAAAATAGAAGAATTTCTCGACAGCAGATCGTGCATTCGAAAACAATTTTTAAGTTGAGCAAATTTGTATTATTAACAAAATGACCGAGCATATAAGGATCACAGTTATTGAAGAAATATTGGATAGACCGAGAATACCTGATTACAGCGACTTGACTGTGTATCATACAAAGCATAGTTCAACGGTCTGATTCTACATGAGAACTAATTAATCAAATATCGTTCTTAGAGTGCAACAAGGCACCATATGCAATGCTAAAGCATTGCATATGGTGCCTTGTTGCACTCAAAGTACGATATTTTAATTTAGCATTACCCAGATCTTTTAAGTATTTAGTTTCCAAAAAACAAACCCCACACACAAATGATATAAATATAGAAAATAAAAAAGTAAAAGGCTTATCATCATTTACAAAAATCTCTGCATCATTATTTACTCACTGTTTATTCACAATATTAAATAGAAACCGATTATACATGAGAACAAATTAACCATGAGTCCGTTCCCACACTCAAACAAAAATCTTTGAGTGCAACAAAGCGCCACGTGCATTGCTAAATATTTATTATTTATTTATTTATTGGTATTTAAGGTCACATATTTCCGCACAGTGGCTAATCACGACCAGGACAGTTTTACGGGTGGAGGAAGCGGGAGTACCCGGAGAGAACCACCGAGCATCTGTCAGCTCTCCAACATATCAACTCCACACAAGCAGGGTTAGCATTTGAAGACAGGTGCACCATCGACGTGCAGTACGCCTTAGTACACAACTCCATCGTACCCCCACGTGCGCAATGAGGGTGAGGTTTCTTGCCCAAGGACACACTGCGGTCGCCGCAGGTGGGATTCGAACAGAGGACCTTTCGGCTTGCAGCCTGCACCTCTACCTACTGAGCCATCGCGCCCACCAAGAATCAGATTAAATAATAAACTGTTAGTTCGTTTCACGCATAACAAAGCTTGAACACTTGTGGCACATTTTACGTTAATGACCGTCGCTCAATATTTGTCTCGTGGTTTTGTAATAATATAGTTCCGACTTCGGTTTGTTACCACGATGTCTTTGAGTTTGAAGTGTTGGTTCTTCCAAGGTTGGCCCTGGTATCCGCATTCTATCTGGGTACTTCTGAGAAGACAAATACGGACAAACAACTCCTTTCCCGATATCAATACTTTTATTTATCCCATAAATGTCTGTTTATTCGAACAATAAAAGCCTTGGATAAATTTTTGCTTTATCCACCTAGTAGGGTGATAAATTTTCCCCATAGGTTTAACACTGAAAGAATTTATTCCTTCAGTAGAGACGGACTTGTTGACCTCTGACCTCTACCGCATTCGTGTAGTATAAGTAACAGTTCAATTGTTGTTTTCTTTAAACCTGTTTGAAAGTATTACACAATGCCAGTAGAAAACACTACACATTGTTCATTTAATAAAGTATTTTTGCAAGTTTAGCTCAAGTTTGTAGGGGAATTATTTTTAGACAGAAATATCTTACTGCACCTTGTTTATTTTTGCCAATTTTGCTTGTCCATCGAATTGGACCAATGTGCTCCTCACTTCTTGCTGTGTTTTGTAGCAAGTAACAGCACGATTTCGCCACGACTAACCTGTAAAACATTTATGGGATAAACAAAATAAACGTACAGTGTTTTCAAGTAAAAAATTTATTCTACTCGTAGAATTAAGAATGAAACCGACTCGCCGGAGGCTCGTCGGTTTCATTCTTAATATACGAGTAGAATAAATTTTTTACTTGAAAACACTGTACGTTTATTCCATATTAAATACAAAGTCTCAGGTCTCAAGAACTCTACTAAGTTCTATCAATGAAGTTCACAATTTTCATCAATACTGGAGTGACGCTAGCTTTCTCAGGTTAGTCAATATTCACAGCCAAAGATTTCGTTTAATCTGTGCAATGTTTGTAACAGCGTAACGTTTACGAATGGGACCGGAGGTGTCTGTCCTGGGGCTCCGCTGGCCGTTATATACACAGTGGAACGTGACTGGCCTTGAGCAGAATTGCGAATTGATGCTAAGTAAGCGCCACGTGATCTCGACTAAGACAGCCAGCAGGTCAGGTGACATTAGGTACCCACTGCTAAAGAAGTGCTGCAACCAGTCCGTTCCCATACTCAAACAAAAATCTCCAAGCTACAATGTATGTCGGCCTGGAGGATGTTCTCTGTTAGAGGAGCGCGGGATAGTCCAGTCAAAACCAACTGATACCTGTTGAAACTGGCTAAACATCACTCGACTGTTAGAGTTCTGCACATCACGTATAATTTAACAGAACAATGAAGTCTGTGCCCCTCCCAAATAAATAACACATAACACAGCAGCTTGCCGACAAGCGATGGCGACATTGAGTGACGCTCTCAAATTTATTTTGACATAATGGAAATACTGTGCCACAGGCACAATGTGCAAAGCACACCAAAATGATCCAAATCATACAACAGGAAATGTAGCGTTACGTGGTCGCCCAGGAAAAAACATAGATACCCCTGTATTTTTAATTCTATTTTATATATCTTTGATATCAGGGGCCTTTGGAAACCTGTTATCCGAAGCTGTACATACATGATGCACTGCCATCGTAACTATGAAGTGTCGGAAGTTCACTTTTTTTTTTTTTTTTACAAGAGGCGCGACACTAAGCCAGTGAGTATTATGGCTAGCAATATACTAATAATTTTAAAACAAGAGATGTCAGCGTCGTGAAAGAATCGCTTGAACTGACGAAAAAAAACCCGCGACAAAACCTTGTCAAGCACGTGACACCACCACCCCTTCCCATTGGTACAAATCAGCAACCCATTTATTTGAATATTCAAAGACAACATTTTCCCGCTAAACTGCCATAACGCGAGAAAATATTAGTTTGTGCCCCTCCCAAATAAATAACACATAACACAGCAGCTTGCCGACAAGCGATGGCGACATTGAAAATTACAAAGAAAGCCAGGAATAGCTGAAAATTACAACCCCAGTAATTGTGTAACCTCTAGCCGTTTGACAGACGTATCTCGTATATAACCATCTTTACTGATGTCAAACTTCCAACGGCCGTGACGCTGTATGCACCGTTCATTGACACCATGCATAACAGCCGCGGTTGCATCACCCGACCTCAAAGAATGTAAACCAATGTTTGAATCCCCAGCAACAAGCTTTAAACGCCCCAATATGCACTCCCGCGCCCTGGTATAACTGAGTTTCTTACTCTTCTTAATCAAAGAACATTTACTGCCAGACCTAGATATTGCTTTAAACAAAAAGTCTTCTGAGGATAAATTGATTTTAGCTGCAGAAACATATCTGAGAAACATGGCATATGGGCAAGCAACAGACGACCCTTTGGAAATAAGAATTTCATGACCATCCCGGTACTGGTCGGTTTTGTTTTTGCGTAACACAATTGCCAAATGTGTGTCAAAAATCCTAACATCTGAGCAATGCAAATTACTTAATTCGTCGTATCGAAGAAATCCAGCAAAACCGAGTATGATCATACAGAGATCCCTGAGAACAGCCAAATCGACTTCGGCAGTGTACAAAGTGCACAGTTCTTTCAACATATCAGTGTTTATCGGGTCCTTTTTATTAACAGTTTTGCGTACTAAACGTTTTGCAGAATCTATAATGTTTCTTACGAACATATTGTTAGTAGGATCTGTAAGATCATTCAAAGAATGTGCCCATTTTAAAGAATAAAAGGCCGCCTGTAAAGAATGAATAGAACTTCCGGAATCTAACTGTTCTGTAAAATATACGGCAACATGAATGGGATTTGCTGGCAAAATACTGAAATGTTTATCCAAACAAAAAGTTTTCCACTTCCGGAATGCATAATAATACTTAACAGTCGTACTGTCACTTTTAGACGATAGCAGGTAAAACGACAACCGTTCTTCATAGTGTTGATGTGGGTCACTGATACCAGACTCTCTGATCTTGGCACGGACTGTTCGCCTCAAATTCACATCTGAAAATCAAAACATAAACAAACCCAGTTAATAACGGGGCTACTGACATTTTACACGCAAAGCTATCATGCGAAACGACATTGGACTACCACCAAAAATCCCATTATGACCGCGTCCTTTCACCGTTACATCATGCAGATAAACAAAACAATCAATTTGCTCTACAAAACAACGATTACTGTGATCATAAAGGACAGGCCAAAACGGCGCTGATGTCCACTCAGAAATAATCAAAGTTCCCATGGCTTTGTCAGATACCAGTTTTTTGAAAGTTTGAATGACCAACCGCGGCAGTGGAACCAACCAATTGTTCTCAGATGTCCAAACCTGATCAAAGGCATTCACACCTTCCGTACCCCGAGACCACCACCTGCTGTTGACAGTTGAACCTATCGCATTTAGCATTAAACGACGAAGCAAGGCGATCTACTGTATGCGGGCCCCACAACCTGTCAAGAGAGTTGAAAACATCAACATCGATGCCCCAGTCATCACCATCCCCACATCGACTAAGAAAATCGGCCTGAACGTTCAGAGTTCGAGGCACCCATTCAGGGACAATTCTGACATTTTTTAATGCACAAACATTGTGTATGTTTAAAGCAACAGCTTGTAAATAAGGTTTTCTACTCCCAGTCTTCAATATTTGAGCGACATTCTGATTATCAGTAAAAACACTAACCACTGAGTTTTGAGCTCTGCGGATACAACTACAAATCACACGATGAGCAGCCACAATTTCCCTCCATGTTGAGCTCATCAAGCTTTCGTCGTGATCCCAATCCCCAGCGACTTCAGTACAATCTCCTGTGAACATCACAGACAACACATCGTCATGACGTGCATTAGGCGCCCAGACCGTTGTCGCCTCGCAAGAAGGCTCGACACCTGTCAACTGACAAAACTGCGACTCACGGTGAGAAACACCACAAAATGTACCTTCATTCACTGGGCGAACAGTCATCTGCCCCTCACCGGTCAAATAACCACCATAGCCAACATTGGAAGCATCTGTGAAAATAGAAAAATTGCACGGACGAGCAACCTGTTGGTCCAACCACAATACGTTCTGTGCCGCACAATTGCTTTCCCAAAACAACAATTCAGCTTTAGCCTCATTACTAACAAAAACATGAGAACTCCAATTAACCCTCGAAAGAATACAATTATACATGGCCCTAGTCCGCAGTTGAACAAGGCAACCAAATACTAGCTTCAATGAAACAATTTGACCAGCAAAAGATGCTAAATATTTTACAGGCATTGAAGAGGTGGATTTTAACTGATACATTGCTGATGCAATAAAAATTTTCAATTTGGCTATTCTTTCAGAAGTGACACTTAGCTTACCCAAACACATATCCCATGAAAACCCTATCCAATTAACAATTTGACTTGGTATCCAGCACGATTTCTCTTCGGCGATCACAAAACCGAGTTGCAACAAATCTTGTCGTACCTTCCGGCCTATCTCCGTCGCCTCCACAACGGAAGCACCTGCCCCAATGCCGTCATCCAGAAACATTATAATTCTCAAACCACTAGACCTCCAATGGGCAACAACGGCTCTCATTAGCTTTGAAAAAATGTCACTTGCGGTCCCTAAACCAAAAGGTAAAACCATTAATTCAAAAAATTTAACCGTCCCATTTCCAAAACACCAAGAGAAACCCAAATATGTGGAATGAGCCGGAAAAATAGGAACATGATGATATGCAGAACATAAGTCAAAGGTAAAAAACCAATCACCCTGCTTAAAAAGATCAATAGCCACCTTGGCGTCTTCATATTTAAATTTAAATTTAGCCAAACAAGAATTTATGTGGCGACAATCCAAAACTAAGCGCCGTTTATTGTTCTTTCCAAACGCAACCGTTAAATGGTTCACCACAAATGGTCTTTTATCCACTAAAACAACACAACCCTTATCCAATAACTTCTGAATTTCACTTTCAACAAATTCGGGTTCAGATCGGGCCGAAAGATTATTTTTCAACAAAATTTCGACAGGTAAAGTCAAAAATGGAATTTTGTAACCATGCTGTATCAAAGCTAAAATATTTGTATTTGCAGCAATCTGCACCAACTGGGGTAAACATCGACTCAAACGACCAACAGGCGAATTAACCTTAGCCCCCTCCATCTGATTTGGCAGTGCATCAATTTCCTGTACAATGCACTTATCAACATTCAGAGACGTATCTAAATTATCAGAACAAACAAGACTACTTATCTTTTGTTTACTTTCTCCACTGTCAACAATCTGTGGACACTGTGACCTCCAATGACCTGGTTTCCCGCACGAAAAACACAATCCTGGTTTATGATTACGATAAACTGGACTTCTCTGTTCCCGGCTGTCAGTGGACAAATGACTGCTGGATGGGGCACTGTACGGGATGAATTTTGTTCTTGATCTTTTCGATTTCTGTTGATTCGCCTTTTTACTGGCCCTGCTTTCAGCCTTGGATATACGTCGTTCATGTTCAGAGTCATCGGCTAATGGGTTTGCCTGATACTCGCTAACCAATCTTCAACCAAACTCAGATGAATCCGCTAGTTTTATACATTTTTGTCTCTCCGCTATTAAGGGCCTATATAAGTAATGGAATTTTGTTTATTTTGAAATTCTCACCTCTCATAATCCTTAAATTCAGATTAAATATACACAAATTATACATCAAAATGAAGGTTGGGATGTATAGAACAGGAAACACATATGTAATCAACTCATAGAGTCGACTGTAGGCACCACTGGTTCCTGGAAGTCTGCTACCGTATTCGCACCAGAACTGATAATAAAATAATATTTCATCAGAACAACTTGTGGCCAAATGTGCTTCATATATCCAATAACAAAACTAGGCATTCAAAACACTTTCGAATACAGCCATAGGTCTGCATTTTGGAAAAGGACAACACTGTCTACATTTTTTATTGGAGATGGTTTCCATGCTCGACAGACATGCGCAAATCACTCGTTACCACGAATTTCCATCAAAAAACAAAATCGTAATTGTAAGAAATTTCAACAGGTATCATGATACCTTGCATTGAATATGGCAACTGTGAAATCTCTATCTAATAACAGTTAACTGTATAAAGGCGATCTTTTTCATTATTTGATTTTAGACGGCGTTGTTTTTACATGCTTTTTCTGTCCGATGACGTCGGCCGGAAATCGAAAGTATACTCCTACGTAAACAAAAGCAAAGGCGTTGGAATTTTCCCCATTGCAGCTCTGTCGCCGTGTTTTGAAGAATTTTTATCCCCTAGCTTTGTTCTTGGATATGTAAAGCACATTTGGCCCCAAGTAGTTTTCGTGAAATATTATTAAATTATCAGTTCTGGTGCGAATACGGCAGCAGACTTCCAGGAATCAGTGGTGCCTACAGTCGACTCTATGAGTTGATTACACATGTGTTTCGTGTTCTATACATCCCAACCTTCATTTTGATGTACATTTTGTGTATATTTAATTTGAATTGAAGGAATATCGGAGGTGAGAATTTTCAAATGAACACAATTTCATTACTTATATAGGCCATTAAGGACATACCTTCACTAATTTTAGATTTTGCTGTGACCACTAAACTGTTCGAACCACCGGCCTCACTAAGCAAAGAATCAGCTTCCTTTAATTTACCTCCAACTTGAACATTGAATTTGAACTGTTCCTCACATCCTTTTTTATTGAACTTGTAAGTGTCAGAACACAAAATATTTTCTTGAATTTTTGCCAACTGCACTTCAGACACTTCCCTCTGATTGGATTTAATTTCTGAATTAAAAGTGTTCAGTTGATTTGTAATGAGCCGTTCCATACGGGTGAACATATCATTTTGACATTCAGCCATGGCAGCTTGGATTTTTTGGTCCAAGGCGTTATTCAGTTGTGTAGCGTCCATTTTAAAACAAGAGATGTCAGCGTCGTGAAAGAATCGCTTGAACTGACGAAAAAACCCCTGCGACAAAACCTTGTCAAGCACGTGACACCACCACCCCTTCCCATTGGTACAAATCAGCAACCCATTTATTTGAATATTCAAAGACAACATTTTCCCGCTAAACTGCCATAACGCGAGAAAATATTAATACTTTGACAACTGATTGTCAAGTTCTCGTCAAGTTAAAATTCCTCACCACCTGTATAGGAAAAAACCCCAATCAAACTTGACATCTGAACATACCAAAACGCCCGGTAGTCATCACTATCTAGGTACAGTTTTGGTTCCCATGTGCATGGCTAATACTATAGAGAGGCCTTTCCTAACCTTCGTCAAGCGTATAGCTAATGCATTGGCAGTATCGTACATATTGGAATGTACACCTGCAAGCGCATCTCTTGTTTTGCATACAACAATGGGTACTTTGATAGGTAGTAATATCATAGCTTGCAATTGTCTCACTAGATCCCCTGTGTTTCAAAGTGCAACATTGTAAGTTATTGTGATGAATTGACGGTAACATGGTCCGAGACGCGAAGCACCGAGGTTGCACACACACTCTAAGCCGCAAACCTCAGACCATGTTACAGTTAACTCATCACAATACCGCATATATTCCAATAAGACACTACCCATAGTCCAAAAGCTACATCGTGAAACTCGAGAGACTTATTTACTAAACTTGTGATCGTTAAAAGTTGCCTTGTTCAAGGCAACTTTTAACGATCACGGGTTTAGTAAATAAACCTCTCGTGTACCCCACGACGGCACTGGATAAATAATCAATAAACCAGATAAACTAATTCCATATTTGTTCAAATAGTAAATCGGTTTGTAATTTAAATAACACTTTATCCGGAACACCGTCTGCTGCACGTGTGAAAAAATCCAGAAAAAATGAAGCGGCTTGCTAGTCAATCCGTTGATGAAGCAATTACGAAACGGGCGACGTCATTTCAAATAGTTCAAATTTTCGAGTGGTGACGTCAGACGGTAACATATGTTACTAGAGCCGTAAACATAAAAGAAACTACGCCAGCTCTCATCCAATCAGAGGGCGAGGATTTTACTCTCATTGCAACATAAACTAATATTTCCCTATTCTATACGAGTATATTCTGTCTACTAAGTACTTTTAAATACTTGTATGTTATTTTAATAGATTTTACTATAGACCCCTTTTAACACTTTACCTGTCATACAATCTGGCACTCTAGGCTGATTTTCGTAACACACTGTGTGTAATCTTTGAATGTGTTCTGATACTCGAAAACAATCAGACGTTTGCCAAGATGACAATCTCTGTCGTCGTTGGCCCATCATGATGATCCTGAATGGCACAGAATTGTTCAGACTTTCCTTGTATACTGAGAAACACATGCACTGAAAACAACGAGATTAACTCGTGGAGCGAATGAACATTTACAATTCAAAAGCATTACTTCAGGACACACAATTCAACCCGTAGTAAAAAACCTATCGTGGAAGTTTCGCCGTAGTCCATTCATCAAAATTTCTCTTTTCAGCTCCCGACGCAGACATGGAAGCTATAGAAGTCTGTGTAGACAAATTAAAGAAACAGTTCTCCTGGCTACACATGAGTGTCAAGGTATTAAATACAGAAGTGAATAATGGGCGCCTCGCTCATCTCGAATACTATCTTGGAAGATCCAGCCGGAACAAATAGCACAGAGTTTGGATAAATCTTAGGAATCTTGCAACAAAATGCAGACAATACCGGTGTAGTGTGAGCCCCCCCCCCCCCACCCCCCCCCCCCCCCCAACCGGAGATAGGCCAGTTTATCGCACACAAATAGTTTAGTTCCTTCTTCGCACCTCCCAGATATACATCTTACTTTTTTACTATTCCATGTGGTTTTGAAAACATTTCGACAACTGGAAAATTTCGGAATAAACGCCACTCGAACCTAATTTCAAAGCTTTGCAGGGCACTAAATTAACCCTTTACCCAACGTAACGGCCAAAACCGGCCAGCGCTATTCTCAAAAATCGCCAATTAATTTTCACTATTTTTTTCATTTTTTGTCTCAAAAACATAGGTTATGACTCCTCGTTGGAACGAGCTCGTCGAGCTCGTTCCAACGAGGGGTCATAACCTATGTTTTTGAGACAAAAAATGAAAAAAAATAGTTATTCAAGAATTTTTTTTTGCAAGTGTCGTCTGCTTTTCACGTTAGGTAAAGGGTTAAATGCTTCTTGCAAAAAGCAATACAGTTATTTCACGGATCAACGTGAAACATTGAAGAACAGTAAGCAGGTGATAGCCCAAAATTGTTCAATGTGTAGCTAGTATTACCTCCCAGTGATGACAAGAACATTTTGTGCGAGCTCAAGCGCGCGAAGAGGACCACAAAAAAACATGTAATTGTGTATATATTATGGAATCCCTTCGTATCGGAACGAAAATAATCTTACCCTCTTTTGATCATAAGATGAATCTGAAATGAAAATACGGAAGTTACGAGCGGGGATTGAAAAGTTCGCGACCTTACTCGGTTAGACCTGCTGGGTTAACCCTTTGAAACCAAGCGGCCGCTTTTCTGGCCAGGAACATGATACGTCATAACGTTGTTAAATAGGGTGGCTGTTCAGTAAATGTGTGGGGTAGACGATCAATATTTTCAACGTGCAGCCCGTGCAGCTGAAAATATTAATTGGTCTACCCCAAATAATGAATATGGACTCTTCTAATTGCTTCCATGATACTGGCATGGAAGATACCACTAGAGTCCAATGGGTTAAATGTCTTCCACGTTACTTTTCAATATAATTTTACAGAACTTCAGTACGCTTATGGCAGCACAGTAATTTTCTGCATGGAGAAGTTTACGTTGCAAGGTCTTTGCAAGATTAATCCCTTGATCATTCAATTACTTTGATCGAATATCAACACTGCCAAGCAAGTAATCAAAAATGAAATTCAAGAAGGTGGAACTTGTTGGCAAGGTGTTGGTTTCGGGTTTTGGGTACTTTAAGGATGTAAACTAGACTCAAAAATTGTTCTACATGTATGAAATGTGATTTTCTTGGAGCTTAGTATGAAACTCTTTTTTGTCCTAATTTTGTAGGCAGCGATGGTCTCACTCGATTTCCATGTAATTCGAAAATTCCATCACTTCCTAATGGTGTGAGCCATCCCAAATAGTGACATACTGATCCCAAACTGAGACCAGCTGAAATATTTCAGACGATTAAATCCACTTTCAGCGAATCTTTAATAACCTTACCAAGACATGTTTGAGTACAAACTACTTATGAATGAACACTCGTCACAGCTGTCGTTTAAAAATCACACCGCGTAGATCCATAAATTGTGTTAATATCTTGATGTTTTAAGGCGAATCAAATACCCGTTACTTGGAATATCCATAACTGCAGCACGAAAGAAAAGCTGTATATCGCAGTCAGTAAAGGGACATCACATTACATCGACGATAGTCTGCGCGCAAACTCCACGAAAGGTGGGTAAACAAACAGCCCATAACGACGTCAGATTCTTTAGCGTGTTTGATTGGTGGCACGTGAGCTTGGCACGATACAAGCTTGCGCAAGCGCGACATGTAATTATTTGTCCCCAAAAACGAGTCTCGTAGCGATAAAATATTCCGTACAGATACAGTGTGCACATAGCACAAAAATCTCATCCTGAAATTAACTCAGGTGAGCAGAAAATTTATGTTAATCTTTAGCAGGTTTAAGTTTTACTTGACATAACCCAAACATAGCATGGCTGTCCAAAACAAAAAGAATTTCCATTCACATTGTAGCATTATCAACCTTGTTGCCACTAACACAGTATTACCTTGTCTTACAATGTCAGCTCACACAACTGCCCAAGTGGGATTACGATGGCGCTTTGTACTTGGGCGCACAGCACGTCGACGATGCATTTGCCTTCATCCGATGTTAACCGTGTTTGTACTGGTAGAGTAAGTTGGAGAGTCCGACATTTTCTTGCCGTTGTTAGATGGTTCTTACCGTGTATGCAGGTTTTCCCCTCCTGTAAAACTGTCCGATAAAAAGGGACCATGCTGCTGAAAGTGTCGTTAAATCCCAATAAACAAACAACCAGCTGTGATCGCATTAGCGGACTTTCTCTTAATCCGACCGTGATCAAGTTGAGACTACAGTTCGTGGAGAGTGGATTTTTACTAAATCACTCGTGGGGTACTGTTTCTACCCAGACAATAACAGTCGATTCATGTGGTAATTCATGAAAAGGACAAGCACAGTTTTAGCCAAGGGACCTCCGGGTACTACCCGGAGGTCCACTGGCTGAAACTTTGCTCGCCAGTCTAATGCTTTTTCCCAGCCAATGATTTTTTGTCTGAGTGATAACACCACCCCACGAGTGGGCTGATGTTTAAAAAATAAAATATTACGAAATTAATAGTGAATTAGGAAAAGAGAACAAACATAAATGTTTCGTGCACATTCGTGCACATGACTACTCGATTTTATGTTAAAACAAGAACGTATTTCCACAATACAAGTAATCCCGTTACATAAAGCCTGTTTCCCCCATTTTTCAGTTTAAATTGGGTTGAAATCAATCAAAATTTTGAATTTCAGGAACTATATTTTAATGCGTAATATGAACTCTGGTAAATCCAAGAAGCGCGCGCAACTCACAGTGTTTTTCAAATTTTCATGACATAAACTTAACAAAATTTAAAACAGTGTTTAAGGGGACGTCCAACAAAACATTTTTCGTTGTGAACTAATGCATGTACGTGCTGTCTTGTAGATTTATTTCCCCCTAAAAACATATCAGACCTACAATATAAAATTGGCCTCGAAACGTATTGTCGAAAATTTATTGTTTTTGTTTCGTTGGGGTGCATACATTGTGGAACGGAACTTCTGTTTTGGAAATGGTAATTCGTGGACGTTTGTCAGACAGTATGTCACATCGACATCTTAGGTTCGTAATAACTGAATGAAAACGACCTTTGCCACAATCCGACCTGTGCGTACTTTTAAGTTACAACAAACGGACGTGTTGTTGATGCTTTTCATTTAGTAACTTTGTTCCAATAACACGCAGTGTTGGTTTGAAGTGAACAGCGTTTTGCACTTGCAAATGCAAAACAGATAAATCACGTGACAGAATACTCCGCAGAATCGGACAACAGCGGGATCCCAACAGCCAGCCAGCAGACGATGAAATCCAATGTGCACATATGGGAACATTTAGCTTTTCGACAATTTCTGTCATTTAGTCAGCAAAACAAACGACAGTTGAGTTTGTTTGGAAAAACTTTAATTTTGAAAAGCATGTTCAATAAATTATTCACAGTCTGCATGGAATTATCTAAGGAGAAATCTCGCATTACACAGTTCGCTTTTTAGGGGGCGTCATTCGATTATGTTCGCTTCTGAAAACGAGAGCTGGGGTTCCCCATTTTTTACTTCCGGTTTCCGGTTTAGATTGGATGGCATAGCATTCCTTGTTTTTTCCAATTTCACGTACACGTTGTCTATTAGGCTTGCTTCAAAGCAGCCCTTCGGGCTGTTTACGCGCGCTAATAACAATGCATTTATGTGATGGTGCGATGTTTACCGGAAATTGAATCTAACCGATACGGAATCAGAATGGGGGTGGGAGGGGTGGGGAGTGGGGCTGATACAAACTTTTTTCCGAGTTTTGGGGTGAAAATTAAGTTGATTGTGAGATAAAAATCTGTGTTTAGGGTAGCAGCTGTACGTGCGATCATTCGATTCAGAAAAAAAGAATGTTTTTACCTGCATTGAGTCATTACACATGTTGAGGGCATCGTTTATATTACAGTAATTAGATGATAAATACATCAGCAGCTCAACAAAATAAATTAGACTGGATCATTTTTTGCCATGAAGATATTTTAGATAGGCCTAAAAATATCAAAAACATTCAGGAATTTTTGCAAAATGGAATTGTGGTTTCGCCAGGTTAGCGGCTTTCAAAGAAAATGTTGGTATTCGTGCAACCAACTACAGAAGCCCATTAGTGCCACGGGAAAAATATTTTTGCGAATATTCGCAAACCTTTGCGAATATTCGCAAACATCTTTGCGAATATTCGCAAACATCTTTGCGAATACTCGCAAACATCTTTGCGAATATTTTTTTTGCACTTTTTTTCGCCAAGAGCAGTAAAAAAATACTATCATTTTAATTTTTGTATTGAACGTTGTGGTGTAATGGTGGGTATGCTTAATTCCATATTCCCAAGTGCACTAAATCAGAGAAGTTTTTAAATTATGTTTGTGTGCCCCCCCCCCCCCCCCCCCCCCCCACGCACACAAACATTAGCTGCAAACAACAAACAACAATTATCGAGGGCCCAAACTGCAACAAGGCGTGCCGCGTTCAAACGGTCTGAAACATACCGCTTAAAAGTATTCGAGGAATGCTAGAATCGAAAGCGTGCAACGCATCCGTTTGGAATGCCGCCTACTTTCATTTTCGATTTGAATGTCGTTTGGTGCTTTGTGTTCGCACTTTACAACATCGTTCTCTCGTTAAAAGTTCACCATGTACGACGTTTTCTATAACTGAAAGACCTAACCAATAAGTTTCAAAAGTATAAAACTGTTTTAATTTAATTGTCTGAGAATGCTCCAGAGAACACCATTTACAACGTAAGTTTTAAAACTTTTCTCAACTTCGGGAGGGGGCGCCTTTCCCGAGCCCCGCCGCTGCGCGGCGGGCAATACCCGACTATACCCCATCACTTATGGAACTCTGGCTCCTCCACTGCTAGCGGAAACCCCGTATTGACTATATATAGCATTTAAAGAATAAAATATTTAATAAAATAAAATATGGAATATTTATTGCGAGTCAATGGAGTCATTCCTTATAAGAAATTAAACAGTAAAGAACTTTAATTGGAGCCTTACAACATCGAATTAAAAGACATCGAGATGAAAGGTTTGAACCGTAAATATTATAGCATAAAATTAAAGCTAAATCGAGAACAGCGAGGCCTGCTTTTTTTAGATCTGACAGGAGTGTCGTTTAAAATCGTGAAGGAACCTGAAGGAACAAGCGGAAAATTTCGATTTCGGCGACTTGACGATAGTTACGGCAAATTCATATATCGTAAAATCGTCGAAGATCTCTTAGATCGACTTGGAGAAGAAGCTTTCAAAAATGTGAGGAAGAAAACGAGAGTAGACAAAGCCATCGATGGTCTGTATAAAACCGAAGTGAAAGTGATAGGTCGCATGAGAATAAGAGGTGTGACTTTATAGAAAAAAGGAAAGAGGGAGACTCCAAAGACATTTTACATACCACTCGAAGTGTGCGTGTTCCTAGTGGCCTTGAGTGGCCTGGAAAATGTCTGAAGTAAATCCTACAATAACGAAGCAATCGCGATTTTTTTTTTCTCCGTAACACTAAAGATACCATTGGTACATTTTTTTTCAATCTAAAATCTTTGGTTTACGAGGGATTCACCAAAGCAAGTGTGATGTGCCGATTACTGTACCATCGTGTTGGGAGCACGGAGATTACATGTGTCCATCAATATATCTACGGGATTTCCCACGTTAAATTTCTCGGTGACCATATTTTATACTTCGCGATTTTTCGGTTAAGGTTAAAACTTGAAATGACGTTAAAACGTTGAAAATTTATCAAAAAATAAAAAGCTATATTTTTATATTTTGAGCTCTACAACATACTAAAATTCCATGGAAATAGGATAAATTTATTTTTTGTGACGTGAAGTTCGGACTTCGGTTTGTTACCACGATGTCTTTGAGTTTGAAGTGTTGGTTCTTCCAAGGTTGGCCCTGGTATCCGCATTCTATCTGGGTACTTCTGAGAAGACAAATACGGACAAACAACTCCTTTCCCGATATCAATACTTTTATTTATCCCATAAATGTCTGTTTATTCGAACAATAAAAGCCTTGGATAAATTTTTGCTTTATCCACCTAGTAGGGTGATAAATTTTCCCCATAGGTTTAACACTGAAAGAATTTATTCCTTCAGTAGAGACGGACTTGTTGACCTCTGACCTCTACCGCATTCGTGTAGTATAAGTAACAGTTCAATTGTTGTTTTCTTTAAACCTGTTTGAAAGTATTACACAATGCCAGTAGAAAACACTACACATTGTTCATTTAATAAAGTATTTTTGCAAGTTTAGCTCAAGTTTGTAGGGGAATTATTTTTAGACAGAAATATCTTACTGCGCCTTGTTTATTTTTGCCAATTTTGCTTGTCCATCGAATTGGACCAATGTGCTCCTCACTTCTTGCTGTGTTTTGTAGCAAGTAACAGCACGATTTCGCCACGACTGCCCTGTAAAAGATTTATGGGATAAACAAAATAAACGTACAAATTTAAAAAAATTATTCTACTCGTAGAATTAAGAATGAAAGCGACTCGCCGGAGGCTCGTCGGTTTCATTCTTAATATACGAGTAGAATAAATTTTTTACTTGAAAACACTGTACGTTTATTCCATATTAAATACAAAGTCTCAGGTCTCAAGAACTCTACTAAGTTCTATCAATGAAGTTCACAATTTTCATCAATACTGGAGTGACGCTAGCTTTCTCAGGTTAGTCAATATTCACAGCCAAAGATTTCGTTTAATCTGTGCAATGTTTGTAACTGCGTAACGTTTACGAATGGGACCGGGGGTATCTGTCCTGGGGTTCCGCTGGCCGTTATATACACAGTGGAACGTGACTGGCCTTGAGCAGAATTGCGAATTGATGCTAAGTAAGCGCCACGTGATCTCGACTAAGACAGCCAGCAGGTCAGGTGACATTAGGTACCCACTGCTAAAGAAGTGCTGCAACCAGTCCGTTCCCATACTCAAACAAAAATCTCCAAGCTACAATGTATGTCGGCCTGGAGGATGTTCTCTGTTAGAGGAGCGCGTGATAGTCCAGTCAAAACCAACTGATACCTGTTGAAACTGGCTAAACATCACTCGACTGTTAGAGTTCTGCACATCACGTATAATTTAACAGTACAATGAAGTCTGTGCCCCTCCCAAATAAATAACACATAACACAGCAGCTTGCCGACAAGCGATGGCGATATTGAGTGACGCTCTCAAATTTATTTTGACATAATGGAAATACTGTGCCACAGGCACAATGTGCAAAGCATACCAAAATGATCCAAATCATACAACAGGAAATGTAGCGTTACGTGGTCGCCCAGGAAAAAACATAGATACCCCTGTATTTTTAATTCTATTTTATATATCTTTGATATCAGGGGCCTTTGGAAACCTGTTATCCGAAGCTGTACATACATGATGCGCTGCCATCGTAACTATGAAGTGTCGGAAGTTCACTTTTTTTTTTTTTTACAAGAGGCGTGACACTAAGCCAGTGAGTATTATGGCTAGCAATATACTAATAATTTTAAAACAAGAGATGTCAGCGTCGTGAAAGAATCACTTGAACTGACGAAAAAAACCCTGCGACAAAACCTTGTCAAGCACGTGACACCACCACCCCTTCCCATTGGTACAAATCAGCAACCCATTTATTTGAATATTCAAAGACAACATTTTCCCGCTAAACTGCATAACGCGAGAAAATATTAGTTTGTGCCCCTCCCAAATAAATAACACATAACACAGCAGCTTGCCGACAAGCGATGGTGACATTGAAAATTACAAAGAAAGCCAGGAATAGCTGAAAATTACAACCCCAGTAATTGTGTAACCTCTAGCCGTTTGACAGACGTATCTCGTATATAACCATCTTTACTGATGTCAAACTTCCAACGGCCGTGACGCTGTATGCACCGTTCATTGACACCATGCATAACAGCCGCGGTTGCATCACCCGACCTCAAAGAATGTAAACCAATGTTTGAATCCCCAGCAACAAGCTTTAAACGCCCCACTATGCACTCCCGCGCCCTGGTATAACTGAGTTTCTTACTCTTCTTAATCAAAGAAGATTTACTGCCAGACCTAGATATTGCTTTAAACAAAAAGTCTTCTGAGGATAAATTGATTTTAGCTGCAGAGACATATCTGAGAAACATGGCATATGGGCAAGCAACAGACGACCCTTTGGAAATAAGAATTTCATGACCATCCCGGTACTGGTCGGTTTTGTTTTTGCGTAACACAATTGCCAAATGTGTGTCAAAAATCCTAACATCTGAGCAATGCAAATTACTTAACCCTTTACCCAACGTAACGGCCAAAACCGGCCAGCGCTATTCCCAAATATCGCCAATGAATTTTCAAAATATTTTCATTTTTTGTCTCAAAAACATAGGTTATGACCCCTCGTTGGAACGAGCTCGTCGAGCTCGTTCCAACGAGGGGTCATAACCTATGTTTTTGAGACAAAAAATGAAAAAAATTAGTTATTCAAGAATTTTTTTGCAAGTGTCGTCTGCTTTTCATGTTAGGTAAAGGGTTAATTCGTCGTATCGAAGAAATCCAGCAAAACCGAGTAAGATCATACAGAGATCCCTGAGAACATCCAAATCGACTTCGGCAGTGTACAAAGCGCACAGTTCTTTCAACATATCAGTGTTTATCGGACCCTTTTTATTAACAGTTTTGCGTACTAAACGTTTTGCAGAATCTATAATGTTTCTTACGAACATATTGTTAGTAGGATCTGTAAGATCATTCAAAGAATGTGCCCATTTTAAAGAATAAAAGGCCGCCTGTAAAGAATGAATAGAACTTCCGGAATCTAACTGTTTTGTAAAATATACGGCAACATGAATGGGATTTGCTGGCAAAATACTGAAATGTTTATCCAAACAAAATGTTTTCCACTTCCGGAATGCATAATAATACTTAACAGTCGTACTGTCACTTTTAGACGATAGCAGGTAAAACGACAACCGTTCTTCATAGTGTTGATGTGGGTCACTGATACCAGACTCTCTGATCTTGGCACGGACTGTTCGCCTCAAATTCACATCTGAAAATCAAAACATAAACAAACCCAGTTAATAACGGGGCTACTGACATTTTACACGCAAAGCTATCATGCGAAACGACATTGGACTACCACCAAAAATCCCATTATGACCGCGTCCTTTCACCGTTACATCATGCAGATAAACAAAACAATCAATTTGCTCTACAAAACAACGATTACTGTGATCGTAAAGGACAGGCCAAAACGGCGCTGATGTCCACTCAGGAATAATCAAAGTTCCCATGGCCTCAGGAATAATCAAAGTTCCCATGGCTTTGTCAGATACCAGTTTTTTGAAAGTTTGAATGACCAACCGCGGCGGTGGAACCAACCAATTGTTCTCAGATGTCCAAACCTGATCAAAGGCATTCACACCTTCCGTACGCCGAGACCACCACCTGCTGTTGACAGTTGAACCTATCGCATTTAGCATTAAACGACGAAGCAAAGCGATCTACTGTATGCAGGCCCCACAACCTGTCAAGAGAGTTGAAAACATCAACATCGATGCCCCAGTCATCACCATCCCCACATCGACTAAGAAAATCGGCCTGAACGTTCAGAGTTCGAGGCACCCATTCAGGGACAATTCTGACATTTTTTAATGCACAAACATTGTGTATGTTTAAAGCAACAGCTTGTAAATAAGGTTTTCTACTCCCAGTCTTCAATATTTGAGCGACATTCTGATTATCAGTAAAAACACTAACCACTGAGTTTTGAACTCTGCGGATACAACTACAAATCACACGATGAGCAGCCACAATTTCCCTCCATGTTGAGCTCATCAAGCTTTCGTCGTGATCCCAATCCCCAGCGACTTCAGTACAATCTCCTGTGAACATCACAGACAACACATCGTCATGACGTGCATTAGGCGCCCAGGCCGTTGTCGCCTCGCAAGAAGGCTCGACACCTGTCAACTGACAGAACTGCGACTCACGGTGAGAAACACCACAAAATGTACCTTCATTCACTGGGCGAACAGTCATCTGCCCCTCACCGGTCAAATAACCACCATAGCCAACATTGGAAGCATCTGTGAAAATAGAAAAATTGCACGGACGATCAACCTGTTGGTCCAACCACAATACGTTCTGTGCCGCACAATTGCTTTCCCAAAACAACAATTCAGCTTTAGCCTCATTACTAACAAAAACATGAGAACTCCAATTAACCCTCGAAAGAATACAATTATACATGGCCCTAGTCCGCAGTTGAACAAGGCAACCAAATACTAGCTTCAATGAAACAATTTGACCAGCAAAAGATGCTAAATATTTTACAGGCATTGAAGAGGTGAATTTTAACTGATACATTGCTGATGCAATAAAAATTTTCAATTTGGCTATTCTTTCAGAAGTGACACTTAGCTTACCCAAACACATATCCCATGAAAACCCTATCCAATTAACAATTTGACTTGGTACCCAGCACGATTTCTCTTCGGCGATCACAAAACCGAGTTGCAACAAATCTTGTCGTACCTTCCGGCCTATCTCCGTCGCCTCCACAACGGAAGCACCTGCCCCAATGCCGTCATCCAGAAACATTATAATTCTCAAACCACTAGACCTCCAATGGGCAACAACGGCTCTCATTAGCTTTGAAAAAATGTAACTTGCGGTCCCTAAACCAAAAGGTAAAACCATGAATTCAAAAAATTTAACCGTCCCATTGCCAAAACACCAAGAGAAACCCAAATATGTGGAATGAGCCGGAAAAATAGGAACATGATGATATGCAGAACATAAGTCAAAGGTAAAAAACCAATCACCCTGCTTAAAAGATCAATAGCCACCTTGGCGTCTTCATATTTAAATTTAAATTTAGCCAAACAAGAATTTATGTGGCGACAATCCAAAACTAAGCGCCGTTTATTGTTCTTTCCAAACGCAACCGTTAAATGGTTCACCACAAATGGTCTTTTATCCACTAAAACAACACAACCCTTATCCAATAACTTCTGAATTTCACTTTCAACAAATTCGGGTTCAGATCGGGCCGAAAGATTATTTTTCAACAAAATTTCGACAGGTAAAGTCAAAAATGGAATTTTGTAACCATGCTGTATCAAAGCTAAAATATTTGTATTTGCAGCAATCTGCACCAACTGGGGTAAACATCGACTCAAACGACCAACCGGCGAATTAACCTTAGCCCCCTCCATCTGATTTGGCAGTGCATCAATTTCCTGTACAATGCACTTATCAACATTCAGAGACGTATCTAAATTATCAGAACAAACAAGACTACTTATCTTTTGTTTACTTTCTCCACTGTCAACAATCTGTGGACACTGTGACCTCCAATGACCTGGTTTCCCGCACGAAAAACACAATCCTGGTTTATGATTACGATAAACTGGACTTCTCTGTTCCCGGCTGTCAGTGGACAAATGACTGCTGGATGGGGCACTGTACGGGATGAATTTTGTTCTTGATCTTTTCGATTTCTGTTGATTCGCCTTTTTACTGGCCCTGCTTTCAGCCTTGGATATACGTCGTTCATCTTCAGAGTCATCGGCTAATGGGTTTGCCTGATACTCGCTAACCAATCTTCAACCAAACTCAGATGAATCCGCTAGTTTTATACATTTTTGTCTCTCCGCTATTAAGGGCCTATATAAGTAATGGAATTTTGTTTATTTTGAAATTCTCACCTCTCATATTCCTTAAATTCAGATTAAATATACACAAATTATACATCAAAATGAAGGTTGGGGTGTATAGAACAGGAAACACATATGTAATCAACTCATAGAGTCGACTGTAGGCACCACTGGTTCCTGGAAGTCTGCTACCGTATTCGCACCAGAACTGATAATAAAATAATATTTCATCAGAACAACTTGTGGCCAAATGTGCTTCATATATCCAATAACAAAACTAGGCATTCAAAACACTTTCGAATACAGCCATAGGTCTGCATTTTGGAAAAGGACAACACTGTCTGCATTTTTTATTGGAGATGGTTTCCATGCTCGACAGACATGCGCAAATCACTCGTTACCACGAATTTCCATCAAAAAACAAAATCGTAATTCTAAAAAATTTCAACAGGTATCATGATACCTTGCATTGAATATGGCAACTGTGCAATCTCTATCTAATAACAGTTAACTGTATGAAGGCGATCTTTTTCATTATTTGATTTTAGACGGCGTTGTTTTTACATGTTTTTTCTGTCCGATGACGTCGGCCGGAAATCGAAAGTATACTCCTACGTAAACAAAAGCAAAGGCGTTGGAATTTTCCCCATTGCAGCTCTGTCGCCGTGTTTTGAAGAATTTTTATCCCCTAGCTTTGTTCTTGGATATGTAAAGCACATTTGGCCCCAAGTTGTTTTCGTGAAATATTATTAAATTATCAGTTCTGGTGCGAATACGGCAGCAGACTTCCAGGAATCAGTGGTGCCTACAGTCGACTCTATGAGTTGATTACGCATGTGTTTCGTGTTCTATACATCCCAACCTTCATTTTGATGTACATTTTGTGTATATTTAATTTGAATTGAAGGAATATCGGAGGTGAGAATTTTCAAATGAACACAATTTCATTACTTATATAGGCCATTAAGGACATACCTTCACTAATTTTAGATTTTGCTGTGACCACTAAACTGTTCGAACCACCGGCCTCACTAAGCAAAGAATCAGCTTCCTTTAATTTACCTCCAACTTGAACATTGAATTTGAACTGTTCCTCACTTCCTTTTTTATTGAACTTGTAAGTGTCAGAACACAAAATATTTTCTTGAATTTTTGCCAACTGCACTTCAGACACTTCCCTCTGATTGGATTTAAGGGGACGTCCAACCTAACTTTGGTCAAATTTCATGTAATTTTCTTTCAAGTCTAAAAAAGGCCCAAAATGAATAACCCCAATAAATTATATACCAAAATGCTTGGAATGAAACATAGAACATGTGGAAACTGAAATTTGCCATGGAACTGCTGCCATGTGTAAATAGCACCACCTGAAAGTCTGCTATGGCATAAGTAAGAGAACAAAATTTTTACAATAAAATACCTCAAAATAAAATAACAGCTGTATTCTATAAACATTTAAGTACATACTCGAAGAAATCTTTTCCTAATTCATGAAAGTAATGAAGATTGAGACCAAATGTTATAAGTGGAGTGCTCACTGATTGAAGGCAGACATTTTCTTTTGTTTATGTTTTGATTTGGGGAGTTCAACAAAGGTCAACTTGAAGGAGTCCAGCAGAAGAAGTATGGAAGGACAAAAGAGTGTCTCCCAATATCAAGATGTATGTGTTACTGTAATGGTTTGGAAAGAAAATATGATATTCTCCTATGTAGAATGCACTGCAAAGTCATACATTGTAGTTGAATAAATATATTTACAAACCCCTTGCACTGTAACCCCTTTTATCCCATGCATCAATTTGATAGTGATTAAATTGTTAAATTTGTCTGGTTTATCAATAAGTACATTAGCTTTGTTTAACTCTTGGACACCAATACACTCATGATATCTGTTGGAGAAGAAATAAGGGTAACTGTAACCTGTCACTGCAATAAACCATCTAATGTACTTAAAAGTACATTGTTATTCAAAACACATCAAATCAACCTTACATAACCATTATTGCATGTACTTTCCCCAAGGAGGCTTACTGACATATTGAGATCAGAAGGGCACATCCAGAGGGTCTCACATATTTTTTTCAAGAACGCAGTACACAAAGCAATCCCCAAAAGATGACAAGTGAGCTCCATTTGACACAGAAAATTTGGGGGGGGGGGGGTGGGGCTCTCTTCCTTGTATGACTCTACCTCCGGCACTCAAGGCATATGCCTTTTTTCTCAAAGTTTAACTCTTTTTTCTTTTTGAAGATCCTGGCCACACATGTTCCAAACACTATCAGACAGGTAAACCTCCAAATAAGTGTATCTGCAAAAATCATGTTACATTGCAAAACATTCTTTTTAGAGTTTTAGTTCTGGACCTTTCATGCTTCTTACTTCCAACTATAACACTTAATGTATTGATTCATGGGTGAATAGAAAAGTCCTGCCATAATCAACATTTTGAGTTCCATAAGCCTTCAAAACAGCTCCAATAAAAGTGTCAAACATCAGATTGGTGGCTTTATACAGAATATTCATTAGGTTGTTGCTTGATAAGTAATAGGAACAAAATCTTCACAAGAAAATTCTGCAGCAATACAATTGAGGGTATTAGCAGGCACTCTGCAACAAATTGTAACAAATCAACTAGTTATAAACAAAATTTTCTAACTCAAAAGAGTGAAAAAGTACCACAACTCTGAAAAAATGTGGGAAGAAACACATGCTACAGTAGTCTTTGTAAGACTGTTAACCCGGGGCCCTCCTGGCCCTCACAGTCTTTGAGAGACCCGTTCAAATCTAGTCTGACTAAAAATGAAAGAAACTGACCGCATTTGGGTCGACTCAGTTCACGCTTCATATCGAAGACACAAATCACATAATCAACATTCTACTTGTCGTACTCAGCCCAAATATAATTTATTTACGTGTCTGCATCATTTTTTAACGCAAACACAGCATCAAATTCAAGAAATGTTGAAAAATATATATATAATATAGTCCAAAAGCTACATCGTGAAACTCGAGAGACTTATTTACTAAACTTGTGATCGTTAAAAGTTGCCTTGTTCAAGGCAACTTTTAACGATCACGGGTTTAGTAAATGAACCTCTCGTGTACCCCACGACGGCACTGGATAAATAATCAATAAACCAGATAAACTAATTCCATATTTGTTCAAATAGTAAATCGGTTTGTAATTTAAATAACACTTTATCCGGAACACCGTCTGCTGCACGTGTGAAAAAATCCAGAAAAAATGAAGCGGCTTGCTAGTCAATCCGTTGATGAAGCAATTACGAAACGGGCGACGTCATTTCAAATAGTTCAAATTTTCGCGTGGTGACGTCAGACGGTAACATATGTTACTAGAGCCGTAAACATAAAAGAAACTACGCCAGCTCTCATCCAATCAGAGGGCGAGGATTTTACTCTCATTGCAACATAAACTAATATTTCCCTATTCTATACGAGTATATTCTGTCTACTAAGTACTTTTAAATACTTGTATGTTATTTTAATAGATTTTACTATAGACCCCTTTTAACACTTTACCTGTCATACAATCTGGCACTCTAGGCTGATTTTCGTAACACACAGTGTGTAATCTTTGAATGTGTTCTGATACTCGAAAACAATCAGACGTTTGCCAAGATGACAATCTCTGTCGTCGTTGGCCCATCATGATGATCCTGAATGGCACAGAATTGTTCAGACTTTCCTTGTATACTGAGAAACACATGCACTGAAAACAACGAGATTAACTTGTGGAGCGAATGAACATTTACAATTCAAAAGCATCACTTCAGAACACACAATTCAACCCGTAGTAAAAAACCTATCGTGGAAGTTTCGCCGTAGTCCATTCATCAAATTTTCTCTTTTTCAGCTTCCGACGCAGACATGGAAGCTATAGAAGTCTGTGTAGACAAATTAAAGAAACAGTTCTCCTGGCTACACATGAGTGTCAAGGTATTAAATACAGAAGTGAATAATGGGCGCCTCGCTCATCTCGAATACTATCTTGGAAGATCCAGCCGGAACAAATAGCACAGAGTTTGGATAAATCTTAGGAATCTTGCAACAAAATGCAGACAATACCGGTGTAGTGTGAGCCCCGCCCCCCCCCCCCCCCTCAACCGGAGATAGGCCAGTTTATCGCACACAAATAGTTTAGTTCCTTCTTCTCATCTCCCAGATATACATCTTACTTTTTTACTATTCCATGTGGTTTTGAAAACATTTCGACAACTGGAAAATTTCGGAATAAACGCCACTCGAACCTAATTTCAAAGCTTTGCAGGGCACTAAATTAACCCTTTACCCAACGTAACGGCCAAAACCGGCCAGCGCTATTCTCAAAAATCGCCAATTAATTTTCACTATTTTTTTCATTTTTTGTCTCAAAAACATAGGTTATGACCCCTCGTTGGAACGAGCTCGTCGAGCTCGTTCCAACGAGGGGTCATAACCTATGTTTTTGAGACAAAAAATGAAAAAAAATAGTTATTCAAGAATTTTTTTTTGCAAGTGTCGTCTGCTTTTCACGTTAGGTAAAGGGTTAAATGCTTCTTGCAAAAAGCAATACAGTTATTTCACGGATCAACGTGAAACATTGAAGAACAGTAAGCAGGTGATAGCCCAAAATTGTTCAATGTGTAGCTAGTATTACCTCCCAGTGATGACAAGAACATTTTGTGCGAGCTCAAGCGCGCGAAGAGGACCACAAAAAACATGTAATTGTGTATATATTATGGAATCCCTTCGTATCGGAACGAAAATAATCTTACCCTCTTTTGATCATAAGATGAATCTGAAATGAAAATACGGAAGTTACGAGCGGGGATTGAAAAGTTGCGACCTTACTCGATTAGACCTGCTGGGTTAACCCTTTGAAACCAAACGGCCGCGTTTCTGGCCAGGTACATGATCCGTCATAACGTCATTAAATAGGATGGCTGTTCAGTAAATGTGTTGGGTAGACGAATCAATATTTTCAACGTGCAGCCCGTGCAGCTGAAAATATTGATTGGTCTACCACAAATAATGAATATGGACTCTTCTAATTGCTCCCATTAAACTGGCATGGAAGATACCACTAGAGTTCAATGGGTTAAATGTCTTGCACATTACTTTTCAATATAATCTCACAGGACTTCAGTACGCTTATGTCAGCACAGTAATTTTCTGCATGGAGAAGTTTACGTTGCAAGGTCTTTGCAAGATTAATCCCTTGATCGTTGACGCCTGGTCAAAGGCTGGCGAGGCAGAACATAACCAGAGAAACTTTGTTACAGTTTCAAGGAAATCCTCGAGACTTTATCTGGAAAACTTGAACTCCAAATCAGACCGTTCAATTACTTTGATCGAATATCAACACTGCCGAGCAAGTAATCAAAAATGAAATTCAAGAAGGTGGAACTTGTTGGCAAGGTGTTGGTTTCGGGTTTTGGGTACTTTAAGGATGTAAACTAGACTCAAAAATTGTTCTACATGTATGAAATGTGATTTTCTTGGAGCTTAGTATGAAACTCTTTTTTGTCCTAATTTTGTAGGCAGCGATGGTCTCACTCGATTTCCATGTAATTCGAAAATTCCATCACTTCCTAATGGTGTGAGCCATCCCAAATAATGACATACTGATCCCAAACTGAGACCAGCTGAAATATTTCAGACGATTAAATCCACTTTCAGCGAATCTTTAATAACCTTACCAAGACATGTTTGAGTACAAACTACTTATGAATGAACACTCGTCACAGCTGTCGTTTAAAAATCACACCGCGTAGATCCATAAATTGTGTTAATATCTTGATGTTTTAAGGCGAATCAAATACCCGTTACTTGGAATATCCATAACTGCAGCACGAAAGAAAAGCTGTATATCGCAGTCAGTAAAGGGACATCACATTACATCGACGATAGTCTGCGCGCAAACTCCACGAAAGGTGGGTAAACAAACAGCCCATAACGACGTCAGATTCTTTAGCGTGTTTGATTGGTGGCACGTGAGCTTGGCACGATACAAGCTTGCGCAAGCGCGACATGTAATTATATGTCCCCAAAAACGAGTCTCGTAGCGATAAAATATTCCGTACAGATACAGTGTGCACATAGCACAAAAATCTCATCCTGAAATTAACTCCGGTGAGCAGAAAATTTATGTTAATCTTTAGCAGGTTTAAGTTTTACTTGACATAACCCAAACATAGCATGGCTGTCCAAAACAAAAAGAATTTCCATTCACATTGTAGCATTATCAACCTTGTTGCCACTAACACAGTATTACCTTGTCTTACAATGTCAGCTCACACAACTGCCCAAGTGGGATTACGATGGCGCTTTGTACTTGGGCGCACAGCAAGTCGACGATGCATTTGCCTTCATCCGATGTTAACCGTGTTTGTACTGGTAGAGTAAGTTGGAGAGTCCGACATTTTCTTGCCGTTGTTAGATGGTTCTTACCGTGTATGCAGGTTTTCCCCTCCTGTAAAACTGTCCGATAAAAAGGGACCATGCTGCTGAAAGTGTCGTTAAATCCCAATAAACAAACAACCAGCTGTGATCGCATTAGCGGACTTTCTCTTAATCCGACCGTGATCAAGTTGAGACTACAGTTCGTGGAGAGTGGATTTTTACTAAATCACTCGTGGGGTACTGTTTCTACCCAGACAATAACAGTCGATTCATGTGGTAATTCATGAAAAGGACAAGCACAGTTTTAGCCAAGGGACCTCCGGGTACTACCCGGAGGTCCACTGGCTGAAACTTTGCTCGCCATTCTAATGCTTTTTCCCAGCCAATGATTTTTTGTCTGAGTGGAAACACCACCCCACGAGTGGGCTGATGTTTAATAAATAAAATATTACGAAATTAATAGTGAATTAGGAAAAAAGAACAAACATAAATGTTTCGTGCACATTCGTGCACATGACTACTCGATTTTATGTTAAAACAAGAACGTATTTCCACAATACAAGTAATCCCGTTACATAAAGCCTGTTTCCCCCATTTTTCAGTTTAAATTGGGTTGAAATCAATCAAAATTTTGAATTTCAGGAACTATATTTTAATGCGTAATATGAACTCTGGTAAATCCAAGAAGCGCGCGCAACTCACAGTGTTTTTCAAATTTTCATGACATAAACTTAACAAAATTTAAAACAGTGTTTAAGGGGACGTCCAACAAAACATTTTTCGTTGTGAACTAATGCATGTACGTGCTGTCTTGTAGATTTATTTCCCCCTAAAAACATATCAGACCTACAATATAAAATTGGCCTCGAAACGTATTGTCGAAAATTTATTGTTTTTGTTTCGTTGGGGTGCATACATTGTGGAACGGAACTTCTGTTTTGGAAATGGTAATTCGTGAACGTTTGTCAGACAGTATGTGCCATCGACATCTTAGATTCGTAATAACTGAATGAAAACGACCTTTGCCACAATCCGACCTGTGCGTACTTTTAAGTTACCACAAACGGACGTGTTGTTGATGCTTTTCATTTAGTAACTTTGTTCCAATAACACGCAGTGTTGGTTTGAAGTGAACAGCGTTTTGCACTTGCAAATGCAAAACAGATAAATCACGTGACAGAATACTCCGCGGAATCGGGAAACAGCGGGATCCCAACAGCCAGCCAGCAGACGATGAAATCCAATGTGCACATATGGGAACATTTAGCTTTTCGACAATTTCTGTCATTTAGTCAGCAAAACAAACAACAGTTGAGTTTGTTTGGAAAAACTTTAATTTTGAAAAGCATGTTCAATAAATTATTCACAGTCTGCATGGAATTATCTAAGGAGAAATCTCGCATTACACAGTTCGCTTTTTAGGGGGCGTCATTCGATTATGTTCGCTTCTGAAAACGAGAGCTGGGGTTCCCCATTTTTTACTTCCGGTTTCCGGTTTAGATTGGATGGCATAGCATTCCTTGTTTTTTTCCAATTTCACGTACACGTTGTCTATTAGGCTTGCTTCAAAGCAGCCCTTCGGGCTGTTTACGCGCGCTAATAACAATGCATTTATGTGATGGTGCGATGTTTACCGGAAATTGAATCTAACCGATACGGAATCAGAACGGGGGTGGGAGGGGTTGGGAGTGGGGCTGATACAAACTTTTTTCCGAGTTTTGGGGTGCAAATTAAGTTGATTGTGAGATAAAAATACTCGCAAACATCTTTGCGAATATTTTTTTTGCACTTTTTTTCGCCAAGAGCAGTAAAAAAATACTATCATTTTAATTTTTGTATTGAACGTTGTGGTGTAATGGTGGGTATGCTTAATTCCATATTCCCAAGTGCACTAAATCAGAGAAGTTTTTAAATTATGTTTGTGTGCCCCCCCCCCCCCCCCCCCCCACGCACACAAACATTAGCTGCAAACAACAAACAACAATTATCGAGGGCCCAAACTGCAACAAGGCGTGCCGCGTTCAAACGGTCTGAAACATACCGCTTAAAAGTATTCGAGGAATGCTAGAATCGAAAGCGTGCAACGCATCCGTTTGGAATGCCGCCTACTTTCATTTTCGATTTGAGTGTCGTTTGGTGCTTTGTGTTCGCACTTTACAACATCGTTCTCTCGTTAAAAGTTCACCATGTACGACGTTTTCTATAACTGAAAGACCTAACCAATAAGTTTCAAAAGTATAAAACTGTTTTAATTTAATTGTCTGAGAATGCTCCAGAGAACACCATTTACAACGTAAGTTTTAAAACTTTTCTCAACTTCGGGAGGGGACGCCCTTCCCGAGCCCCGCCGCTGCGCGGCGGGCAATACCCGACTATACCCCATCACTTATGGAACTCTGGCTCCTCCACTGCTAGTGGAAACCCCGTATTGACTATATATAGCATTTAAAGAATAAAATATTTAATAAAATAAAATATGGAATATTTATTGCGAGTCAATGGAGTCATTTCTTATAAGAAATTAAACAGTAAAGAACTTTAATTGGAGCCTTACAACATCGAATTAAAAGACATCGAGATGAAAGGTTTGAACCGTAAATATTATAGCATAAAATTAAAGCTAAATCGAGAACAGCGAGGCCTGCTTTTTTTTTAGATCTGACAGGAGTGTCGTTTAAAATCGTGAAGGAACCTGAAGGAACAAGCGGAAAATTTCGATTTCGGCGACTTGACGATAGTCTACGGCAAATTCATATATCGTAAAATCGTCGAAGATCTCTTAGATCGACTTGGAGAAGAAGCTTTCAAAAATGTGAGGAAGAAAACGAGAGTAGACAAAGTCATCGATGGTCTGTATAAAACCGAAGTGAAAGTGATAGGTCGCATGAGAATAAGAGATGTGACTTTATAGAAAAAAGGAAAGAGGGAGACTCCAAAGACATTTTACATACCACTCGAAGTGTGCGTGTTCCTAGTGGCCTTGAGTGGCCTGGAAAATGTCTGAAGTAAATCCTACAGTAACGAAGCAATCGCGATTTTTTTTTCTCCGTAACACTAAAGATACTATTGGTACATTTTTTTTCAATTTAAAATCTTTGGTTTACGAGGGATTCACCAAAGCAAGTGTGATGTGCCGATTACTGTACCATCGTGTTGGGAGCACGGAGATTACATGTGTCCATCAATATATCTACGGGATTTCCCACGTTAAATTTCTCGGTGACCATATTTTATACTTCGCGATTTTTCGGTTAAGGTTAAAACTTGAAATGACGTTAAAACGTTGAAAATTTATCAAAAAATAAAAAGCTATATTTTTATATTTTGAGCTCTACAACATACTAAAATTCCATGGAAATAGGATAAATTTATTTTTTGTGACGTTGGTGTGAAATGGGTCACACAAAAAAAAATCTGTGATAAACGTTGAAAATTTTCCAGCCTGGTGCCAATACTATAAAAGTTTTACAATTGTATTTTCTAGAATTGTGTTTTATAGTAATGGCTTTAAGTGGGTTGAAACGAACCATTAGAATTTTCAAAGAATTTGCCAGTTCGAAAATTGCGATATCTTTTGAAATGCTAGTAATTCATTTTAGTCAGTTATATACTATTCAAAAAAGTAGGGGCTATCAGTAAGTGTAAAGTACGGATTCTAGACCACTTTTCCAAAAAACTGTACACGTACACGTACATGTATGTGTACCGCCATAGGGGTTCAGTGTTAAATCGTGTACAGAGTGTAAAAAATGTTGTTTTTGCATGGTGGTCCAGAATCCACAATTGTTTTTGAGGCTCTCGGATCGCACTTTTGACCGGTAAAACATCCGTTGGCGAACGAGTACATTCGACATGTCGCTCGAAAGTGAAAGATGTATGAAATTTGAAGAAAATGTAAATTTAAAATTTTTTGTTGACGTTCCCATCATGGATCAGACCTTCGATCTACCGTTGGTGAACGCAGGCAAAAAAACGTTTTGCAGCTTCTAGACCAGCACAAAAATGTGGTTTGCGGCTTCTGGACCACCGACGTTCGCCAACGGCTATTTGAACAGTCTAGGGTGCGATCCAATTGGCAAAACCGATTTGCGGATTCTAGACCAGGAAAAATCGACCTCAAAACCTTTTCTCGACGTTCGCCAATGACGAAAAATGAGTGTAAAGTGTAGTTACTCGTCGAGGATTTTTTTTTTAAATTTCCAAACCGATTTTGGCTTCTGGTACATCACAAAATGCATTTTGCGGCTTCTGGACCACCACCACATTCACGATGGCGTTCCGGACGGTCGAGGGTGTGATCCAATTGGCGAAAACGATTTGTCGATTCTAGATCGGGAAAATCTCAAAACGTTTTCTCTACGTTCGCCAACTGCGCAAAGTGGGTGTAAAGCAAAGTTACATGTCGAGGATTTTCTTTTCAAACCAAAACCGAAAAACTCGTGTTTGGAAAATTAGAGCCGATGGAAATCGTACGTCCACGTTTTGTTATAGCGAGTTTTAAGGTAAATCGTAATAGATCAGTTTTGTGAAGTTTTCAATATTGCACACAGTGTAAATAAATAGTTTTTCATTCAAAAAAAAATTGACTATAAAATTGCGTTTCACTCAGATAGTAAAGTGGCAAAATTTGTGTTTAATTGACACTATGAAATCTTCGCAAATCGTTTCATTTTTTGTTCTGGTGTAAATGAAAGGTTTTCGTTCAATGAATGAAACAGAAAAACTCGAGTTTTGAAAATTAAAACCGATGGAAATCATCCGTCCACGTTTTGTCATAGCAAGTTTTAAGGTAATTCGTAATAGATCAGTTTTGTGGAGTTTTCAATATTGCACTCAAAGTAAATAAATAGTTTTTTCATTCAAATAAAATCAAATGGTAAAATTGCATTCCACTTAGATGAGTTTTAAGAGGTAAATTGAAATTTTAATTGACTCACGTCTCGGTTCAAGAGACATCAATAAAACACCTTTTGATGAGACACACTTCTAAATTATTCCTATTCACAAAAGTGCATCTGTTTACTTCAAACAGTATTTTGTTCTTTGATGATATGGAGGTGAGAATAATCGCCGAGGGCAATGCATTTTATCAATGGTTATATTTTGTGAATGACTCAAAGTGCATTATGTTTTAATCAGAAATTGTGTTGTTAACTTTTGTTTTTCCACTGAAACGATTCCCATGTAAAAATATAGAAGAAATACCGTTGCTCTACGTGCGAGTACTAACGCGGTTTTAACCAAAATATTATGAGATATTCTAGGAGTATTATTTTTTCCATATTTGTTTTTTTGTAAAAAAATTCTCGCCAGAGAATTTTTTAAAAAGATTTTTCAACTCTTGTTTTTTGACTGAAACGTTTTCCATGTAAAAATATAGAAGAAATACCATTGCTCAACATGCGAGTACTAACGCGGTTTTAACTAAAATATTACGAGATATTCTAAGAGTATTATTTTGAGAATAACTTCAAGTATGAGGAAAACAACTACCTGTATGATTTAACACTTTTAAAACGTTGTATTAATAGATGTTTATTTGAGACTAACTCTAAGTTTCTCATTGTCGGAAATAACTGTTGATGTGATTTAACACGTTCGAGGGCAAAACGCATTTATCGAGTTTTCGTTTTGTAAAATGTTTTTCCTCAACTGGTTTTAGTTATTATATATTGAAGACAGAAGATTTTTATTTACTTAAAACATAAAACATAAAAATAATTATACATTTAATTTTTGAGAATAATAAAATAACTCACGTTACCATACTCTAATAGGAAATATTAATAATTTTAGAAAACGAAAAAATGTTTTTACACATCACAGATTCCAAGCAGAGAGATGAACTTCTCAGCGAATATGAACGACTCAGGAAAAGCATTCGATCTGCTGACAGAAGCAGGCGACTGGGAGAAATGGAATTAAGACGCGAAACCACAAAATTATTTAAACCTGTGACGGTGGTTCAGGAATGAAGTAAGGAGAAGATCGTTGATGAATTGAAGCCCATAAAAGAAAGTTCTTTGAGAACAGGTTAGTTGCCCGGCAGTTTTACGAGGGGGTTTTCCTTTCAAAGATCATCGACGGATTACGTTCCCATGAGAATCGAAACCGACGTGAGCAAATGCGATGATGCCATTTCGACTATCACCACTGATAGCGTCGCATCGTCTGAGGATGGTGGTAAGAGAGATCTGTTGTATAGAGTTTATAAGGATTCTGGCAGTAGAACTTTCATAGGGGACAATGAAGTGCAAGAGGATGATGATAATTTAACCGTCGGTTTGAATAGGTATGAATTAACTCCTGGACTGTGCAAATTGCTCCTTTTCGACAAGCCTGGAGATTACACGGATCGATATTTCGACAATTACGGTGACATTCTGGTTCAGACACACGCCATGAAGAGAAATAATGATGTCAGAGAAACGAGACCCAAAGCCAATAGAGGTTACAAGTGGACGAAGGTGGTGAATCCCATATGGGATATGAATAAGAAATTCATCGAACTGGTGACTGGGAAAGGGGTGAGAACCACTTTTCTTCCGAGCGATTCTTACGCTCTGTCTCAGAAATTGAGATTGTTGATGGCAAGTCGACGCGCTGGTAATACTGGATTAGATAATGAGATAATGAGCATATGCGACGAATTGTTGAGGCAGGAGGTTTTGAATAAATGTGATTATAAAAGGCTGATGAACGAATTGAAGGATTGATATATATATATAATAAGTAGAGAGAACAAACAAACAAAAATAGATAAAATAAAAACAGTAAATTTTACACTAGAAAATAATAAAAAGTATTTAAACAACAAACGATTTACCAGTGAAAAAACAAAATATATATTATAAAATAAAAATATGTTGGTGATAACGAACAGAGGATACGTCAGAACTTACGTTCAAGGCGGTTCTGGCATCGTCGATTCTATAATGCGAGCATTCACAAGCAATGCAGGTAGAAAACTCGCATCAACCGCATTTGAGGTCGGTAAGAAGATGGCTTTGGATGCTGGTAAGAAAGCCGCTTCCAAAGCTAGTGGTAGGATCGCTTCTGTGGCTGGCAAGAGGACAGCTGACACGTTGATCGACAAGTTGATCAGTCCGCCAGGGAAGCGAGCTATGTTAGAGCAATCGCCGAAAAGTTGGAAAGATTTTAAGGATGCTGTGGTACCCATACAAGATTTAGCCAAAATGACGAGTGGATCTGGATTGAAGAGAACTCGCGACGGTGTAATATAAATAAATAATAATATTTATAAAAACTGAGTTTGAAAAAACATAAAATTTGTGTTTGAAAATCTAAAAATAACAAAAAAATAAAAAAAAGATGAACATCAAAGATATGTCTTGGAAGTATTCTCCGTCCGATATCCTACCGTCTTTCAACACCATCGAGATCATTTTGGATATTGTGTCGATCTTGGAGTCGGCCAAGACGCAAATCTTTTTGCATTTCCTAGCCTTCAGATATAATTTCCTACTCAAAACGTTTCTGAGCGTGCTAAACAATCCGACGGCGAGAGCCACTCCTTCTACGGTCAAAACGATTGGAATGCCGACCGCGGTCGACAACAATCCAATGCCAGCCGCGTGTAAACCCATGGAAATCGTGAGGAGTGTCGTGTCGACCGCGTTGACGAATTTCACGAGACGTGAATACTGCTTCTTGAGAGAATGACAAGAATCTCTCTCTTGAGTCAGGTACAATTGGATTCTACTGATTTGATCGATGCGATACCTCTCTCCTCTTTCTTTTTCTTCTGGCGACGGCGCCGTTGGCAAAACGCAGTTCGGCTTCTCATCCTCATCGTCATCTAATGTCGGATACAATTTATTTCTGGTTCTCATTTTTTATGTTTTTTTTCTTTCTAAAATTAGATAAAAATTTATGTGTGTATTTATTTTTAATTTTATATTCTCCGTATTTATATCAACGAGAAAACTTAGATGTATGCTTCCTCCAGCAATAATTTCATGACGCATCCCTTGTCTTCTAAAGTCAGACTTCTACGCACCAATTTCATTTCTTCCGAACCAGTGGGCTTATCTCGCCCGCTACAGAAGACTAATGTCTTCCAAAACTTGATCACGTCGTCGATTTGAATGCATTCGAACGCCGGTTCGAAATACTTGAGGACCATATCTTCCCTTTCCATCGTCAGACACGAATGATCCTCGTGATCGAAGTCTAGATGATCCCGACACCCGACGCATCATTCTAACAAGAGGCGACCTAGTTGATCGTTCACGCAGAATGCGTAGGCTCTCATCAGCATTTTTAAAAGAAACCTTGCTCTCAAAATCTGGGAATCGTTCATGATTTACGTATATTTTATTATCTATTTCGATTCGATATTCATTTTTTTTTAAATAACTATTTATTTATATATTTTTTTCTCTCTCCCATATATATATCAATCACTTTTTTATTTCCTCTCGACAAAACCGATTCTATTACAATTCACCTCACAAAACTCGCGAGATGAATAGGAAAATCGTTTTCGCCGATCGGATCGCACCCTCGACCGTCCGGAACGCGATCGCGAACGTGGTGGTGGACCAGAAGCCGCAAAACGCATTTTTTGATGTACCGGAAGCCGAAATCGGTTTTAAAAAAAAATTTAAAAATCCTAGACGAGTAACTGCACTTTACACCCACTTTTCGCCGTTGGCGGACGTCGAGAAAAGGTTTTGAGGTCGATTTTTCCTGGTCTAGAATCCGAAAATCGTTTCACCGATCGGATCGCATCCTAGACCGTTCAAACAGCCGGTGGCGAACATCGGTGGTCCAGAAGCCGCAAACCACATTTTTATGCTGGTCTAGAAGCCGCAAAACGTTTTTTGCCTGCGTTCACCAACGATTGATCGAAGGTCTGATCTGCGATAGGAACGTCGACAAAAATTTTTAAATTTACATTTTCTTCAAATTTCATACATTTTTTCACTTTCGAGCGACGTGTCGAAAGTACTCGGAAAACGGATGTTTGAACAGTCAAAAGTACGATCCGAGAGCCTCAAAAACAATTGCGGATTCTGGACCACCATGCAAAAACGACATTTTTTACACTCTGTACACGATTTAACACTGAACCCCTATGGCGGTACACGTACATGTACGTGTACAGTTTTTTTGAAAAAGTGGTCTAGAATCCGCACTTTACACCTACTGATATTTGATAAAAATGAGAGATATAATATAAAGAAATATATTTATATTTTCATCAAAACGACAGTTGAGGCATTGCCCTGTGACATTGGGTGTCTGACAAGCATACATTCCATGCACTGGGCTGTAGAAGACATTCAGTCCAGGACCTCAATACCTTGTAAATCCTCCTCGGTTCGCTAGACAAGCGCGGATCCGATATGGCATACTCCTCACCAAACGTCCAATATCAGCTTGACTGAAGTTATTCCATTCTTCCTGCAATGCAGCGGCGAGTTCCTGGACATTGGCGGGGAGAGGGGGGGCCTGTTGACGTTGTCGTAGGCGCCTGCCAAGCATATCCCAGACGTGCTCGATTGGTGAAAGGTCTGGACTTAGTGCTGGCCAAGGCAGTGTAGTGATGTCCTGATCCTGGAGGAACTCAGTAGCGACACGGGCCCTGTGTGCTCTTGCATTGTCATCTTGGAAAATGAATCGACGGCCGTGATGACTCGCGAATGGCACCACATGAGCTGCTAATATGTTGCCACGGTAGTACTGCCCTGTGACACGCCCTTGGATGACATGTAATGCTGCTCTGCTTGTCATGGTTATGCCTCCCCACACCATAACCGACCCACCACCAAAACGATCGTGTCGCCTTACGGTTACGTCATGGTATCGTTCGTTCCGCAGCCGCCACACTTTGTTTCGCCTGTCGTGGAAGTCGAGAGTGAACCTCGATTCATCAGAAAACATGACATTGCTCCCCGACGATTGTTCTAGCGCTGTCGTGCTCCACACCAATTACGCCTTGCTGTGATGTGACGTTCAGTCAACCGTGGAATTATTCGAGGTCGTCAAATTCCAGCTGTGTAGGTGATTTCTGATAGTCTGACCACTGACTCGCACATCTGTCGCTCGGTGCAGCTGCTGTCCAATTTCTGAGGCACTTTGATGGCGGTTGCGTAATGCTATGGTTCGGATGAAACAATCCTGGTTAGAAGTTGTCGACCTTCGGCGACCTGACCGACGTCTGTCATCAACATTGCCTGTCCGACGGTAGCGTGACTACAACCTGCTAATCACCGATTGAGTAACGTTGAGAATTTGAGTCACTGCACTCAGTCTGTTGCCAGCTTCCAACATGCCAACGGCACGTAAACGTTCGTCACGTGTGAGTCTTCGCATACCTCAAAAGTTACGTTTTAGAAATAGAAACTATTGATGAACGAGTTTATACCAAGAAAGGAACGATGAAACATCCGAAATAAGCCCGCCTAGTACAAATGAAAATTTCAAAACGTACCTCACAGACATTAACACGGCGCTCGTTCGAAAAACTGCACGAAGTTTTTGTGGGCCGGTGAAATTCATGATCCACATAAAACTTGGTAACATATTGATGTGTCCAATCACGCGTATCCAATACCATTTTCCGAAAATATCAATATCAGTTTGGATATCCCCTACTTTTTTAATAGTATATTACTGGGTACAGTGTGTAAATTTTCAAAAATGACTCTTATCGACTGACCGTTCGTGTGGGATGGAGATGGCTAACCGAATACTCGGCTATGTACAAATTCTTGGGAAACTGCTTTTTTTATCATTAACAAGCATCCGTATATTGCATGGAACTGAAATATATATAGCCTATCACGGCAAAAGTGTAAAAATCTATCAAGACACAAGAAAGGCTACTTAACTGGTAGAGTGCTATAAGCTCATAGTTGGGCTTTATTCTGAACTGCAGGTACCTAAAATAAAGTCCTCATATTCTGTGGATGTCCTTCATATTATCTTGTAAGTAAAATTGCTTCATCGATTACTCCATAGATTTGCATTGTTGCAATTTATGGGAGAGTGCCTATAGGCACTCTCCCATAAATTGTAACAAGCCAAAATTTTTGAAAAGATCTTGAGGCTGGTATATATATAGACAATAAACATATACGAAGTGTTTTTTTTTTCAGGTAGAGCAGACGAACTTTTAATTAGAGCAGTTCCGCGAGTACTTTTGATCGAGGCCGTGACTATAAATAGTTCGCAGTCGCCGCATACTAATTACTATTAACATTCAAGTAATTTCTACAATGTTTTGAAGCAAAATTTTAGGTTGCCTTTATTGAAGCAAAATAAATAAGAAATGACACCATCAGAGGATTTTGACAAAGTGCAATAAGCGTACAATTAAAACCTGCCCTGTGATATAAAGATGTTTCATGAATGAATGAATGAAAATGGAATTGAAAGAGGTCAGAGGTCGTTCGCATAAATTATAATTATATACAACACCCGTTGTATATACTTCAAGTATATACAACGGTTGTTATACTCTATGGTTATCAGATAAATATATATATATATATATATCTGTTAAGTGACTCAGGCTTTACAATTCAAGATACGACTTTTCCTAACCGGACAACCGTTCGCGTAGATTTAAATTTGCGTAACCACCACGCGAACGAAACGAGCGTTCTCGTCAAATTTTGCACACTGTAGGTAGAAAATACAATTCTAAAAAATACTATTGTAAAAGTTTTTAGAAGTCGCTCTGTGTCGATGTCACATTTTTGGATATGTTTTTGTTAGAGTGGAGACATTAAAGGTTTGGCAGAGGGAGGCTTGATATGGCAATGATAATCAATAATCAAGAAAAACGCGTAAACCGGGTACTGTTTTGGATCAAGGTCGAAATTTGAGAATGTAAAAAACACCTGTAATTACGATGATTGTCTATTAGTTTGCAACATATGGTGATTGTAAGCTAAGGGGAAGTATCTTTAAAATGTGTCTGACGAAAAATGAAGAAAAAAGAAAAAAAGGCTAGAGATCGTTGTAAGTCATTTCATCTTCGATGAATGACTTAAGATGACATTCCCAAGCACAGTGGATAAGCGGACGAATTACCTTTTCAGAAAGGACGGAGTGGGAATCGACCCATTCCTATTTTTTCAGACGCCAGTTTTATCGCACGTTGAATTTGTATGAGATTTTTTTCCTTTAAATCTTTACAAAAACACAAAATACAGACATCACCGTACACATGACGAAAATAAACATGCTAAAGATTTTATTTCCAGCCCCAGCAACGTAGCTTCCCCCTTGTTGGTTTCGGATGCACCGATCCGCACTGGAAATCGCTTTTTGCTCAGAAAATTCAGCTTCAAATGTCGTTTATGAACATTTATTTCCGAACAGTTTTAAGTCTCAAACGATATGCGTATTTGAAGATACACGATTAACTGAAAATAATTAGTTTAAACGAATGTTATTAACTCATTCGGAGTGAAATAATATGCCCGTTTGTGAAGACACTATCTGATCTCTCACCGACCGGTCAGTTGTGACCGCTCAGAATCATCAGTTGCTCGAGCAGTCAGAAACAGAACAGCGAATTGCGCCTTGATTTTCGAACCCACTTTTCGCGTGGACTGCATACTTTGAAGTGTTTTTAGAATTATGTCATCAAGGTATGTAGGAAGGAGTATCACCAGCCCAAAGTAAGCCTAAACAGGACTGCTAGAGCCAAGAAGCAACATCTTGATTGCAATGTCCAATAACAGGAAAATGCTACTGAATATCGTCTCTCCATTTCTTAGATACTTTCACTTGTCTGGCGTAATGAGGCCACTAAAAGCTAAATCTACCATTTTATCTAACAATCATATAGATTTTGGCCTGAAAACCACCGGAAACGGTAATGTGTTCCGATTCCGTATCATATAGATGACTCATTCTGATTCCGTATCACATAGACGACTAGTTTCCGGTAGCGCTACGGGCTATCATAACAGGTGCATGGATACATTCTATGTGCGTTTCAGTGATCGACCGAACATTATGTCCCAAAAATGTTTAAAAATAATTTAACCCTTTACCTAACATGAAAAGCAGACGACACTTGCAAAACAAATTATTGAATAACTATTTTTTTTTCATTTTTTTGTCTCAAAAACATAGGTTATGGCCGCTCATTGGAACGAGCTCGACGAGCTCGTTCCAACGAGGGGTCATAACCTATGTTTTTGAGACAAAAAATGAAAAAAATAATGGAAATTAATTTGCGATTTTTTGAGAATAGCACTGGCCGGTTTTGGCCATTACGTTGGGTAAAGGGTTAAAATTTAATCTGTTTATGTGACAGAATTGTTAGATAAATGAATTATCATGATAACGTGCATGTCCTGTGATTTGTATCAGATTCTCGGTTGTGTCCAAAAATGGGATCACAAAGCCGGCTCGTTAAGATCCCATTCTGGACACCACCTCGAATCTGATACAAATCACAGGACATGCACATTATCATGATAATCTATAAGTATCTCCCAGCAATGGGCAATGGATTACTATAACATAGAATGGAACTATGCATTCTGAAGCAGTTTTCTTCGATAGTTTAGGTAACATGCATAATACAAATTTCCCACATGATATGACTCTGAAAAGTACATAACATGCACCAATTAATATTTCAAAGCGTTATTAACTTTTAGTTGTATCGCTGCGTGTTAGGCCTATACACATATCACAGCAATTTATATTGAAACGCCAGTTATTTTTGTAGATGTTCCTTGTGATAAATACTAACTAAATAATTGGAAAATTAAATGAAAACCTGCAGTTATCTACCATACACGACTAGTATTATTAGATTGTTGGAACTATTTTGTTGTCTGGCGGTTCATTGATTGATGCATTTCTAAGAAAATTTGCTATCATGTGAGAAACAAAAAGAATATGACTCGTCCTGAATTTCCCACTTTGCGCCATTTGAGCTCAGCAATATGGAACATTCCCAGACTCGTTTTTAAAATATCATTTGAGATCAGCACTCTTAACCCTTTGATACTTTTGTACGTCTTATGACGTACGAAATCAAACAGCGCGTTGATACTTTTGTACACCTTATGACGTACGAAATCAAAAAGCGCGTTGATACTTTTGTACACCTTATGACGTACGAAATCAAAAAGCGCGTTGATACTTTTGTACACCTTATGGCGTACGAAATCAAACAGCGCGTTGATACTTTTGTACGTCTTATGACGTACGAAATCAAACATCGCGTTGATACTTTTGTACGTCTTATGACGTACGAAATCAAACAGAGCGTTGATACTTTTGTACGTCTTATGACATAAGAAATCAACAGCGCGTTGATACTTTTGTACGTCTTATGACGTACGAAATCAAACAGCGCGTTGATACTTTTGTACGTCTTATGACGTACGAAATCAAAAAGCGCGTTGATACTTTTGTACACCTTATGACGTACGAAATCAAACAGCGCGTTGATACTTTTGTACGTCTTATGACGTACGAAATCAAACAGCGCGTTGATACTTTTGTACGTCTTATGACGTACGAAATCAAAAAGCGCATTGATACTTTTGTACACCTTATGACGTACGAAATCAAACAGCGCGTTGATACTTTTGTACGTCTTATGACGTAAGAAATCAACAGCGCGTTGATACTTTTGTACGTCTTATGACGTACGAAATCAAACAGCGCGTTGATACTTTTGTACGTCTTATGACGTACGAAATCAAAAAGCGCGTTGATACTTTTGTACACCTTATGACGTACGAAATCAAACAGCGCGTTGATCAGCGCGTTGATACTTTTGTACGTCTTATGACGTACGAAATCAAACAGAGCGTTGATACTTTTGTACGTCTTATGACGTACGAAATCAACAGCGCGTTGATACTTTTGTACGTCTTATGACGTACGAAATCAAACAGCGCGTTGATACTTTTGTACGTCTTATGACATACGAAATCAAACAGAGCGTTGATACTTTTGTACGTCTTATGACGTACGAAATTAAACAGCGCGTTGATATTTTTGTACGTCTTATGACGTACGAAATCAAACAGCACTTTGATACTTTGTGGTCATTTGTTTTGTTATTATCTTTCGATTTTTAACCTCAATCCTTATTTTCTCTCGAATAGTGCTCAGTGACAACCGTTGAGCTAAATGTTATCGCAGCTTAAAATACTAATATAATGCTGCTGTCAAGACTTCTTAACGGGTTAAGTGCAAGAAGCCACTATCAGGACTTTTAAAAAATGAGGATACCAGAGCAAAAGCCAACACTTCCCTTGATTATATTTCACATTCAGTCAAACACAAATCATATTTTGTTTAAATACATTTGTTTTATTACAAATTATTGGAGAGTGCCTGGGCACTCTCCAATAATTTGTAATAAAACAAGTTTTGAATAACAAATTCAGACCACCAAAAATAATCTAGCCCTCATACAGATAATCACTAATGTGAAAAATATCTTATTTGCACTTTCCGAAGTTTGACGTCGCATTTAGAAAAACGTTGAAGAAACTGAATTCCCAGTGACGTTTGAACGTCAGAATAATTGAAGTCTCAAAGGGTTAAAATACCCTACATTTATTGCCATAAATATAGCTGGTTACCTTTAAATTTTGGATGGGGTTGTATTTACGGGGTCGTAAATTTAGTGTAGGGCATAAGTAGTAGGAGATGTGTAGATCGTGCCCTGTTGGGGAGGGAATGTGGGAGATGAAGTGACACCATAGTCACGTGGCTCAGTTACGTCATGATAGCCCGCGTTGGGTGGCCATCTTGTGACGTCATCGCCATAACAATACTTGGTCTTAGTGCGCACTTGCAGAGCCTATTGTTAGGGTGAACGGGGTTTCCGTCGACCATTTTGTATACTGGAGGACGCCATCTTGGTTTCTGTGGTAGCACCAGGTTGCCATGTGACCCAATGGCCTACAAAAGGACGGGGTATGTTTTGATGGAGTGTTCGATTGAATAGGAGTAGTTTGCTGGTTCGGATTCCTCGTTTACTTCATAGATTACCCAAACGGACCCGATAACGACCCCAAATCACAAAACAACTTTACTTTGTTCGGATCCACCAGAATCCTGATTTTCTTCCAATACTAGGCGCGTTCCTTTGTACAAAAGTAAATCTAATTACGCATGCGCACTGAGATCACGTATCGCTATGGGGATGACGACACAAGATGGCCGCTCATGCGGGCTACCCTGACAATAAACATGACGTAACTGGGTCACGTAATTGCTCCATCACTTCCCCACCCACCCCCTCCCCCCACCCCCAAGCAGGCACATTTCCTACTACTGGCATAGCTCAAAAATAATATTCACGGCTCTGACGTTATGTGCAGTACAGGTTTCAGTGACGTCCACTAGACGATCGGCTTAACATTCGGCACATCTTAGCGTGCCGTTTGTTTACAGAATATCGTAAAGCATCCTTCAAATTTGTTTTTGGGGGCTCTAAAGCTTTCTACCTCGGGTGATTGGCTGCTTCGTATGTAGAGGCTGCAAAACTTTTAACCTCATATTGTCACACTGCGACGGGCAGTTGTTCATAACTAGAGAGATATTTTGTATTCAGCAGCACTATGTTACAGAATATATTGAATTATTGATACATTTTAAAGTATTTGATAACATAAACATACTGCAGGGAGATGGGATAGCCACGAGGGCTGTCTTCCTGACATTTCCATTTGACTGAGACAGACAGCGCCTACATAAGTAACCATCTAACATGGCATGGTGGGTAATTAAGACAATTGCTCAAGAAAGTTCGCTATTCAATACTCATAGAAGAACCATCATAAATCAAGTATGTGAACGGATGCGATTGCTTCCATAGTACGTATAGGGCGGACTCCTACTAGCCCGCGACATGGCAGATCCCCAGGCCGCGATAGGGCAGTCCATACACAGCCCCAGGGGAATAAAGCACGGGAAGCACACGCTAACCTTCGTCCCACTGACCACCTGGCTCGGTCAGATGGCCCGACAGCTCGGTGGCATATCTTGTGCCTGTCTAATAAACTATAAAATTATATTCCCAAATGGAAATCTACCCCACTGGGGTCGGACAGTACTCCACCCTCCACTCACCATTCCTTACTTTGATGGGACACCAGGATTTAGTCGGGACAAGCAGGATTATTGCAATCGTTGTATAGGGCATATGAATCCAAGAATCTCTGAGTTAATGTATTTTTAAATTCCGATCTAGGATAGCGCTTCAAACCATTGTTTCTGTACCATTCCAGATCCCGGGAAAGGTATGGAATAGAAGATTTGCAGAGAAATTGGTACGTGGCTAACCGATATATAACTTTCCCGACTGTCTAGTTTCCATCCCCAAGAGATTGGAAGTTATTTTATATGTATTTTCAAAACTGGCCGGTATTCTCTTATTATACCAATCGTGCTTGAGTAGAAGGACATAGAGTTTATAAAGAAGATCTTCAAATGTTTAAATACGATACTTGTTGAATAATGGGTCAATATGTGCATTGTATCTTTTGTTGGATATAAAGCAAATGGCCTTGTTTTGAAGTTTTCCAATTTTTTTTGTTGGGGCTGAGTGGCCCTAGACGTGGATGTCATACAACATATGGCTGTGAATTAGAGAAAAGTATAATGTTTTAGGCACTTCCTGGGTGGTACAGGCCTGGTCTTTTGAGGAGAGCTATAACTCCCGCCGCTAGGGGGCGCGGTGGCTCAGTAGGTAGAGATGCAGGCTGCAAGCCGAGAGGTCCTCGGTTCGAATCCCACCTGCGGCAACCGCGTTGTGTCCTTGGGCAAGACACTTCACACCCATTGCCCACGTGGGGCACGGTAATGCTGTGTACTAAAGCGTACTGCACATCGGTGGTGCACTTGTCTTCAACCAATGCTAACCCTGCTTGTGTGGAGTTAGTATGTTGGGGAGATGACAGTTGATCGCTGCTGGTCGGTGATTCTCTTGGGTACTCCGGCTTCCTCCACCCGTAAAACTGTCATGGTCATGATTAGCCATTGTGCAGAAATACGTGACCTTAAACACCAATAAATAATAAATAGCTCCTGCCCTCCTGCAAAATCAATTTAAGGAAAGACATAATTGCTCTCTTTAAGAGCTGTAATAGCTCTCCTTAAACCTTCAATTACTTTATGAATAACTGACTTAAGTACAGAACAGCTCTCATAGCACAGGTTTAAGAAAGCCGTTGCAGCTCCCTAGATTTTTTAAAAGTCCAGGCCTGGTAGTATATGCTTCACTTTGCTAATGGCATATATAGCCCTTGCCGTTTTGTTACTAACTGCTGAGATGTGTTTTTTAAAAGTTCCATTTTCGTCCATATGTATCCCAAGGAATTTGAAAGGCTTATCCTGTTGGCTATTGCCAACCGTCGATATAATGGAATCTTTTATCGTGATGGGCCTTGTCGGAGTGGAATATGAATCATTGTGAGGATGGAGAAGAATACATTGTTTTTTTCCACATTGTGCAGGAGGTGGGGGGGGGGGGGTATGCACCAAAAAATTGCAAGACGTGACGTGGGGTGTTGGGTCTGTTGAGTGCGCCAAAAATGTGCATTTCCAACTTGTGCAATTTCTTGAATTTTCTAAAAATATAAAAATATATCAGCTAATATATACCATCATTTGTGTTTCAAACCTTGAAGATAATAATGTTGTACATCACACTCTTAACATAAATACAACATCAGGAGTCTTTGAATGAGAATATTGGGCTTAATCTGGGAAAATGTCCTACGTTAGTAGGGGTGGGTGTCTTGTTCGAAATGTAGAAAATGTGCAGACAATATTTTGGGAACAATTCAAATGAAAATTTGTTCCCGTATATGTACAATGTACACCTGCTCTGGCCTAGCCTGATAATGAACAGCTTGTCGTTTGTAGATTGGGGCCCACAGCAGCCCACAGAGGTTTAAATTGGTGGTACCAGTTTAAGAACATTATGAAAAACCCCTAAAGACAGCTGTGCCTACTAAGTTTATAAGTTTATTTTGGATTTTAATGGGAGAGTGGGGGGTGGGTGTCTGAGAACGGTAGTAGAAAATTTGCACGTAGTGGGTGGGTGGGTGTAAAAAGGAGCCGAATAAAAAATAGGACGTCACGTCACGTCACGTTTTGCAAATTTTTAGTGCCCCCCCCCCCCTTGCATTGGGAATAGTTTATTGTTATTGTCATTTAAAAACGTTAAAATTTTTGAATGAATTAGTTTTTCCAGAACCTTACAAAAAGCTGCCAAAATAATGATGGGTCTGTAGTTATTAACCCTCTACCCAACGAATCGCTCGCATCCGTCAGCGTAATATGCAAATTCAGCAGCTGAAAAAAATATTATTTTTCGAAAAATTTCAACAAATCCATATCATGTGACCCCTCTTTGGAACGAGCTCGTCGAGCTCGTTCCAAAGAGGGGTCACATGATATGGTTTTGTTAAATTTTTTTGAAAAAGTTTAAAAAATGATATTTAAAATAATCAATTTTGATATCGTCTGCGTTGGGTGAAGGGTTAAATAGCTGTTTATCTCCTGCCTTAAAGATAGGTATTATTTAGGCTATTTTCATTTTGGCGGGAAAAACACCTGTTGAAAATGAGAGGTTTATTATGTGGGTCAACGGATTTGCAATTTCGCCGATTATTTATTACAGAAGTTTGGTCGAAATGTTGTCATAATCTCTGGTGGATTTAGAGTTTAATTTCTTTGTGTATTGAATTGCCTCAAATGGTGTTACAGGTGCAATAAAAATTATTCTGAATTAATTTCTGTAATGTAGTCGGTGAAATGTTTGGTAGACTTACAAGACTGCGGTACTTAATCACTGAGGGTTTTACCAATATTAACGAAAAAGAAGTTAAATTTATCGGCTATGGCTTTTGAGTCAGTAATTTCGATGTTCCCATCTACAAAGGTTGCTGGAAACGTGGATATGGGGTGGTGTTTTTTGATGGCTTTTCCTAGAATATCCCAGGTTTTTTTTAAGATTATTTTTATTTTGCAGGAGCACACGATTATAGAATTCGGTTTTACTAGCTTTTTTTTACTCTGTTACAGATAGCACAGTACCTTTATATTTTGAAATATTTTGGGCTGATGGTGATTGTAATTTCTTTACATATAATTTTCGTTTATTCAAAGATGATTGCAACAGACCGGAAGTCATCCATGGTTCACGTTTTTCGAATTCAGGGGGAACTTTATGAGTCTTTGTGGAAATGCGTGTTCAGCTGCCGTAAGGACAGACTCAAGAAGATTACCATAAGTTCGTCAGGGTAATGTTAAGTACGTCATTGCATCAAGCGTTGCTCCTACCTACTTTGGACAACGTTTTGACCACCACCACCTTGATGACGCCAAAATGAAAAGAACACCGCAAATCAATGACGTCACGTAAACTAGAGCTTACACGTCAGAGCCGTAAATATTATTTTCGAGCTATGCCCCACACTAAATGTACGGCCCCGTATACCCAGTCAGTTCGTTAAATTTTATAATTTCCACTAAATTTCACGGTCTATTTGTTTGTCCATCTATGGCATTGACTTTAAAAGAGAGCAATCGCTTGACTGGACTGGTTACATGAAAACATTCACGAGAGGTGAGAGGCGTTGTACAAACATGAGTGCGCGAATACAATATAGTCCCTCGCCTTGAATGAATTATTTCACTTTTCGTTATTAACGATAAGTATATTATTTTAACCCTTTACCTAACGCAACGGCCAAAACCGGCCAGCGCTATTCTCAAAAATCGCCAATTATTTTCATTATTTTTTCATTTTTTTGTCTCTAAAACATAGGTTATGACCCCTCATTGGAACGAGCTCGTCAATGTCGTTCCAATGAGGGGTCATAACCTATGTTTTTGAGACAAAAAATGAAAATAATAGTTATTCAAGAATCCTTTTGCAAGTGTCGTCTGCTTTTCGTGTTAGGTAAAGAGTTTAAAAAAAAACAAAAAAAACCCAATGAAGTCCCCATTACACCCACGGCAAAGCGTCTTCGTTTGCGCGCACGGATACATGACACAATTGTTCATTGCATAATTCACTTGTGAAGTTATCGTTTATAATCAAACCCGGAAATGCCAATAAATCATACTTTGGAAAGTAATAAAAAATAATAACTGCCAACTTGCCTACCTACATACCCTAAACAGCTGTATATATGTGGTGCGCGTACAGTATCTCTCGGGAGTGTACCTCTGATTGTACCCCGAGAAAGAGTTACCCCCGGAGAGATCCCCCTCTGCGAGAAATCCCCCGGTAGATTATACCCCGGAGATTCTCCCGATGACTATTCCCATTCCCCCGCCCCGCGCGACAATGCCGAGCCCCCCCCCCCCTCATCCCCCGCGAGAACCACCGTGGATATTACCCCCTGAAGAAGCCTCCACCGGACTCCCTCCTCTTCTAACACTGATTGATACTGAACCATTTATATAGATATATATATATGGACGAGTAATTATATGTTAATTCTTTACAATGATCACAAGCTATTGCCAGATCGATACTCTATGTAGCTAATTACAGACCATAGCCGGTTCAGGAGGTGCCATATACAACCGATAGCGGGTGACGCCACTCATTGTGGATACCTTATTGGAATATTCAAGTTGCAATTGCGATAATGTCGTATTCCAAAGTCCAAATAGATAATTATCCATATACGGTGTTGGCTTCTTTGCTTGGCACACATCGAGTCTGGACTATGACCTGTATGAGTCAGTGCCAGGGGATAGGGAGTCTCCGGGGAGGAATTCTACCGGGAGGGGAAGGGGTATTACACCGGGGAAGGGGGTACTCTCTCGAGGATCTCGGTGGGAATTATCTCGAGAGGGAAGTAGAGCTGTAGGTTTTTAAATTTCTTGTTCGGTTTCGGTTTTGGTTTTTCAGGTGGAGAGAAACCTCGGTTCGGTTCGGTTTTCGGTTTGTTCATGAGGCCAAGTAAAATTCAATAAAACTCATTCTTATGTCCTAAGTCACAACTGAATGGTCGTGAAATTGTGTGAAACTCAATGAATGCCCAAAATAAGCTATAATACATGAAGAATCAGAAGTCCAATATAATAATTACCAAAATATACAGAACTTTTATTGTGCTTCGCCATTTTTCGAGGTCTGACACCTACACGCAACTTGAGGAAAGCTGCAAACACAACTAAACTGAAATGTAGGAAATTCACAGAATGTAGCCTTCCCAGAGTAGTGAGAGTATCCAGACACTGCCATCGGCAGTGTCTGGGTACTCTCACTACTCTGGGATGGCTACATTCTGTGAATTTCTGCAGCAAGAGAGTATTTAATAAAAAACGAAAAACCTTAGATTACGGGATGTCGACGGTTTCGGTTTCGGTTTTTTAAAAAAACTAAAAACCTCGGTTCGGTTTCGGTTAACCTACAGCTCTAGAGGGAAGTCTCCGGGGGTGCGTAGTATCTCCGGGAAAACTCTCGCTTTGGACTATCAGTATCTCAGATCATTTGAAGCTTCAATGCTATTTTACATAATTGACACTATTGGCCTTTTGTTATACCCCGTGCTTTCTGAGTACACAATCCCATCCCCATGTAGGAAATGATAGAAAAAGTTCTTTTAGACCCATAGAACGTGGAAAGCTTGGGGCGCGCTTTACTGTGCACACCTCTGTGCAGTATAAAAAAAATAATTTCTTCTGTAAATGAATGGCGGTCAGTACAAAACAATGGACGTTGGGACTGCACAAAACAATGGACGTCTGTGTAAATCGTAGGACAATATATAAATGTGGCATCAGCCATTTGATGTGGATGGGAGTATTTCCCTTTATTTTTTTTATTTTATTTTAGTTTTGTTGTTTTTTCAATGTCGCAAAAAGCGACAAGTAATGGACAGCAACCCATGAAAAAGTCTGTCGAACTAGATTGATACAGAGTGGCAAATATACCAAAATAATTGAAACCAGTCAATGGCTATTTCAGTTATTCTGGACACAGGTTTACAATCGCGTTTTGCAAATGAAAGAGGTCTGCTGGTGTACTTATAGTTTCGGATTACAAAGCAAAGCTGTGGTCCTAACTGGGCGCACTTAATATAACCGAATAATTGTGAACCAATATTTCACACGTTTAATCGTACCCGTAAGTCGAAATTTTGTTGAAATATATCACAGTTGACCAAAATCAAGAAATATAAAAAATATGGACTCAGTTTATCTGAGTGCCCCTTTAAGGTCCACAACTCGGGTAAAAAATAGAAGAAACTTGTTTTCAAACTGGATCGACATTATTGTAGCATCCAAAATGCACCTAAAATTGTTTTCAAATAGGTTTACAAACGAAGAACCAAATAATTTTTGGAAGAACAAAATTAGGTATGTTTGTAAACAGCTGTTTGCAGTGTAATAAAAATGCCGAATGAAAAAAGTTCAATCTTATTATTAACAATTAATATGAAATTACTCGCTTACTCAGGGCCGGGGAGAGGATGAGTAGGTGTAGGGGGGTTGTAATCCCGGCCCACAACTTAGAGGGCCTGGGCTTGGCCCAGAAGTCTAGGCTTCAGACCTGTACCCCCCCCCCCCCGTTCTGAATCGTGTTCCAACAGTTAAGATAGGGGGGGGGGGGGGGGGGCTGTATCGCGAATGGAGCTCTGCACTTGACTAGCGGTTCTAATTTTGGACTGTATGAGTCTTGAAGTGATAACTCCAGGTCACTGGAAACTCTCTAATGAACATGCAAATTCGAAGCATGCTGCTAAAAACGTCATGTTGACGGCCAAAAAGATAACGTGACTTTTCATCCCAAAAGCTAACAGAAGTCTCCATTTGATTACTGATTTTAACATGTTCGGGGGGGGGGGGTAACCCTCCCGAACGCCTTATCATTCCTCGCGCCTTCAGCAATCGCAGGAGATGCCTTCGGCATCTGTATCAGCATCCTGACACTTTCTAATGGAGACCCATCACAGAATGTACCCTTGGGTCCGAATTTCCTCTCCCCGACCCTTCGTTTAACCTATTTTATTCCACAAGTTGCGTCAAATGTCCGACCGTCTGTACTTTACTTCAACAAACGGGAAATGTTTTGGCCCCCGATTTCAATCCCCGGGCTTAATGGGGTTTTTTATAGAATGGGCAGGGCATTTCACCTGAACCGATTATGCTTGTTCCATTCACCATATACTGTTCGATATTTTTTTACAAATTCAACGTGCGATAAAACTGGCTTCTAACGATGGAAATGCGGCGCCTCGCGCTCCACCACTTCCGAAAAAGTGATTCGTCCGCTTATCCACCGTGCTAGGGGGTTAAGTTCGCCTCACGAATCATTGAAACGCAGCAAGGCCTCCAGGTTACAACACAGTGTTTTCGTGCAAACAGCCTTTAATGGAGGATAAAAGTTCCTGGAATTATCCGATTGGTGGAAAATGAACCGAGCTTGTAAGTGTGAATAAAATTTTTAAAGTGCATGTTTTGGAAAAGATATAAAATATTGGTGACTATTGTTTTCTGAAATGTGTGAGAGAAGATTAAAATTGGGTGGGAGTAGGTAAAAATATGTCTATTTCATTCAGTGCGAAACTGGACGGGAGTATAGGAAGCTCCTAATTTAAAGGCAGAATTCACGTGGCGACCTATATTTTTTTTCAGTATCTTTTTTTCATGAGATGATAAACTAAATGGATAGATGGTTGTTTTTGCCCAAATCAGCTTGATGAGATGGGGAGAGGAGGAAAGATTAGTTCTGTCGTCAATGGAAGAAAAACACTGTATTGTAACCTCCAGACATTCATTCTTCAACAAAACAAAGCCCTGAAAACTGCGCAGACAATGTAAGGGAGCTAATCAAAATCAGATTAGAAGTTCAAAACATCAGTTCAACAAGCACATCTCGGAGCGTAAATTGGTGTTGAAAATTACAGAAATAACAGAGTATATAATAGTAGGACATGGGTACTATCAGGGACGCCGGAAGCACGGGGACAGAGGGGGTGTTACCCCAGCCTTCGGACAACGGTGGCGAGTGGGGGGGGGGGGGGGCGGGGGGGGGGGCAGACAATGCCCTTGCCAGTTTCGTCACTCAATTTTTTTCGATGATTTATTCTCGAAGTAAAGTAAAAATGCACCCCAAATCCGTTCTTGGTGCTTTCAAAATTAAATGTGGAGTTTGGGAGTATGTGCCCCCTCCCGATGGGATGCACCTCTTCTCAAACTCTCTCATCTCTGGTTTTCGACCTTCTAGACATGCATGCTTCGGCATGTCATGGCGGGTTTGCTAGCGCGAGTAAATGCCTGTAATGTTTACTTGTAATGTGAAGTCATTACGTTACAACGCTGGTCTTTATTCTGATTAGGTTACACAACATGCTTTTGGGGTAGAGATTGCGTAAGGTAGTATGAATGGTCAATTATGTCCTTACAGGTGTCAGGATGACTGAATATGATATTAATGACTCCATATCTAACAATGCCCTTTTCCCGGGGTCTGATTCCCCTGACCTGAAGTGCTTCCGGCGCCCTGGGTAGTATATTTTCAAAATATGATACAGTGCCGACTGTTTACCAACAGGACACCTGCATAACGTGCGTATGAAAAAATATACAAAAGCTACCCCGTCACTTCAATTTGGTTACTCAAATATCTTTGTCCAGTGCTGTTCCTCACACAACATATTCTGTCCAGGAAAATATGTAATCATTTAAGCAGATTTAAGAAAGAGATTCTCCACTCTCCAGGGAGTGAAGATCCGGCATCAGGGACTAGTTTTTTCTTGGAATGTTCAATGGGCAAACATTCAATAGCATTTGGAGCATTTGAATTAATCGAGTCGTTATGTTTGTTTTTTTAATAATCAGAATTGATTTAAAATTAAAATTCCAAAATAAAATGCTTGATTAATTTTACGGGAAAATATATTTATACATTTTTCTGGTTTGTTGGTGTAGACTTTACGTCACTTCTCATTTCCACTTTTGAATTGTTCAATTCCGTTAAACATCATTTATACTGACGTGACGACCATTACTTATTCCCGGTTCCTTATTCGGCATTCGTTATCAATCGATTTTATCGGTTGATAACGGATGTCAAATAAGGAACTTGAAATAAGTAACGGTTGTCGCGTTCCTCTGATGTATGATGTTGAAAGAAACTAAGTTTTAACCGATATGTGTATAAAACATAATTTATCCCATGATTGCGATGTCGTAGTCAGAGGGAGGGTGGTCTTGGCCCCTGCTGCCACCAACTCCCAAAAGTTGTCCCAATGCAAGTCTCATATAACATAGAGCCAAAACGTGGTCTCCAATGTAGGGCTACACACGCCACAAATTCCCCAGATTTGCTCTGAGAGCATTGAATTTTGCCAAATGTCCTCAAGGGGATCTAGTCCTAACTGGGACCCTTGGGTCGCTACCCCCTCCCCTCACTTCCCTGAAGGGGTGTGGAAGGGACGGTAACGTCAGAGTTAGGATTAGGGGGGAGGTCCCAGAACCCTCTCAACGACCTTCCAAATACCATGTGTGCCCCCACTCCTATCCCATTACATCCCCACCCCACCAAAAACTAGTTAGGGCACCCCATATTATAGAATGCTGGCTACGCGCAATAATGATTGCAACCTATGATATCAGGGCGTCACCCGTGAACGTTTCAAGTCCGGACTTATTCCAGCTACATTATCAAGGCAAACCTTCAGCGATAATAAACTGAATTTCAATTCTCATATAAGGCATCTGAGGGTCGTAAAATGGCTCTTGACATTCCACAGGTAGTTGGTCGCATTGATTGGAGTGCTGACCAAAAAACGTTACGCCATCTGAAAAGATCGCTTGTGAGATCCAAGTTGGGTTATGGTTGTGTGGTTTACGGTTCTGCCAGAAAATCATACCTCAAATCAGAACACCGCCGATAAATTCAACAATCCAAGTTGAATGAGGGGAGTCTTCTCTTGCGAAACGCAGAATTAAGCTACCACTGCAATAAATCCTCAGACTATGTAAACGCATCTAACCAGGCTTGGACTATATAATTGCTAGGGAAGTCGGGTGGGGGAGGGGGGATTCTAAGTGGAAAGCACTTGTCATCCAATCCTCGTTTACACCATTAATGGCAAATAAAAATATATTTAAACTAAACGACCGCACCGGATCTTTGAAAAACATTGCTTTCGAAACAAAAACAGATAGCCCGGTGACATCATTTTTCTGACTAAAAGTTCATCGGCATTAGTAGTAGTGCTCGCTCTTTTCATGCCTCATTTGGGGGACCTTGAAATTGACGTCATAGTCACGTGACCCAGTGATGTCATGTGGGGATGTAATGGTAGCCTGCGTGAGAGGCCATGTAGTGACGCCATTACCAGTGATACGTGGTGTCAGTGCGCATGCGCAGTGCGTGTTATGGTGACACGTTTTTCCGTCGTACATTTGAATACTGGGGCCGCAATCTTGGTTTCTGTGGGTACATGGTTGCTATATGACCCAAACCCTCTAAAAGGACGGGGCGGAGGTATGTTCGATTCAAGGGGAGTATATCTAATACCACAAATAACCCGACAATTTCCCCAGACTGCCAGAATCCTTGTTTTTACCTATCCAGACCTCATCATTGATGACAGGTGGTTACTATGGATTAAAAGGTTTTTAAACGGACGAAGGGGGAGAGGTGTTAGGAAGGTACGTTCGACTCGACAGAAGTACTTTTCCTAGTTCGGATTTTTCAAAATCTTCGGTTACTTCCTAGAATTACCCACAGTTAGAGGGATTCCAAGCTCCTATGCAGCCCCTGGTAGTCCACCATGTCTTCAACTATCTGTCCTATGATCAGCTTTCACTATACTTACCCAATACTATAGCATTCCACTACTGATGGTCTGTACTATGGCTACCACGAGATACCCTATGATAGGCCTCCATTGTACCCACTATTACTCTAGTCTTCCATCATCCTTGCAGCATTGTACGATTACAATTGACTTATAGCACCACTGCACATTTGTTAGCTCTCCCTGATTCATTCTCTGTAACCTAATGTCTAATATATCCTCATCCAGGTATTTGGGAATACTAGGTCACGAGAACTATGAGAAATCCTTCTAGAAGGTCTAACTTCAAGTCCCCCATATTCTCATCTAGGTATTTAAAGACCACGACCTGCGGCATTCCACGTCCAGGACCACAGCCTAGCAAGTGAACTAGTTATCCTCGGCACCTCGTCTTCATCGTTTGAGGTAATGAGCGCAGTGAGGTATTATCTATTGCTCCTATCCTCATCCGGGTATTGATGACCACAACCCATGGCACCCCATTTCAGGCATCCCAACGTAACAACCACTGACCTTCGGCACTCCAATTTCGCATTATTTATCATTGCTCATCCAGTGTGCAAAATTTGACGAGAACGTTTGTTTCGTTCGCGTTGTGGTTACGCAAATTAAACCTACGCGAATGGTTGACCCATTAGCTAAAGGTTGCATCTTGAATGGTAAAGTCTGAGCAACTTAACTGGTACAGTGATAATTTTTTTCTCAGCCTCAAGATTTGTTCACACATTTTTGTCTTGTTACAATATATGGGAGAGCGCCTACAGACACTCTCCCATAAATTGTAACAATGCAAATTGACGGAGATGAAGTAATTTTACTTCCAAGATACTAAGAAGGAAATTCACAAAATATGAAGACTTCTACTTTAGGTACATGCAGTTCAGAATAAAGCCAGAATATGGGCTTCCAGCACTTCACTTAAAAAATGTCACATGAAGGTCTAAATATGCAACTCAAAAATGTGCAGCTCAATGAAAGTGTCATTGACACTGTAGCTCAACTTGTCAAGACAAAGACATGTACATGTATAGGATGTGACACAGCAATGACAAACATCTAGGTAATGACCTGATAACAAAGGTACATATAAAGTATTGTAACGGTCTGTACATAAATACTGACCGTTGCCTGTAACAAATGTATAGGTAAAGTATTGTGAAGGTGGGTGACAGTCAGATGCTAAACTAGAAAAAAATCTTTGAGTCCCAGAGTGGGTCTGACTGAACCCCAAAATATTTGTTCTCATAGCACAGTGATAACAAAGGCACCCCAAAGCACACTCATTCCTGTCCCAGGGTGAAAAACAAAGGTACTCAAGAAGTTTCGTGAAGATCAGTTCACAAATATGAGCTGTGTAGAAGTTGTGACAAAAAACTGATTGGACCTAATTTCGGTACAAAATGGCCACTTGCAGCCATCTTGAATTTTGGACCGCACCCAGAAACACTCGTTCTCGTCCCAAGGTGATAACAAAGGTACCCAAGAAGTTTTGTGAAGATCGGTTCATAAATACAGCCTCTACCCTGAGCCGCATTGACATGTGTGCTTACATTGTGCTTACAATGTGTAAGTAGCACTGAATAAATCAAAGTTCATCTAATTTGCATAATTTCTGCACGAAAAAAACCCTTACAATATGTGATGTATTCCATGTTACTAAACATTCATACAAAAATTTATTCAAATCAGGACTTTCATACAGTTCTGTACAAAAGACTGATTGCACTAATTTTGGTACAAAGTGGCTGCTGGTGGCCATCTTGAATTTCGGACCACGCCCCAAAACACTCGCTCTCATCCCAAGGTGATAACAAAGGTACCCAAGAAGTTTTGTAAAGATTGGTTCATAAATATGGCCTCTAGTCTGAGCTGTATAGAAGTTGTGTACAAAAAACTGATTAGACCTAATTTCGGTACAAAATGGCCACTGGCAGCCATCTTGAATTTTAGACCGCACCCAGAAACACTCGTTCTCGCCCCAAGGTGATAACAAAGGTACCCAAGACATTTCGTGAAGATCAGTTCATAAATACAGACTCTTGTCTAAGCCGTATTGACATGTGTACTTACTGTGTGTAAGTCGCACAGAAAAAATCAAAGTTCATCTAATTTGCATAATTTCTGCACGAGAAAAAAAACCCGTGTTATATGTGATGTATCCCATGGTACTAAACATTCACACAAAAAAATTATTCAAATCAGCGCTTTCATATAGAAGTTCTGTGCAAAAAACAGATTTCTGCATCGTCGATACAAAATGGCGGCTGGCAGCCATCTTGAATTTCGGACCGCACCTAAAAACACTCGTTTTCGTCCCACGGTCATAACAAAGGTACCCAAGAAGTTTCATAAAGATCGGTTCATAAATACGCCTCTAGCCCGAGCCGTATCCAATTGTTGACAGACGGACGACGGGCCATGACAAAAGCTCAAATTTGGCTTCTCCAAAGTTGAGCTAAAAATGTAGATTTTCTTTCTTAGCTAAAACATATGATGTAAATCAACTGCAATGTGCAGTTTTCCAAGAATGCACATAGCCGAGCATTCGGTTAGCCATCTCCAAACCACGTGAACGGTCAGTCGGCCAGAGTCATTTTTTAAATTTTGCACACTGCTCATATCCTTATCTGGGTAATGAAAGACCACGCCCAATTGGAATCCCACTTCAAGCACCTCGACCTGACAACCACTGACCTTTGGCACCCCATTTTAATTTTACCGTCATACAAAATAACACACCCTCAGAATACATCCCCCATCCTATTAGAGATGTTTCGGGTGTATAACAACTACGTGGCTTCATAGAAACCAAGATACCGACGGAAACTCGTGTCACTCCAACAACACATGCTGTGCGCTGACGCCACATATCACTGTGGGGATTACATCACAGGATGACGTCATAAGGCAGTCGTTAACGTGGGCTACCGTGACACCCACACATAAGGGTCACGTAATTATGACGTCACATACGGGGTCCACAGCGGGGTTCACAGCGGAGTACATCCAAAGGAGGCGATCCTACTACTTGCCTTTCACACCTTGCTTATTTCTCTGTGTTTCTCTTCACTTTAATGCAATTGATCAATCTTTCTTCTCATACTCTCTCTCTTTCATTTAGTTCCCTTCACACTTTATGATTATTATTGTTTAATTTCGGCCTCTCTCTTTGTTTTTAGACACTGATGAAAGAAAATCTTCATGACCCTAAGTCTAGTTTGCTATCAAAATTACTCAAATCAAATACAGCAATGAAGACTGGCCAGTTTTTACTGATAATATTTTTTCTTTTTCTAACTAAAGTGCTGTGCTGGAGCAGACTTACTTGTATCTGTGACCAGGGGGCCAATACTATAAAACTTTTAGAATTGTATTTTCTAGTTATGACTTTAAATGGGTTAAAATGAACCATTAGCATTTTCAAAAATCTGGCAATTTGCCAGTTGGTAAATTGCCATATCTTTTAAAATTCTAATGATTCATTTTAGTCAGTTATATTTATTTATAAGTGGAAAATACAATTCTAGAAAACACACCGGATATCCCAACAACTCGGCCTGCCGGAAGATAAGTCGGCCGTTTTCGTAGTTTCGCGCGCGCGTTAGATACATGTTTGTTTAAAAGATATTTGACGGAGAAAATGGCGGAAGAGAGTGAAGAAAACGGACGTTCTGAATCAGTAATTGTTCATTCTATGTAAATATTTTCATTTTCACCCCTAATTTATTGAGCCAAGGGAATAATCTCCACGAGAATCTCTGACTGTTCATTTTTTATCCACGAATTTCCGTTTCAACCGGCATATTTGTCCAAAAATAATTAGTAAACCGCCATCAACTAATACCCCCTTCAATATCTGGCATCTACGGGACACTTCCATGACCACGAAACGTTTAAAATTTCAATCTTGAATCTTCAAATCTGAATTTTTCATAAGGTGGGTATTGAGGAGAAGGATAAGTCGGCCTGGTTGGAAAATATTAAATTGGATAGATCAGGCCGACCAATCATTCCTCCCCAGGCCGTCTTATCTTTATCAACTGACATATCGTTATGAAAAATGCATATTTAGGGGTATTGCTTTCAAACACTGAACGGTTTTCTGGCATAAAAGGGGCGGAAAGATGTTAAATATTGGTAGGAACAGTGATAACTGAAGGCGTGATGAATATTTGTAGCAAAATATGCCAGTTGAAATTGAAATTCGGCGATAAAATTTAGAAAATCAGATTTCAAGTAAAGAGTATTCCACTTCAATGACATTTTGCAACGTAAAAAGGAACAGACATGGAAAAAAAAACACTTACCGACTCAAAACGTCCGTTTTCCTCCTCCTCTTTTGCTATTTTCTCCATGAAATCGCCTTTGAACAGACATGTATCTAAACGCGCGAGAGAATCCGCGTAAAAGGCCGACTTATCTTCTGACAGGCCGAGTTGTCGGCATATCCGGTGTAGAAAAGGCTGTTGTAAAAGCTTTAAAGTGTTGGCTCCTGTTTCGTCAGTTTTAACCTGGAAGATTCAGTCATACTTGGTTACTGTTGATAAAAGTTATATCTAATCATGTTACTTTTCAGTTTGCATTGGCAGATTGTCATGCAGTTCCAGTTATAAAAAATTATACTCTTGTTGATAACTAATTTTCAAGTCAATTTCCAAGCTCTCCCCAATGAGGCATAAACGTCCCCCTATGACATCGGGTTGAAGGGCCTTCTCGGCCAAATTGTACTGGAATCGGAGATCGTTGGAGCCTTATTGACTGATCCTATCTGAAAAACAGGCGCCTGTCGGACTAGGCTATTAACTGGTAGAGCGCTGAATTATTTTTGGTCATCAAAATTTGCTCACATATGTTTGCCTTGTTACAATTTATGGGAGAGAGCCAATACTCTCCCATAAATTGTAACAAGGCAAATCCTTACAGACTAAATAACGTCACTTCAAAAGTGGTATGAACAACATCCACAAAATATGAAGCCTTTAAGTGTTGGTACTGACACTTCAGAGTAAAGCCCAAATATGGGCTTCCAGCACTCTACCAGTTAAGCAACAGTTTAGCTTTCTTGTTTGAATAATTTGTAAAAAGATGCACTATAAAAAATGCAACCCCCAGGAAAAAAAATGAGCCCCAGCCTTGTGTCCAGAATTTTGTTTTTGCAGACTCCCCCCCCCCCCCCCCCCCTCCCCTCGCATAAGCATAAATATATCACACACGATTGCTAATCTACTATGAGAGTGGGACAAGCCCTGGGAATTTAACGACAATAAGCAATGTCGTGGTGAGGGTCACGGCCTTCACCACGACATTGCCGACTGTATTGGTTAATTACTGCGAGCCCTAGCCTGGATTGCTCGTAGATACGTATAGGTATGTGCGCACAGGAACAAATGTCGGGCGAATTCATGTGTTGGACGAGCATCCTCCCCCCCCCCCCCGCCCCCCCCCCCCCCCCCAACATCTGCAGATAATATTCACGGGTCTTGGAACACGATACTCGGATGCAGAATGATTACAGACACCTCCCCAATAATGTCTGTCATACATCTCTCTGTGCTTTAGTTCAGCCCATCGGCCCCTCGTTAAAATCAATAGGCCCACACGCCCAGATGGTCGGTAATGTCAGTTCCACTTAAACCAACTATACGACAGATTAGTGTGGTGATTGATAAGTAATGAAATATTTTACAGAAAAAAAAATCAGATCCGTCTGTGTTTGTTTGTTTTGGGGGTTTGACGGCACTTTCAACAGCCATGATGTAATCAGATATTGTTACGGGTGGAGGAAGCCGGAGTACCCTACCGATCAGCGGCGAACAACTGTCACACTCACTCTCCAGCTTATTAACTCGACACATGTCCGGTTAGCAGCGGTTGAAGGCAAGTATAGGCCTACAAGCGACATGCATTAGGAATTACTACATAGCACCACCGTACCCACAGATGGACAATCGGGATTGTATCTTGCCCAAGGACACAACATAGTTATCGCTGGTTAGGATTGGACCATTGACCATTTGGTTTAAAGCCCAAACGCTCTTATCACCGAGTCACTGTGCTCCCCAAATCCCTCTTTACACCAGGGCATGTGGGTAGAGGCGTTGCGAAGATTACCGATTGGATTGGGGTAAACTTGATTTTTTCCGACTGTGATGGCTGAAGTCCCAACTCATAAAATAGTGGAAGCACGTCATCAAGGCATGCAATCGTCGAAGGGGTGCCTTGATGATGCAGATGGAATATTAGTTGGTCGGGATTACTGACTTTTCTTTTAAAAAAGCAAAAAACTTCTTTGTTGAAAATGTACCGGTGGCGGTGGTGGATAAAACAAATACATTCAGTACAGGGGCCGCGGAACCGTGAGGAGCTCGGGGGGGGGGGGGGGCACACTTTTTTTGCCGGGCCATGTTTTTTTTTTGTATGCATATATTTTAACACAACCAATGGCTGGTGAAACGAAGGGGCGGATCCAGAGCCTCCATCATATTTTCGCCAGCTATGTTTCTCTCGTACTGGTTCAGTTTCGATGGATTTCGGATCATTTTTTTCAGTAACTGGCAGCAAACGCTAAAATGTATGCAGTCTGTTAAAAAATCGGTCAACTGAAATTGATCGTACTCTTACAGACACACAAGTACCAAATCCACCCCAAGACAAGATAGTATAATTGCTGTTAACGTCTGGTAAAGCATACAGGTGAGGTCTATTTATCAGCTGATAAATTGGCCTCACCTATATGCTTTACCGACGTTTTCTAACGGCTCTCAAAAGTGTGAAATCCTTCAAATACATCTCCAGAAAAATCTCAAAATATCCGCTCAGATGCATGGAAATGGGGGTTTGGAGACCCTGAAATTCAATATTTTCCTACGACGGGCCAAACCATGGTCGCCACGTCAACCATCCATCGTCCGATCCAGCCCCCCCCCCCCCCCCCCCCCCACACTTTGAAAATCGTTCCGCCGGCCCCGGCAGTTGTGCTGCAGCTTCTCAACACGTACCATACCGGCATTCCAATCTGACCATGAGACCCCACCCCCACCCCACCCCACCCCAATCCTGTACTACAGACTTCCATTTTCATGACGGAGTGAGGAGTGTGTGTGTGTGTGATAAAAGTTCAATTGTCAAAACAAGTCGTTAGAAAATACGTTATTTCAGATAAGAGCGAATTGGTATCCATGTGTCCAATCCAAACGAAGACCCGACTGGAAAACGATTGGGGTGTCAACCCCGCCTTAGCCACGCCTTTCTAGTTGGAGGCAGCAAAACGTATCAAAAGTGCAAAACATTTGAAGACAGATCAGATTTGACAATGGTGGTGAGGGGAGGGGGTGGGGGGCAGCATCTAACGGAATTTGTTTGGGCCAAAGAAACCTACTAAATAGACGGTTTTAAAATAAACCCCCATTTTGTGGACTTCGAAAATGAAAAAAAAGCTTTCCTTTAATATTGTAATTATAAAGACATTTAATGTGAAATTTTGAGTTTCAAGTCACCGAACGTTTTATAGGATGGACCTCGATTGAAATTGGCGTCTGAAATGGCACTCTGTGCAGTCTGGCGATCCGAATGTCCATGTCAGATAGCAAAACTGCAGTCAGTGCTGGTCGAAAATAATAATAAACTGTGGTCTTCTTCCAGTACGAAAAGGAGCTTGTTTAAACAGCCAGGGTATTTGGTACATTCATTTGAAATATATTAATTGTTGGATCAGTGAAGTTTTTCATCAACGCGGTCTCGACAAACCCGATTGCATACAACATGCTCGGCGGTCATTTCTACTCGTACGAACAGAAGCGCCAAGAAGACATCGAACACAATCCGACTAGGAGTCCACCTGAGATATCCATTCTAATACATCATTTCCAACATCAATGCCTGGCATCATAACACAATTCATAATTGCGTTCGCCATTTGTTTCATATCATTTCAGAATATTTTCTGATAACGAAAATATTTCCGATCAAATAAGATCAAAACGTCTGTAGAACGTGCGAACACCGCACGGAAGTGAAAAAATTGTGTTCGATTTTACAAAGCAGATTCGAGACATTTGAGTTAGAGAGTTCGCTAACAGAATTAAGGACGCTGGTCACTGAAAAATATGGGACAGGGCCGAGGCCGTGTTCACACATTGTCGAGATGAAAATAATTTTGCCTTTACCTTCCGCAAAACACCAGAAGACTCGTTGTAAGTCGTCCCCTTTCGTCAAGTTTATTACAAATGATTTTTCTAATATATGTAGAGTTTGTATACATAATAGAATATTAAAGTACAATTGGGTCTATAGGTTATTCGTACTTTAGGATACTCACTTAATAATCTATTCAGTTATCTTTAAATTACAACACTATCACTTTTTCTGGCTCAGTAGAAAAGATACGTCTTATCGCTTCAAATCCACTCAACAAGAGAATGGTTCGACCAATCTTCGCCAACTCATCGCTTATTATCGTACGTTCTCGGCGAACTCCGGATTCCTCACGATGCTTCCATCCGGTTGAAGGTGATCGGCCGTACCGTCAATGCAATTTCACAACACTCTTCCCCGTTCTAAATAATTTATAGCAATTTTGAAACTTCAATCCGGGAGAGTGTGTTGGTTAAAAAGTTGAGTCAAATTATTCTAGACTGCAGCAAATTCTGAAAATGGCCGCTGCTAACAGTCCAATTATTTAAGAAATATTCAGTATTAAAACTCAAGGTCTCTTGTCGGATAACCCTTCAAGAGAAAATTACTTGTACATTAAGAAATTTGTACACTAATTTAAACAAGATCTCTCGTTAGATAAACTTTCAAGAGAAAATTACTTGTACATTAAGAAATTGGTACCCTAATTTAAACAAGATCTCTCGTTAGATAAACTTTCAAGAGAAAATTACTTGTACATTAAGAAATTGGTACCCTAATTTAAACAAGATCTCTCGTTAGATAAACTTTCAAGAGAAAATTACTTGTACATTAAGAAATTGGTACCCTAATTTAAACAAGGTCTCTCGTTAGATAACCTTCCAAGAGAAAATTACTTCACAGTGCACTTAGTATCTCCCCCATCAGATAGCCTTCTGAGAGAGTTCCCCGGTAGTATTTTACTGTATGTTGTACACCACTCTTGCATTCGCAGAAGTGGCTTCCAACAGATCTTTCGGGGACTCCCCTACTCTGACCAAAGCAACTTCATTGGCCACCTCTCCAATGACTCTAGGGGTAGTCCATTTCCTCCTACCCATGGGGAAGTAGGGTGCATCTGTTTCCAACAGCAGTCTTTCGACTGGAATGGCAGCCACAGCTCTTTTCATTTCCGGTGTAAAAACTTTACACAACCCTGTGATGCCAAAAAATGTATTGGGTCGGAACCTCAACCAGGTCTTAACGTCACTTTCCAACCCTGTAAAACAATGTAAATGAATCACCTGACTGCTGTGGGTAGCTTCGAGAACCTTGAATAGAGCGGTACTCAGCACATCGTGTGACATTAGATGGCCTTCAGCCCCACGAATGTGTAAAACCAAGGGCTTATTTTTGGGGGCCAGCTCCAACAATTCCTCAAATACCCTATCCTGCTGTTCTATTTGGGCAGATCCTGCAACATATGAACGATCCAGTCCAATTTCCCCAAATGCTGCTACCTGGGGTGAATTTACCAATTCCTTCAGCTGCTGTCTCTTTTCTCTGGTAAGGCTGGGGTACTTTGAAGGGTGACACCCAACTGCTAGTGGCTGGGCCACCTGCTGTGGATCCGTTGGATAATCCTCTGGATCACAGATAACATTTACTACAGCTTCTAACTGAATCTGGACTTGGGGTTTCACTTGCCCACGGGTCCTTTCCAACATACAATTTAAACTCATATTTGGTAAACCGAATTTATGTTGGATCCTATTAAAATGATAATGGGAATCAATAGCCGATGGTACCTCCCCCAAAGGCATTCTGGCTGTGATAACCAAGGAACCTTTGACTTTTTTTGATTTTCTTAAGGGGGCTACTTCAGGGTCCACTACCAACTGTCCCAGCACACCTTCCATAACGGTTGGGCGCTGTAGTTTTCGTTGAGGCCCTGCCTGAGACTCCACCCCTTGTGACTCCCAAGTACGTTTTTTCCCAGTACCTACTTTCAACTCCTCTTCCCCCTTAACATGTTTTACCTGAACTTTTGCACTTTGGGTCATCCTCTGTGCAACAGGAGTTTGAATTTTTTCTTGAACTTTTGCACTTTGGGCCGTCCTCGGTGCAACAGGAGTTTTAATTTTTCTAATAGTGGTTGTTGCTTGGGGTTCTGGTGTCCTTTGGATAGTCCTCTGAACACTTTTTCTCCTTTTCTAGAGCTGACAAGATCCAGGCTGCAGCAGCCATTGGATCATCAGTCTCATGTGGATAGGTCAACCCAGCTGCCTCCACCTGAGCAGCTTGCCAAAGAGTTTTTTCTATCTTATTTTTTCTGCTCCTATCCACTAGCAATCTAACTTTCCAAAAAGGAGATCTAGACCTCATAAAAATTCCCTGACCTGCTATACTTGCTTGATTCAGTGCCATGCAAACTACCTTCCAGTGAAATAAACAGCCGACACAATTCAGCTGTGGTAGTTTTATACCTTCTTTAGGAAGAGGGATTCCTAAATCTTTAGCAATGGCCTCTATGGTCAGATAATACCCACTATCAGATGGTAGGGTAAGGGAAGCTAAACTATCTGTTGTGGCCTTATCTTTTTTTAAAACTTCTACTAGGTTCTCCAGAACCACTACATCAGGGATTACTTCCCTGGCCACCTTTGTCCATCCTAGGACATCCCTTGCCAACAGTACCATATCTTGAACCATTTTCTGCCTTAAAGGCTCAGGGGTGATGGTGTTATGTTCCACCCACCAAGATACAGGAAAATGATTTCCAATAAAGTGTCCATGTGTGTCTGTTTTAATGACCTCTGAACAACTCTTCAATGGACACACTTTATCTTTTTTTTAATGCTGACCTCCTTGGGTAGACCTCAGAGAATCAGTAATTGGACCACTTTATCCTTTCTTTTTAAATGCTGACCTCCTTGGGTAGTCCTCGGAGAATCAGTAACTGGACTACTTCTGTCCTTTCTTTTAGCCCCAGGAGCCTCTGTCTGTCTTTCTGGTCTTGCGTAGATAGTCTTTGCAAGACTGGGGTATTGCTCCTTTTTACCTTGATCACGAACAAGAGCAGTCTTATTCGTGACCGGTAAGGCCACAGTTGGGACCGTAAACACTCCCCTGCTGTCCAGGATCTTATCCATGGATTGAATTTTTTCCTGTGCCTTAGTAGCACTAGGCATGCTACTCATTTGGATATTTCCACTAGGAAAATAGCTGATGTCCCTTGTAACTGGAGTGTAAGATGGGGCTGTATGCTGTGGTCTTGATCTTATCTTAGGGAGAGGACCCATTTTTTCTCTAACCCAACCTTGGCAACCTAACTGATCCAAAGCCAAGGCAGTTGCATCTGTCATCCACAGCCTATTATTTTCCTTCTTGGCCATTTGGTACTGCTGTAATAAAATGTTTTTAATTTCTTCTAGGGACCAACCGGTTCCTAGAAGTAGGGCCATAAACCTGCTGGCAGGGCGGATTAAAATCCCCTCCTGAGTTTGTCTCAGCAGTTTCTCCCGCATTAACTTGATCTCTCTATCCTCTGATTGCGGGCCCGCCCCAGGTGCTATGGCGATACTTTCTGCCAATCCAATGAGATTTTCCTTTTGGGTGGCAGAAACACCAACTTCAACTTGGGGTTGGACAGTAGGTGATGGCCCCTGTCCCACTGCCCCTGATACATTTGGATAAACCTCATGTATCTCACTTACAGTTTCAGACACATTTGGATCAACCTCATGTGTCTGTGACCCCTCCTCTATCTCCATTGCTTCCTCAAGCAGATATTCTTCATATGTCGGCAATGGAAGAGGAGTTTGTAAAGCCTTCTCAAAATCAGACTGAACTGACACAGTTGGATCACCCTCCTGTGTCTCAGCTGAGGGAAAACTAATAATCGGATCTAAACATCCAGACACAGTTAGATCACCCTCCTGTGTCTCTGATAAAGTATAAGACTGCTCTGATACCTTTGGATCGCCCTTGGGTGACAGCAACCAATCTGTTTCTGTATCTTGACATAATAGATCCAATTCATATTCTGAGTCTGACATGATCTAAAATGAAAAGAAAATCAACAATTAGAACACTTGTATTCATCGATCGCAGCTCCTTGCTCAGCAGTAACTCCTACACATTTTCCATGAAACCATTCCAAACAGTGATCACATTGGATCATAAACTGACCACTGTAAGGTTTTCGACAAATGCAAAAATTCGAGGTAGATCTTACCACACTGACCACCCCTGTGTCTTTGAACACTCGAAGGCACCTGGATAGCCAGGGAGGCAAAACTCTATCATGGCATTTTTTTAATCTGTCACGATTCACTACAATAGCTGAGCTTTTGAAAATAACTTTAAATAAATATGGGGTATACACCTCACCAATTATCCCTGGACCTTTGCAGAAAGGTGATAATTTCGTGCATTTACCCTTTTTTTATTTGCGGTTTCTAACATATAAACTACATCACCAAGTTCATATGTTTTCTTATTCAGAGTGAGATCGTAATTTCTTTTCATTTTTTTCGTTTCTGACTTCAACTGATTACGTGCAACTTCATGAGCCTTTTTCATTTCAGCTTTCAAATTTTGAACATATTCAGGTATTTCTCCTTGTTTTTTATTCTCCTTGAAGTTAAACACCAGATCGCTTGGGTGATTAACCTCACGACCCAGCATCAACTTATTAGGCGTGAACCCAGTTAACCTGTGAACTGATGAACGCAGTGCCCCAGCCAATTGGGGAATAAATTTGTCCCAATCTTTTTGATTTTTATCAACAAAACATCGAACTGCGTTCATGAGGGTTCGATTTTGGCGTTCCACTTGCCCATTGGCAGAAGGTCTGTACGGGGTAGTTCTGGTTTTATGTATTTGTAAAAGTTCACAAATTTCCTCAAATAACTTACTTTCAAAACAAGGACCTTGGTCCGTAAGAATTTGAAACGGGCAACCAAATCTTGAAAAGAACTCACTAACAGCTGCACAAGCCATAGTTTCAGCAGTTTGGTCAGGTAATGGGATACATTCAACCCATTTTGTAAATTGATCAGTCATCATCAAAATATATTTGTTTCCTTTTTGAGTTAAAGGCAAAGGGCCCAGGAAATCCAAGTGGACTCGCTCCATTGGATTACCTGCATGGAATATCGTCATATTCCATTTAGCTGTTCTGTTAGCCTTCTTGCCGACAGAGCACTGTGGACAAGATTCCACATATAATCTAATATCCTCACTCATTCCATACCAATAAAAATTCCTACATGCACGATACCTGGTACGAGTCTCGCCCTGATGTCCAGAAGCAGGTATATCATGTGCTAAGGTCAAAATTTCTGATGCACAATTTGAAGGGACCACTAAAACTTGATCTGAACAATGCTTTTTAACCTTATATAAAAGATTATCTTTCATCAAAAATCTCTTTCTATTCAGCCACATGTATTTAGTAGCCACACTACAAATGAAAAGTTCACCCTCAGTGGGTTCCTCACCAGTTTCCAACCAGGTGATAATAGGAGAAATATCAGGATCACTTCTCTGTGTCTTTTCCATTTCCCTAAGGGAACCAACAGCTGATAAACTCACAGCATCACTCCCAGTGGTAAGGCTCCTAAGCTGATGACCATTATTAATCAATTCAATATCGAATTGGGTATGGGTCCACCCTGTGTCTGGACAGATAGTACCGGTACAAGATATCGTGTCATCCCAACCCTCTCTGAAATCCCAGGGTACTCCTGCAATTTCAGACTGTGGTTGAGAATTGCTCATATTTTCAAAATTTACATGCTGTATCTCCGTATTCACTACAGCTATTGATGGATCTTCCGATTCTTCAAACTTACAAAAACCTTGAGTCAGTGGGACCACATAGTCCACCTCTTCTTCAAACTTGGCCCAATTTGCATGTAAACGGATGCAGTGCTTGCATCCGCCACATGGTAAAATTGAAAGATCACATCCTATCTTATATTCTGAACACACATTGTCTAAGGGAATTCTGGAGAAAGCGTCTGCGTTAACATGTAGTTTCCCAGGTCTATGTTGGACCACCATGTTATATTCGCTTAATTCCTCCATCCACCTAGCCACTTGGCCCTGTGGATCCTTAAAACTCATAAGCCACCTAAGGCTGTTATGATCTGTTCTGACAATGAAGGGTCGGCCTAAAAGATAATGACGAAACTGTCTCGTGAATCTGACAACTGCCAGAAGTTCCTTTCTGGTAGTACAATATCTCATTTGTTGAGGGGTTAAGGCAAAGCTACCATAAGCAATAACTCGTTCAACACCATTTTGTACTTGCGACAGTTCTGCCCCTAATGCCCAATCACTGGCATCTGTGTCGAGAATAAAGGTGTCGGTATGGTTTGGAAGAGTGAGGAGTGGTGGGGAAACCAAGCAAGCCTTCAGGTTTTCAAATGCCTCTTGTTGCTCTTTACCCCAATGAAAAGGTTTTTTGCCAGTCAAATCATACAATGGTTTAGCAATCTTGGCAAAATCTTTAATAAACATTCTATGATAATTTACTAAACCACAGAAACTTTCTACCTGTCTGGTGTTTTACGGAACAGGCCAGTTTTTAACAGTTTCCTTGGATTCATCGTTCAGCTCGATGCCATCTTTACTGACTATCCTTCCAAGGAATTCAATTTTGTGCTGACAAAACTCGCACTTTTGGGGTTTCAATTTGAGCGCATACTGACGAAATCTTTCAAATATGCTCTCCAGATTTTCCAGATGCTTTTCAAAAGAACATCCACCAACAACTACATCATCAAGATAACTAAGGGCGGCAGTCCAAGTTAGTCCCTGAAGAACTAAATTTATAACCCTTGACCAGGTATAAGGACAGAGCGAGAGACCGAAAGGCATCTTAACAAATTCCCAACTACCATGCTTTGTACTGAATGCTGTCTTGCACCTATCCTCATTTTTGACATTAACCTGATGATAGGCGCTCATGCAATCAGCTTTTCCATACCACAAATTTCCTGACAACCAATCGAGGCTCTCATCAATCCGGGGTAATGGATAAACCTCATTTTGGTAATCGCATTAATTTTGCGGTAGTCAATACACCACCTCAGCGATTTATCTTTCTTGCGGACCAAAACTGGAGGTGATGCCCATTCACTCAAACTCGGTTGGATCACACCTGCTTCCAACAACTTCTGCAAATGGGATTCCTCCTCATCCACGAAACATAGTGGTGTACGTCTCATGGGCTGGCGGATCGGTGGATGGTCTCCTGTATCAATGGAATGCTCAATTTCTTTGAAATGACCCATATCAAACTCATTTTTAGCGAACACATCTCCATATTCGGTCAGAAGTGTTGCCAATTGAGTGGCTTGTTTCCGATTAAGGTTTTTAGCTGACCTCAAAAACAGATCTTTTAAATGATCAGGAACTTGCTTTACCACGTCCACTTTATTTATCTTATAAAAATTATGTGGAGCTTTAACTGTCGTTACGTCCGTTCGGGCAGTATTCACTCCAGACACATTAGTATTTCCAGAGTTTACATTTTCTATAATTGTTTCAGCCTCGTATGCATGCCCAATTAAGTGATTTTTACTTAATTTAATGTTTCTAGTATTAACATTAATTAGGCATATTTTGGGTTCCGTTTCGCTTGAATGCACCGAACGCAGGCCAATTAAGGAAAGTGTTTCAATTGGTTCGGCCACATAATTAGCCAAAGTTTCATTCAATTCACATTTTACTAAGATGGCTGAATTTGGTGGAACAATTGTGTCATGCAATAAGCTGATTCTAGCGATTCGTGTGGAGTCATTGACTTTGGAATAAGTCGGAATTGTAACATTTCCGATTTTTAAGAAATCTTTATTTATGTCCAGAATGGCTTTATGCTTGCGCAGAAAATCAATTCCAAGCAATACCTCATCTTCAATAGGCGCAACATAGACACACTCCCTAAATGTAAGTCCACCCATACATAGCGATAGGGGTCCTACATAACTTCCTGTCATCTGTCCATCTCTAGCGGCCGTATTAAAATGAACAGTTTTAATGATAGGAGGTGCCGGTGTTAAACGCTCAAAGAAGCGGTCTGACAAAACTGTCACATCAGCAGCTGTATCAACAACTGCGTGAGTTATTAAATTTTCTATTTTTAACTCCACATGAATTGCCGAAGGTGACTTAACACGACGTACGGTTAAATTGTCATCAGTTGTAGGAAATCTAAATGTGGTGAGGTCATTTAGTACATTTGGTGGGGGCAAAATCAGACCTCGCGATTCGGCCCCTTGTCTTTTGACGAACTTTCAAAGTGAACTTTTCTATCCCCACTACTGCCTCTATTCTTCGCTACCCTTGAAGGGCACTGAGATTTGTAGTGTCCCATTCCCTTACATAAATAGCATTGAACAGATTTGGTAGGGGATTGCGAAATTGGTTTTGTATCTTGTTTTTTTCCTATTGATCTTCCAGCAGCTGTTGGATCATTTGGAAATTTCATAGTTAATAATGAATTTAGTTTGTCAAGAATTTGCTGAAATTGTTTGTCATAACTTTCAGCTTTAGCTTCTAAGGCAAAAGTTCTCGACTCTAAATAACTAAGATCAGTTCCTGATTCATTTGTTTGTTGGGAATTCTCCTTCTGTGGAGATTTTTGCCAACCAGATGACTGATTATTTTTTCCACGGAACTTTGAACGTCCGCGTTTTGCATTAGAAAATTGTCTTACACGTGTGGGGCTCTCGTCGCTGTCAGAATGGCTCAAACTTTGACGAGACGAACCACCATGCATAGCTAACTGGTTATACTGATGCCATTTTATTAATTTTACAGCCTCTTCCAAATTAGGTGGTCGACAATTAATAACATGTTTGGCTGCTTTCACATCAGTACAGCCATGACAGAATTTAAATACTGCTTGCTGTGTAACAAATTTTGCTGGACAATTCCCAAATGCATGTGTAGCCAGAGATAAAACAGTTTCAGCCAAATCTTCTATACTTTCATCTACTTTTTGATGAGCGTTTTGGAATTCTAATTGAGTGGTCTCTGGGGTACTATGATCTCCAAAACGAGCTGCTAGCTGTTTCAGCTGCTCATCGATCGTCATATTTAAATTACTTTCAGCCCATAATGAATAAACAACACTTGCCTTACCATTAAGGCACAAACATAAAATATCTTTTTGTTCTTCAGGAGTCCATCTTTCAACTAAGGAATATCGCCTAAATTTCGTTTCGAAGGCCTTCCATGACCCAGTGCCATCAAAATTTAGGCCTTTAGGCAAGTATAACCTATGATGATTTCCTCGGTCAGTGTGTTGGTCCTCCCATAGCGGTTGAACCTGAAAATTTAGATTTTGACCTTGGATTTGAGAAACTTGTGGTTGAGATACTGCCATGGGCTGTGGTTGGTAAGCTGAAGAACTAGGGTAATTTTGTCCTACAAATGGATCGTTAATTTGAGATCCTGTTTGGGGATCTACTTGATAGTAAACTACATTTGAAGGATTTGGCTGCAATATTGGATTGGTTACAGTGGACTGATTAATGTAATTTTGTTGGCCTTGAACCTGAGAATTTAGACCTTGATTTGTCATTTGCACTGCTTGTCTATTCATGGGCTGTTGATTATAAACAGGCTGATTATTTGTTTGAACACCAGAATTGACATAATTAAATTGGTTCTGGTTAGGTGGTAACCACTGAGGTTTCACATTTGACACAATAGTTGGAGTTGGATTCTGACACACCCCTTGGTAATTAATACCTGTAGTATTTGTCTGTGACCTGTTATGTATTACATTAGTTGGGTGATACCTCACTGTATTCACTAAATTTTGGGGTGGCACCTGGTTTGCATATGCGCCCCCTTGTGAATTTACTAAATTCTGATTAGTTATTAATAAACCAGTAGGATTCGGTTGCACAAGATTACCTAATGCTCCCTGATGGTCCCTACTGGCTTCTGATGCCTGAGCCTGTTGATTAATTGAAGTTGAAAACTTTTGATTATTGTGCTGGATAATTCCTTTAGGTACTCCATAGGAATTACCAGTGGAAACAACTTGATTAGTACAAGATACCCCTCTTGATATTTGTATTTTATTTTGTAGGTTTCTAGAGAACTGGCTACTCTGATTCAAAGTCATCTGTGTATTTGGTTGACAATTTGAATTTATGGCATTGGGCGGTCCAGATACTGTGCGTGGTACACTACTAGTACCCCTAATTACATTGGGTTTGGGTTGACCTTGCCCATAATTAGGATTACTTGCACTCACTCTCAGGGTTGTCTGATGCACATCCCATGGACTAGCAATACACACATTAGTTAGTGCCGAAGTAGTATAAGTAACAGCACTTCCTCCCACAGCCGACTGCTGCCCAGCCAATGTATAATTGGGTAAGCATCTCATGCTGTGAGTGAAAGTCCCTGCCTCTCTAGATTGAATGTAAGTACTACTACTATTGTTCTGAGGCATGGATGTGGCATTATTTACTAATACCTGAAGTTGCGGACCAGATCGAACCATCTTACCTGTGCCTTTAATGCCTTGTTTTATTTCTGTAACACTAGCCATTTCTGGCTGTACAGAAACCTTTCTTCTCACATCAGGTTTTGTCTTGAGAACACTTCCCTGGGATAACAACTGCATCTCTGCTCTCCTCATTCTACTCAACAAAATTTCACTCTGCTGTTTACACTCTTGATACTCCCTCCGGAGTGCAAGTACAGCATCTTGGCTTGGAGTCTGATAGTCATCCTCCACCCCTGCCACATCTGACTGATATCTTGTTGGGTCCTTGTTTACAATACTGACATTCTGTGGCCCCTGATTAACCACATCAGTATTACCCAGGTTGAGCTGATCAATTGGATAGCCCTCATTATTCTTCTCAACCTGATTATTACCCTGATCAATTTGATCAGTCTGGTAATGTAAATATCCTTCAATATTTTCATTATTGAATATTCTACTGCTATTTATCACTTGGGTACTTTGCAACTGGTCCTGCAAATGTCCAAGTTCAGCCTGATCTGCCAGGCTATCCTGTCCTGGAGACATTTGCCCAGATGCTTGCCTACCCAGTGAACCTGGAGAAAGTGCATAAAATGGATCATGATCTACTGAGAGATTTGCCTGCAATTCCTGATCTCCACAGTATGACTCATTTTCAGACGGTGGGGGAGTTAGTCCCTGGGGAGACGCCTGTATAATATTATCATTGTCTGGGGGATAATTTATCAACTGTAAAATTCTATTATCCACCAATTGAGGATTCAGTGGTTGCGATAAATCAATAAATCGCCACTGCTTATTTGTTCCTCGAAAATGGGGTATATTTACAAGATCCTCCCTAGTTAATACTCCATACGTCATTCTGCATTTAATTATCTCCCTAAGCAATGCTCTCTGTTACCTGAGGGATCTTCAGAAGTTCACTGAATGGTGCAGTGTTGACATTAATTCTACTAATACTAGCCATTTTTGTTACTGCTCTTAGATAATCTTGAAGCAAAAAAAATTCTAAGTAGACGTGTTGATAAACATTCAAATTATCTGAAATATATAAATTTCCAGTTTGAATTTCAATCAGATAAACCCTATTAAAATTCAAACTGTCTGAAATCTACAAATTTCATTTTCCTACTAAATTAATTCTTAGGTATTTACCTACAATTTAGCACTGAAAAGTAAATCTGAATGTCCAGAATCAAAATGGCGGATTTGCCATTCGAACTAAAAAGTCGATGTTGTGAGCATGAAGTAACCCGAGTGGCTGGGTTCTTACAGGCACGTCGCCAATTAAAGTACAATTGGGTCTATAGGTTATTCGTACTTTAGGATACTCACTTAATAATCTATTCAGTTCTCTTTAAATTACAACACTATCACTTTTTCTGGCTCAGTAGAAAAGATACGTCTTATCGCTTCAAATCCACTCAACAAGAGAACGGTTCGACCAATCTTCGCCAACTCATCGCTTATTATCGTACGTTCTCGGCGAACTCCGGATTCCTCACGATGCTTCCATACGGTTGAAGGTGATCGGCCGTACCGTCAATGCAATTTCACAACAATATTCTATAAATTTAGTATTTTATTATATTTCAATGAGATTTTGTCATCCGAATTCAATAAAAAATGTTGTTGTGTTACCCAAATGTAAGCATCGTTAATCCGTAAAATGAACAATTTAAAATACCTAAACATCTTTTTGGAGTTATTATAATTAGGAATCATTGATATAAACCAATATTTTCTAGTTAAACTGCTTCAGAAATCGACAAGGGGATTTTAACATCACATTTTCACATTCGTGTTCACGCGACTCGTACCGTATTGTGGGTTTCATTAGAAATCAAAACACATGGAGGCGGCGGCGAAACGCAGGTGAACAATGATTCGGTTTGAAAATGAAGTGCATTGTTAACTCTTTGCATGCTGTTGGTGCATAGCAGTGTACAAAATTTAAAAAATGACTCTAACCTACTGACCGTTCACGTGGTTTGGAGATGGCTAATACAACGTTCGGCTATGCAAAAATTCTTGGGAAACTCTTTTGTTTTTTTGTTTTTTTTATCATTAACAAATATTTATATATTGCGTGGAATTGAAATATACAACAGCCTCTCATGGCAAAATTCAAAAAATCTATCAAGACACAAGAAAGGCTGGTTAACTGGTAGAGTGCTAGAAGCCCATATTTAGGCTTTATTATGAACTGCAGGTACCTAAAGTTAAATGCCTCATATTCTGTGGGTAGCCTTCTTATTATCTTGGAAGTACAATTACTTCATCTCCACCGATTTACATTGTAACAATTTATGGGAGAGTGTCTATAAACACTCTCCCATTAATTGTAACAAGACAAAAATGTGTGAAAAAAATTTTGAGGCTGAGACAATATTCAGCGCAAGTTAAGTTACTCAGACTTACCATTCAAGATGCAACTTTGGCTAACCGGTCGTCTGTTCGCATAGATTTAAATTTGCGTAACCACCACGCGAACGAAACGATCGTTCTCATCAAATTTTGCAGACTTCTGGCGGATATTCCTGCCCATGACAAGAGGTCTCTTGCCACTAAACCAAGTAAAATCTAAGCACACTTAACCAATTGTTTTCCTACAAATTGTGTCGACTTTTTTACCTGCAATTTCTTGAGTGAAACTTTAATCATTTTGTCGCCAAATCTAGTCATGGCTGCTTCACAGCAGCCGTGACTAGATTTTTTAAAGATATTTTTTAAAAATACTCAACGGGTTAAGAGTAATCAACCACATTTTAATATTTTAATAATAAGCTCATTTTCTATTGGGAGCGAATGGGACATTACAATTACATAGAATCTTTGTCGACTTTCACCACTGCCTATTTCCACCGGTCGATTTGCACCATACCGACGGTCCATTTGTACCATAAGAAAAGTCGATTTGCACCATCTAAAAACGATCGATTTGCACCATCCACAAGTCGATATGCATCACTAAAAATTAGAGTATTGACCTTTTTGCTATATAAATATTTAATCCTTCAACTAAACTTTCTATTATATAAAAAAAAATTTAATATTGACATAAAATAGGCTATTTATTTTCGGATTTTTACTTCAATAATTTGATGTATTAGTTTTGTTTAATTTCGTAAATATCTGAGAATTAATTAATTAAATGCCTGTGATGTTTACTTGTAATGTGAAGCCATTACGTTACAACACTGGTCTTTATTCTGATTAGGTAACACAAAATACTTTTGGGGTAGAGATTGCGTAAGGTAGTATGACAATGCCCTTTTCCCGGACCCTGATCCCCCTGATCTGAAGTGCTTCCGGCGCTCTGGGTAGTATATTTTCAAAATATGATACAGTGCCGACTGTTTACCAACAGGCCACCTGTATAACGTGCGTATGAAAAAATATACAAAAGCTACCCCGTCACTTCAATTTGGTTAATCAAATATCTTTGTCCAGTGCTGTTCCTAACACAACATATTCTATCCAGGAAAATACGTAATCATTAAAGCAGATTTCAGAGAGAGTTTCTCCAGGGAGTGAAGATCCGGCACCAGGAACTAGTTTTGTTCTTGGAATTTCCAATGAGCAAACAAACATTCAAAGCATTTTGAGCATCTGAATTAATCGAGTCATTACGTTTGTTTTTTAATAATCAGAATTGATTTAAAATTAAAATTCTAAAATAAAATGCTTGATTAATTTTACGGGAAAATATATTTATATATTTTTCTGGTTTGTTGGTGCAGAAGTTACGTCACTTCTCATTTCCACTTTTGAATTGTTCAGTTCCGTTAAACATTATTTATACTGACGTGACGGCCGTTATTATTCCCAGTTCCTTATTCGGCATTCGTTATCAACCGATTTTATCGGTTGATAACGGATGTCAAATAAGGAACTTGAAATAAGTAACGGTTGTCGCGTTCCTCTGATGTGTGATGTTGAAAGATTCTAAGTTTTAACCGACATGTGTATAAAACATAATTTATCCCATGATAGCGATGACGTAGTCAGAGGGAGGGTGGTCTTGACCCCTGCTGCCACCAACTCCCAAAAGTTGTCCCAATGCAAGTTTCATATAACATAGAGCCAAAACGTGGTTTCCATTGTAGGGCTTCACACGCCACAAATCCCCCAGATTTGCTCTGAGAGCATTGAATTTTGCCAAATGTCCTCAAGGGGATCTAGTCCTAACTAGGACCCTTGGGTCGCTACTCCCTCCTTTCACTTCCCTGAAGGGATGTGGAAGAGAAGGTAACGTCAGAGTTAGGATTAGGGGGGAGGTCCCAGAACCCCCTCAACGGCCTTCCAAATACCATGTGTGCCCCCACTCCTATCCCATTACATCCCCACCCCACCAAAAACTAGTTAGGGCACCCCATATTATAGAATGCTGGCTACGCGCAATAATGATTGCAACCTATGTATCATTGATATCAGGGCGTCACGCGTGAACGTTTCAAGTCCGGACTTATCCCAGCTACATTATCAAGGCAAACCTTCAGCGATAATAAACTGAATTTCAATTCTCATATAAGGCATCTGAGGGTCGTAAAATGGCTCTTGATATTCTACAGGTAGTTGGTCGCATTGATTGGGGTGCTGACCAAAAAACGTTACGCCATCTGAAAAGATCGCTTGTGAGATCCAAGTTGGGTTATGGTTGTGTGGTTTACGGTTCTGCCAGAAAATCATACCTCAAATCAGAACATCGCCGATAAATTCAACAATGCCTGTTGAATGAGGGGAGTCTTCTCTTGAGAAGCGCAGAATAATTAAGCTACCACTACAATAAATCCTCAGACTATGTAAACGCATCTAACCAGGCTTGGACTATATAATCGGTAGGGAAGTCGGGTGGGGGTGGGGGGGGGGGGGGGGGGGGTGGGGGGTTCTAAGTGGAAAGCGCTTGTCCTCCAATCCATGTTTACACGATTAATGACAAATAAAAATATATTTAAACTAAACGACCGCACCGGATCTTTGAAAAACATTGCTTTCGAAACAAAAACAGATAGCCCGGTGACATCATTTTTCTGACTAAAAGTTCATCGGCATTAGTAGTAGTGCTCGCTCTTTTCATGCCTCATTTGGGGGACCTTGAAATTGACGTCATAGTCACGTGACCCAGTGATGTCATGTGGGGATGTAATGGTAGCCTGCGTGAGAGGCCATGTAGTGACGCCATTGCCAGTGATACGTGGTGTCAGTGCGCAGTGCGTGTTATGGTGACACGTATTTCCGTCGTATATTTGAATACTGGGGCCGCAATCTTGGTTTCTGTGGGTACATGGTTGCTATATGACCCAAACCCTCTAAAAGGACGGGGCGGAGGTATGTTCGATTCAAGGGGAGTATATCTAATACCACAAATAGCCCGACAATTTCCCCAGACTGCCAGAATCCTTGTTACCTTGTTTTTACCTATCCAGACCCCATCATTGTTGACAGGTGGTTACTATGGATTAAAAGGTTTTTAAACGGACGAAGGGGGAGAGGTGTTAGGAAGGTACGTTCGACTCGATAGAAGTACTTTTCCTAGTTCGGATTTTTTCAAAATCTTCGGTTACTTCCTAGAATTCCCCACAGTTAGAGGGATTCCAAGCTCCTATGCAGCCCCTGGTAGTCCACCATGTCTTCAACTATCTGTCCTATGATCAGCTTTCACTATACTTACCCAATACTATAGCCTTCCACTACTGATGATCTGTACTATGGCTACCACGAGATACCCTATGATAGGCCTCCAATGTACCCACTATTACTATAGTCTTCCATCACCCTTGCAGCATTGTACGATTACAATTGACTTATAGCACAACTGCACATTTGTTAGCTCTCCCTGACTAATTCTCAGTAACTTAATGTCCAATATATCCTCATCCAGGTATTTGGGAATACTAGGTCACGAAAACTATGAGAAATCCCTCAAGAAGGTCTAACTTCAAGTCCCCCATATTCTCATCTAGGTATTTAAAGACCACGACCCGCGGTATTCTACGTCCAGGACCACAACCTAGCAAGTGAACTAGTTATCCTCGTCACCTCGTCTTCATCGTTTAAGGTAATGAGCGCAGTGAGGTATTATCTATTGCTCCTATCCTCACCCGGGTATTGAAAGACCACATCCCATGGCACCCCATTTTAGGCATCCCAACCTAACAACCACTGACCTTCGGCACTCCAATTTCGCATTATTTATCATTGCTCGTACAGTGTGCAAAATTTGACGAGAACGTTTGTTTCGTTCGCGCTGTGGTTACGCAAATTAAACCTACGCGAACGGATGACCCGTTAGCTAAAAGTTGCATCTTGAATGGTAAAGTCTGAGTAACTTAACTGGTACAGTGATAATTTTTTTCTCAGCCTCAAGATTTGTTCACAGATTTTTGTCTTGTTACAATATATGGGAGAGCGCCTACAGACACTCTCCCATAAATTGTAACAATGCAAACTGACGGAGATGAAGTAATTTTACTTCCAAGATACTAAGAAGGAAATTCACAAAATATGAAGACTTCTACTTTAGGTACATGCAGTTCAGAATAAAGCCAGAGTATGGGCTTCCAGCACTTCACTTCAAAAATGTCACATGAAGGTCTAAATATGCAACTCAAAAATGTGCAGCTCAATGAAAGTGTCAATGACACTGTAGCTCAACTTGTCAAGACAAAGACATGCACATGTATAGGATGTGACACAGCAATGACAAATATCTAGGTAATGACCTGATGACAAAGGTACATATAAAGTATTGTAACGGTCTGTACATAAATACTGACATTTGCCTGTAACAAACGTATAGGTTAAGTATTGTAAAGGTGGGTGACAGTTAGATGCTAAACTAGAAAAAAATCTTTGAGTCCCAGAGTGGATCCGACGGAACAACAAAATATTTGTTCTCATAGCACAGTGATAACAAAGGCACCCCAAAACACACTCATTCCTGTCCCAAGGTGAAAAACAAAGGTACCCAAGAAGTTTCGTGAAGATCAGTTCACAAATATGAGCTGTGTAGAAGTTGTGACAAAAAACTGATTGGACCTAATTTTGGTACAAAATGGCCACTGGCAGCCATCTTTTGGACCGCACCCAGAAACACTCGTTCTCGTCCCAAGGTGATAACAATGGTACCCAAGAAGTTTTGTGAAGATCGGTTCATAAATACAGCCTCTACCCTGAGCCGTATTGACATGTGTGCTTACATTGTGTAAGTAGCACTGAATAAATCAAACTTCATCTAATTTGCATAATTTCTGCACGAAAAAAACCCCTTAGAATATGTGATGTATTCCATGTTACTAAACATTCATACAAAAATTTATTCAAATCAGAACTTTCATACAGAAATTCTGTACAAAAGACTGATTGCACTAATTTTGGTACAAAATGGCTGCTGGTGGCCATCTTGAATTTCGGACCACACCCCAAAACACTCGCTCTCATCCCACGGTGATAACAAAGGTACCCAACAAGGTTCGTAAAGATTGGTTCATAAATATGGCCTCTAGTCTGAGCTGTATAGAAGTTGTGTACAAAAAACTGATTAGACCTAATTTCGGTACAAAATGGCCACTGGCAGCCATCTTGAATTTTAGACCGCACCCAGAAACACTCGTTCTCGTCCCAAGGTGATAACAAAGGTACCCAAGACATTTCGTGAAGATCAGTTCATAAATACAGACTCAAGTCTGAGCTGTATTGACATGTGTACTTAATGAGTGTAAGTCGCACTGAAATATCAAAGTTCATCTAATTTGCATAATTTCTGCACGAGAAAAAAACCCGTATTATATGTGATGTATCCCATGGTACTAAACATTCACACAAAAAATTATTCAAATCAGCGCTTTCATATGGAAGTTCTGTGCAAAAATCTGATTGCACCTAATTTTGTACAAAATGGCTGCCATCGGCCATCTTGAATTTCGGACCGGACCCCAAAACACTCGTTCTCGTCCCACGGTGATACCAAAGGTACCCAAGAAGTTTCGTAAAGCTCGGTTCATAAATACGGCCTCTAGCCCGAGCCGTATTGGCATTTGCACTTACAGTGCTGAAATTAACACCAAAAAACATCAAAATTAGTCTAATTTGCACAATTAACGCACGAGAAAAAAACCCGTATTATATGTGATGTACCCCATGGTACTAAACATTCATACAAAAAATTATTCAAATCAGAGCTTTCATATGGAAGTTCTGTACAAAAAACAGATTTCTGCATCATCGGTACAAAATGGCGGCTGGCAGCCATCTTGAATTTCGAACCGCACGCAAAAACACTCGTTCTCGTCCCACGGTCATAACAAAGGTACCCAAGAAGTTTCGTAAAGATCGGTTCATAAATACGACCTCTAGCCCGAGCCATAGCCAATTGTTGACGTACGGACAGACGGACGGACGGACAGACGGACGACGGACGACGGGCCATGACAATAGCTCAAATTTGACTTCGTCAAAGTTAAGCTAAAAACAGATTTCTGCATCGTCGGTACAAAATGGCGGCTGGCAGCCATCTTGAATTTCGGACCGCACCCAAAAACACTCGTTCTCGTCCCACGGTCATAACAAAGGTACCCAAGAAGTTTCGTAAAGATCGGTTCATAAATACGGCCTCTAGCCCGAGCCGTATCCAATTGTTGACAGACGGACAGACGGCCAGACGGACAGACGGACGACGGGCCATGACAAAAGCTCAAATTTGGCTTCTCCAAAGTTGAGCTAAAAATGTAGATTTTCTTTCTTAGCTAAAACATATGATGTAAATGAACTGCAATGTGATAGATTTTTAGACTTTTGCGTTCAGAGGCTATATATATTTCAATTCCTCGCAATATATGAAAACTTGTTAATGATAAGAAAAACCCCAGTTTTCCAAGAATGTTTACATAGCCGAGCATTCAGTTAGCCATCTCCAAACCACGTGAACGGTCAGTCGGCCAGAGTCATTTTTTAAATTTTGCACACTGCTCATATCCTTATCTGGGTATTGAAAGACCACGCCAGTAGGTGATAGAGGCGGATTTACGACCACTTTGTACATGTACACAATGCGTTTACCAACGTGGGATTCAGTGTTAAATCGCACACTTGTTCACAAAAATGTTCAGTGGTCTTGAATCCCCCATGTTTTTTTGTGACTCCTAGATCGCACTTTTAACGTTCAAATACTCGTGGTGAATGTTGAATGTCACGCGTTTTTAAATAAAAGGTGAAATTGTACATTTTTACTTTTTGTTTTTACTTTAAAAATTTTTGTCAACGTTCTCATCGCAGATCAGACCATCGATCCATCGTTGGTGAACGCGAGCAAAAAATTCTAGGCTAGATCAAAAAAACGGTCTGCGGATTCTGGACCAGTGGTTTTTGCCGACGGCACCGTCGCTAGAAGAAAAAGAAAGAGAAAGAGGAGAGAGGTATCGCATCGATCAAATCAATAGAATCCAAGAGTATCTAACTCGAGAGAGAGATTCTTGTCGTTCTCTCAAGAAGAAGTATTCGTGTTTCGTGACATTCGTCAACGCGATCGACACGACACTCATCACGATTTCCATGGGTTCCGCGGTCGAAATTCCGATCGTGTTGACCGTAGAAGGAGTGGCCCTCGCCGCCGGATTGTTTAGCACGCTCGGAAACTTTTTGAGTAGGAAATTATATCTGAAGGCGAGGAAACACGACAAGATTCGCGTCTTGGCCGACTCCAAGATCGACACGATATCCGAAATGATCTTGATGGCGTTGAAAGATGGTAGGATATCGGACGGAGAATACTTCGTGATATTGAGCGAGAAAACGAAATACGATGCCATGAAAGAAGCCGTGAGAATCAAGACTCATCAGATCATCAAAGAAGAGATGAAAGATTCTCTCGTGGAAAAGGGGAGGAAAGAGGCTAGGGAGTAATTCAGTAAGATGATAGAACTCAAGAGCAGCGATTGAAAAAAAAAATATATATATAAGAACAGAATTTTTAAAAAAAAATTAAATTTATATATAAAATAAAAAACGAAATTAATTTAAATAACTCTTAAAAATGTATTGCATAAAGTGTAAGAGAGTTACCGAGACGAGTAATTCTAGAGAAGTGCGAACTAAAAACGACAGACAGATGCTTCGCGGAATTTGCGACGTGTGTGGTTCTGTCAAGACACGATTCGTCAAAAAAAGAATGCGATCAAAGGTAAAGGCATCGTGAATAAAATGATCAATAATCTACCTTTCAAAATTCATCTACCCGGTCACAGTTTCACTGGACCTGGAACAAAATTGAACAAGAGACTCAACGCCGATCTGACTCCTAAATTTTGGAGCAAACCTGTGAATAGGGTAGACGCGGCCGCGTATGATCACGATCTGTGCTACGCTGGACATCCCAACACCAAGACTCGCAACGACGTCTGCGACAAAAACATGTTGGGGAAATTGAGAGGCTTATCGAATCCGAGCAGGAGAGAGAAGATGGAACGTTCGCTGGTCAGCAATCTGATCGGTGCGAAATGTCGATTCGGATGGGGCATTCAAAAAAAAAAACGCATCTGAAAAGGAGAAGAAATGATTATTGACGAGCGAATTGGCCGAGGAGTTACACAAACCCATAGTGCGTAAATTTCGAAAGAGAAGGGTGTTCGTGAAGGGTCTGGATGATATTTGGTCTGCCGACTTGGTCGACATGAGATCGTTTTCGAGGTGGAACGAGGGCGTCAAATATCTATTGACGGTCATCGACGTGTTTTCCAAATACGGTTGGATCAGAGCTTTGAAGGATAAATCGGGACCTTGCGTCACCGAGGCTCTGAAGAGCGTGTTCAACTCGTCTTCTTGAAAACCGAGTAAATTGTGGGTGGATAAGGGAAAGGAATTCTACAACAAGCACATTCGTCGATTAGTAGACCTCTACTCAATCGAAAATGAAGAGAAAGCCAGCGTGGTGGAACGTTGGAATCGAACGATGAAGGAAAAGATGCACAGATACTTCACAGCGAATTCGACCAAGAAATACATATATGCTCTGAACGGTCTGGTCAAAGATTACAACAACATGTGACACAGATCGATCAAGATGACTCCCGCGGAAGCTAGCGATCCTCAAAACGAAAAACGGGTCTACGCGAATCTATATCCTGAGAGATCTAAGATCAGGAAGAAGTCTAGAACGCCGAAATTTGTGGTCGGTGATCGAGTGAGAATTTATGCTTATAAGAAGCACTTCGAAAAGGGTTATACTCCTCGATGGACCTCGGAAATCTTCGTGATAATCAAAATATTTCACACCGATCCGGTGACTTACTAAATCGAAGCTTTGGATGGAGAAGAGATCATCGGAAAGTTTTATGAACAACAATTACAGAAGACGAAGTTTTGATGAAGAAGACTAAATTTTTTTTATTTACTCTCTTTAACATTTTCTTGTTTACACACATATATATAAGAGAGAAAAAAATAATAAAAAATAATTAAAAACTATTTTTAGATAAAGAAAGCAAGTTAATTAATAAACAAAAAATTAAAAATCCTTTAAAATGACAAATATACTAGATATAGCACAAAGCATAGTGAAAGATGAAAGTATTCAAGAATATGAGGTTCACGAATACGAACCGGTAACCGGAACGAGTTTGAACAATGCGGGAGAGATAAGAATCAACGTCGAAACTCAAGATCTATTCGTACATCCTAGCGAGAGTTACATAGTGGTGCAGGGACGTCTCACCAAGGAAGATCGGAGTGACTACGCCGACGACGACACGGTTACTCTTGCCAATAATGGCATCATGCATCTATTCAGTAACATAAAATACATGCTATCCGGACAAGAGATAGAATCTGTGTTTCATCCCGGTCAGGCCACCACGATGTTCGGACTCTTGACGTAACCTGATGATTTTTCAAAATCCAGAGGAACTTAATCAGTTGTGGGTGAAAGACACCGTAGGCCCTGCTAGCGCAGGTGCTGACTTGATATTCGACTACGTCGTCAAGACGTCCAGACCTAAAAGAACGTTTTCGTTCAGGATACCTTTGAAACACATCTTCGGATTTGCGGACGATTACAACAAGATCATGTACGGATTCAAACACAATCTGACGTTGATTCAAAAAGGAAACAACGATGCAATAGTGAGACTCACTGCGACCGATGCGGGTAAGATAACTCTACACAAGATATCGTGGTTCGTTCCACACGTGGAGCCTTCGATCGTGGAGAAAGCGCGTCTCTACAAGATCATAGAATCCAAGAGTAAATTACCCAGGGGATTTAGAATGAGACAGTGCAACATGGCTAGGATTCCTCCCTCCACGAATCACTTCGATTGGAGATTGATGGTGAAATCCGGTTCCGAGAGACCGCGTTTCATCGTGGTTGCGTTTCAGACCGATAGGGACGGGTCTCAGGAAAAGAATGCGTCGCTGTTCGATCACTGCAGTTTGAGAAACATGCAAGTGTTTCTGAACGCCACGAGATATCCAGCAATTGATTACAACGCGTCGTTCGACAAGAACAATTTCTGCAGACTGTACGGCGACGCCGCTGATTTTAGAAAGAAGTATCACGGTCTAGACGAATTGATGAGCAATCCTAACATGTCTCCCGGCGAATACAAGTCGATGTATCCCATGTTCGTATTCGACGTCAGTAAACAGAGTGAACAACTCAAGAGTAGCGTCTTAGACATTCAGATCAAGATGCAATTCGATAGGAACGTTCCGAGAAAAAGCCTTCGCCCTGGTCCTGTTGGACAGAGAATTACAATTCGAATCGGACGGAAATAAGATGTCGATCATTCGATGAGAGACGAGTGTGTGAAAAAAATAAAAAACAAAAAAAAATAAAAAGTAATGAGTAATTATTAAAAACAAAAAAACAAAAAACAAAATAAAAAAATTCGTTTTAATGATATTTTTTTAACAAAAAAGAAGTTTCATCCGAGAAAAAATCGTCTTTTTTCAACATTCTCAACGTACAAAATGTTACAATTCGTAAGTAGTCACGTAGAAAACGAAATACACATTCCATTTTCGCGTTTGAAAAAAAAAGAAGATTTTTTCGATTACGTTCTGAATTATTTAAAAGATTGCGTGCTATTCACTCGAGAGAAACAAAAAGGATATTTCGTGACGAAGATATTAAAACTCGAACAGATCTTAGATTGTTCGATCCTGTGCGATCGTCTCTCCGTTTCCGTCAGATGTTCCATCCTGTGTTGCAAGCCAAGAAACAAAAAAAAGATGTGGAAAAATGGTTAGGTAAACAGCGGGATAGACGGTTGGAAATGAAAAGAATGAGATGCTTTCCACCATCACCACTACCTTCTGAAGAGAATGGTAATGATGCGAGTGTTACCAAGAGATGCACAACATTCGTTCATAATTAAGATTCGGATAAACAAAAGTGTTGTTATAAACGTATCATATCACAAAAAAAAGAAAAAAGGAAGAATCGACGCTGAAAATTGAGAGAAAAGGAAACGTTATTATAATATTTGGTGATAGTGAAGAAGAAGAAAAACAAAAAAAAAATGAGATCTAAAGATGATCTAATTACTTTTTTTTTTTTGTTTTTAATAATCACACATTATTATTTTATTAATTCATTATTTTCCACGCGTTCATTGTTTGTTCAAAGGAACTAGTTCGATCAGTAGACTCACCACGGAAGTGGCGGCTTCGGGATTATTGGTTTTCGTAACGAAATTAATCCTGTCTCCGGCGTTCACTTTGAGAGGCGTGCCGAACGTGCTAACATTCGCGTGTTGATTCTCAGTCTTTTCGACGCTGTATCTCTTATCGCTCTCTACACCTTCACCATGAGATTGACGACCGCTCTCTTATTCAAATCCGAGGAAGCCAGACTCATTCGAAGGATTTCACCTCCCAGCGGCATGGGATATCCCACCTGACCATGTTTCGATCCGCTACCTCCATTTCCGAAAAACCACTCAGCTTTTCCCTCATCTAAGGTGCCGGCCTCTTCGGCCCACACAGTGATCAATTGTCTAGCATATTTGAGTTTCTCCACTACTGAAATCAGGGTGCAGGCATCCGTCATGTTCACGGGATCCGGTAGATTCGTGAGCGCATGTCCATCCATGTCTAGTTTACCTTCCATGATGTCACCCTTTCTCCAGACCGAGTTGTCGTCCACGTACTTTCTGCTGACCGTGCTGGAATCGAATTCGGGATCATGATCGAGACCGAATAAATTGTGACCGTTCAAGTTGATACCACCCTCCATGGTTCCGCCAGATTGTTTGTTCAGGTAGAGATCGTCCACTTGCGATTCTAGGTATTCTTGTGATTGTATCACGGCAGAATCTACATAGCCCTTGTTGACCGCGGTTGAGTCTGCATCCGTGTCGTTGATCTTTGACAGATTCAATATCTTGTTGAATCCCGCATTCAGATCTGATTTCATTTCTCGTCTGTCAGACTTTCTCTGTTCCAGATCTACGTAGTGTTTGGTCGCCACGTCCTTGGGATTCGTGGGAGTGGCCACATTCGTTATCTTGTTAGAATTGGTGTTCAATTCCGAGTGCATCGTTTTCTGAATGTATCTATTTCTCAGGTGTTCGCTGAATCTCGCGTGAGAGTCGTCCGCGTATTTCTTGGTCGCGGCATCGGTGGGATCTATGGGATTCGCAACGTTCAGCAAACGTTTGGATTTCAGATCGAGATCGTCGGTCATGGTTTTATCCACGTAATTATCCAGCAGGATTCGTTTGAAATCGGCGTTCCCCCTGTCCCCTGTCGACGTATTTTTTAGTCGCAGCATCTGCGAGATCTATCGGCTCGGGAAGATTGTAGAGCTTCTTATCATTCATGTTCAAAGGTTCTTCTCGAGGTTCGTATCTCCGAACGTAACGTTCGTCCAAGTTGGCAACGTCGTAACCATCGGCGACTTCGAACGTCTTCCTCTTCTTTCTTGGGTTAACTTTTTCGTCGTCACTTCTATCAAATTTATCGACTGGCATGCTGTTGTGACGATTTTTTTTTTGTTTTTAGAAAAATATATTCAAAACGCAGTTTATTAAAAATGAACTATGTTATTTTATTTTTCGTTTTTATTCGATTAAATTTTTTTTTTAAAATAATCTTTTATCTTTATATATACTATAAAAAAAAATTTCTCTCTAAATGTAAATCATTGAGAATGTCTTGAAATCGATCTCCTTCAGACCATCTCTTGAGAACGTAGAGACACAGGTGACCGCAAAACACTTGATGTGGTGATTGCACTTGTTCCGTGTTGTAATGAACCATCGATTTGTTGAAATAGTTCATTATTTCTTTTGGCAACGAGATTCCATAGCTGTCGAAATAATAATTTTTCTTCTTCCCGTTCTTCATCCACGCCACCCAGTGAGTGCCTTCACCCGATGAATCGTCTAGATTTAAAATTCCGCATTCCGATTGTCGAGGTCTTCTCTTCGGCAAGGCATCTCTGAAAAACACTCCTAGAAAATCTTTGATTTTCAAATCTTTTGCCGCATTCAACAGATCGATGTTGGATAGGGGTTCGTTGGGTAAGCCGACACCTTCTACAGATATCTTTATTTTCTTATTCATAAATGCGTATATATTTTTTAATTATTTATTTTATTAGAATTCACTAAAATGACGTTATTTTTTTTATTTTTTTATTTTTCTTTTTAAACTAACACTCACGATGTCTCTATCGATTTCCATAATCTTGAATCCGTCTAATTCCTCTTGATTTTCTGGAATCCTGATATTACCATCTTTTAGTAGAACAGATTCAATCGTTTTGTGGTGATTCAACGAATGAAATTTTTTAGATACCGCGTCGTAAATGTATTTCACTTCATCTTTTGACAATTTTTTTAACAGGAATAACAACTGCAAATATCTATTATATTCAAATACGTCTTTTTCGCTACCTGCAAAAAAAGACGATGCAAAAAGAGATCTCAAACGTAGTTTGTCTCTCTTAGCTCGAACGTTTTCGGAATTTAAGAATTGGAGTTTGTTCGGGTTTTTTTCTTTTTCTTTTTAAACTAACTTTCTCAATGTCACTATCGATTTCTATAATTTTGAGTCTATCTAATTCTTCTTGATTTTCTGGAATCCTATCATCCACAATCATATCTGGAATCTTATCATCCACAATCGTATCTAGAATCCAATCATCCACATTCATATCGTCTCTAATTAGATCCACAGTCCAATGTCCGAGTGCTAAAGTGCTTATTTTATCATGTAACATGAATCTCTTATCGTCGTCAGCCATCAGCGAAATCTTGTTGACTATTTCGGTATACAAGTCGTGATTTTTGCTTCGAATCAATTTCATAGTCTTATACACCGGACCACTTCCTAACAGACAATCTTTATACTCTTGGAAAGAGATGTTTTTCTTCACCACGCACGCTTTAACTCCTTTGCACTTCTTGATCTCTTCATCTTCTAGACGATAAGCATACAGTTTGGGTCTCAAGCCCACGAATTCGACGATTTGTTTACCGCCGCTCTCATCCTTAAATTTACCCAACACCTTCTTGTTGTCGTTCGATTGAATGTTGGACGGGTGATCGACGGGATAATTGCTCGTGTCGAACCACTCGACCACGTCTTGAGATATATCTCGGTAGACGTCTTTCATCTCTATCTCGTAAACTAAACTGTCCGTGTTGGTGAACGGTAGTTTGGTTTTATCACCAAATTTTCGTTTGACGTAATCGTAGTGAAACTCGTACATCAATCGCTTGCTGATATCTAAGATGATCGGTCCGAGATAATACGGTTTGTCGAACTTTAGGTGCGTCTTTTGCATGTGAATGGCCACTAGATTTTCATCGAATATGGTTCGGTATTTGTAATTGGGTTTCGCCACTAATGTTTTAGCTCTTTTCTCAGACGTGAAGAGTCGAACGTCGGTTCTCTTCCTGATGTTTTCCATTGATTTACCGTACATGCAGTTGTTCATGAGTTTGAAGAAATCTTTTTCGAAATCGTTCTCGGCTCGAGTTCTGAGATTCGTGTTGGGATCGATGTATTTTTTCATCCAAGGCTCTTCGTCGAATCGAATGATGCGATGTATGTTGACTAATTTCATCCCGTAATCGACGTACTGTTTCAAATTCTTGCTGTAGACGACGTAGTTACGTTTGTTAAATAAATTGGGAATTAGTTTTTCCTCGTCTCCTTCGTTCAGTTCCATTCGTTCGGGAGCCAGCGGATAATCGTTGTGTGGATCGTGTAATTCTTCCGGATAGTTCAAATCGACTTCTAAAATGCAAGGATAGTCTCTCCATTTTTGCATCTCTTCTGGTTCCTTCACCCATTCAAAATTTCTAATCGGTAAAGGATGACTCATAGCCCAACCGTACAGATTATTAGCATCCCAATACTGTATGTATTTAGTCGACCGTTTCGAATCGAAACCTTCTTTCATGTAGGGATTGTTAGCTTCAGAATATCTGTGGGAGATCATCGAGACGCCACCTCTCGTAGCCCTTTCGACCATGAGCAACATGTCTACGTCGGATAATAATTCCAATTGGACTTCGGTGGTCTTCAACAGAGCGTCCCACGCCAGACCGGGTGCGGTGAAATACCAAGCGGGATCCAGATCGTAATTTCGACAACAGACGTCTCGAAAATTTTCAAACACGTCTGCCAAGAGCAGAACGTCGGTCTTCAGATAGAGATCATGATAATCTCTCATGGTTTTCATATCGAATGATTTCCACACGTTATTGGCGTGTTCGTAATTCTCGTTGGAAATGTCAGATTCGTATAATTTGGAATAAAAATCTTCTTTCGAAGGTAGTGCAGTGTCTTCGAATCTCTTTAGATCATTCATGTAATCGTAAGGATAGACTCCTTTCCTCAACATGACATCTACTCATTCTCCGAAATGTTCGCTCGTGATTTTAAATTTATCCTTGCTCATGTTATCGACTAATTTTTCCAGAGCGGTCGACATGAATTTAAAACTGTCGATGAAACGTATGGCTCTACGAATAAATTTCGTTTTTTCTTTCAAAGTCTCTCTGTCGATTACTATTTTCTTATCCATGAGCTTCCATTTCGTGAAGGAAATGTATCTTTCTTCGCTGTTCGCGATGCAATTTAATTCTTCGTGTGAGGTGCCGAGATTTTTCATGAACAGATGACTGTCCTAACCCGAGAGATCTTGAAACATCACCGGATAGAAAACGGCATCTCGATGTTTTAAATTACACTTGCTGTGAGCCGGACCGCGATACAGACCCGTGTGATGATCGTGGTCTCTGACCTTCTTATTTTCCTCCGAATTCTCGTCGAACGATTGTCTGCATATGTGACATTCGGTGGCTTAGTTATTTTCGTTCTGCTGCTCTCGCGTGATGATCATTTTTGCCGGAGTTTTGAATTTGTCGTATAACATTTGAATTTTCGATTTTAACTCTTCCACGAACCTTTGAGCCACGTCGTCGTCTTCATACTGTTTCGTGTAGGTGAAGGGACCCATGTCGTGTTGCGAGTCGAAAGCGCATTTCACATAAATGCAATAGCCCGAAGGTATGTGTTTGTGATATCTTTCGACAAAACTTTGAAGAGCGTTGGGTTGACAGGAACTCATTTTCGTGGTGAAACATTTGAAATCGGCATACACGACGAATGGTACTTTTAACCTTCTATTGTGATTTTCAAACTTCACGATGGTGTTGGGTTTGGGCATTTCGACGGCGACACCTTGATTTTCGTTGCAATATTCCTGATGTTTCGCTAATGATTTTTCGCTCTTAAATATGTTCATGCAATTGTAACATAAAGATATCTTTCCTTTATGATTATTATTTTGTTTCGACAGTAATTGGGTCGGATGTTTAACCCAACAATAATGACGATTGTCACCATTCGAAAATCAATAATAAAATAATCGTCTTTTCTCTTCCGAGATACGAAGTCTGTCTGAGAGGATAGATCTTTTGATTTTCGTCGTCGTATCCCAAGACGTTCACCACTACGGTGGGATTTTGAACCTCAAAACGTTCAATGTGTTTTAACTCTGTTGGAAAAGTCACTCCGGTCCAATCGAGATTTTTAGAAGTTTCTTCATAACGAGAAACTCTATCGGTGTGTATTTCAACAGGGTATAAAGTGGAGGTGACTGCCCATTTAAAACACTGATCATCTTTATTTCTCACGTTGACCACGGCATGTTTCTTAGTCAAGAAATACGGTAATTCCAAGTAGGAAGATCCTTTCAACGGATCGTTTTTATTTATGTGAATTTCGAGTTTCAACACCTCATCGAACGTCCAATTACTACCTTCATGTTGATAATTCGCGAGAGACGTCAACATCTTGTCTTTCATCTTTTCGAAAACGTCCGATAAATCTGAACCTCGAAATATGGGTTCAACGTTAGATCTGAAATATGCATTTTTCACGATGCTCTCGCTGAACTTCACGTCGATTTTATTCATCACGCAATGGAGTATCATCTTAATTTTTAGTCCCACGTTCATGTATTCCCAAAACAAATCCAATACTTTTTTCTTCACCCGTTCCATGAACAATTTCGGATCGATTTTCTTGAACGAGGGAACCACGTCGAAAGTTTTAAAAATGCCTTTGATCGCACTCTCCTGTTCTACGGGTTTCGATTGGAATAGTTCCGCAATGAGTTGTGTTACATATTCTTCTCCTTTCTCTTCGTCGATTGCTCATTGAATTTCGCTTGATATATCTCGTTTGTCTTGAATCTGAAGTGCATCACTCGTTTTCGTTTTAGTTTTTCTTTTCTTTTCTTTGGAAACTTGATGTTCTTCAATGGCTTTTCGTTTAGTCGTCTTCTTATTTTTCACAATCGAAACGTTTTTGGTTTATTTTGACGTCGGCATTTCGATTCCTTTTACTATCTTCTCATTTTTCACAACCGATGCATCTTTTGACGTCGTTGCTATCGACATTTCGTTTGCCTTTCTAGCGTTTCGCAAATATTCTTGTATGACTTCAATTTTTTTTGAGTTAGTTCTATGATTTCTGAAATGTGAAATTTGTAATAGTTTACAAATCTCCTTTAACTGAGGTACGGTTTTCTCATTTAAATTTACCATTGTTTTATCTGTTTGCTTCATTTGTAAGAATATTTTTTTTTGAATTTTGTATTAAATAATTTGTTAAAAAAGTTTTGCTTTTTTACTCTTTTCATATATATAAAAAAAAAGTTAAATTTTAAATTCAATTTTTTTCTTTAATGTGTTTTTTATTCAAAACAATTTAAGGCCGCTTTTATTTCTCGTTTGCAGAACGAACACGTTTTCTCGTCTTCGGAATAACATTCTCTACAGTAATGCAGGTGTGCGCACGGTAGAAACAAGACGTTTGCGACACCTTTGCAGAGCAGACACTTAGTGGACGTTTTGCTCGGTTCGTTTTCGACGAGTGACAATAACTCGTTCGCTTACGCCATGAATTTGATGAGATGTTCTAAAGTTATGAATTGAGACAGGGTCTTGTTCGCGTTGTTTAACGCTTTGTACAATTGTTCCTTGGTGTGTCCGAGTTGTAACATATCCATCAATAATTTTTGGTTTTTATCTCTATCCCTCTCTTCGTCTTCGATTTTGATCAATCCCAACGTTAGGATCTTGTTCAAATAATCACATTCGCCTTTTTAATATCACTTATGTCTTCTAGTAAAGGTCTGTCGTGAGGTTCCCAATTCATCAAATGTATGTCACAACAAAAACATTCGACTTTGTCGCCTTTACCCACGTAAATGAAACCCGCGGCAGCTAAATCTTCGGGTTTTTGAGCGAGATGCGAAGGCCAATTTTTAAACGTTTGAAGTCTTGCACGTTCTAAACTATAATTCAGATGTTTGGACTTGATCATTGTTTTTACCTCAAAATTGAGTTTGTAAGAATATTTTTTTTTTAACTTTTATTTATATATAAAGAGAAATAAAGAGAAACTTTTTTAACAAATTATTATTTAAATACAAAATTTAAAATATACATTATTTGCAAGAATTCATAAAAACCAAATAATCGATCATGACAACAACACCTAAAAGATGCGAATTGAAATTGAAACGAGACGAAGCGTATAAGAAATTCGGTTTTAATATCTATACATTACAACAACACGATCCCATCGAATTGAACGAGGTTGAGATGGAGGACTTAGAGCGTTACTACAACAAATATCGGATGTGTTTGAAATTGGATGAAGCCATGTTCGATTTGTTTTACGAGTACCAAAGCGATCTGCTGAATAATATCATCGTCGCCGAAGACAGAGAATTCGACAAGGGTGCTTTATTGTTGTCCTATGGAAGTTACATATATCCAATAATCTCACTCGAACTCGTGAACAAATCGGGTGGTGAGAGCGCATTCACCGATGTAAAAAAACTCAAAAGAGTAAAGATAAACATTCAAACCATTTTCGTAAGTGGAAAAATGACGCATGTCAACATGCTAATAACAGACTTGGAAATATGAACAATAGAGAGTTTGAAGTGTTAAAATTTAACTTTTTATATATATAAAGAGAAAAAAAACTTTTACTAAAAAATTTTACGTTAAAGAAAATTAAAAATTAAAAAAACAACTTTTTTATATATCTATAAAGAGCAAAAAAAAAACTTTTTAAACAAATTATTAAAACACAAAATTTAAAATATACATTATTTGCAAGAATTCGTAAAACAAAAAACTAAATAATCGATCATGAAGACAGCAACACCTAAAAGATGCGAATTGAAATTGAAACGAGTCGAAACGTATAAGAAATTCGGTCATAAAATCTATAGATTACAATGACACGATCCCATCAAACTGAACGAGGTCGAGACGAAGGGCTTAGAGCACAAATACGACAAATATCGCATGCCTTTGAAATTGGACGAAGCCGCGCTCGATTTGTTTTACGAGTACCAAAGCGATCTGCAGAACATCGTCATTGCCAAAGATAGAGAATTTGACAAGGACGATTTGTCGTTGCCCTATGGAAATTACATATTTCCAAACATCTCATTCGAACTCGTGGAGAAATTGGGTGGTGAGAGCGAGTTGACCGATGTAAAAAAACTCAAAAGAGTAAAGATAAACAAAAAAAAAGTAATGAGATCATCTTTTGATCTCATTTTTTTTGTTTCTTCGCACTCTGCCTCTCGATATTCATCATTATCGTCTAATTGTTTCTCCACCTTTTTATCCATTTTAAATATATTATTTTATACTTTCTATGATTTATATTTTATATAATTTTATATTATAATAACATATTCAAAATCGGTATATTCTTAAACGGCGAATTCTCACCGAGCAACAAACCCTTGCCGAGTCGCTCAACGTTCCGTCCACTCTTCAGATAGAGACCATTTCCTCTCAGAGAGTTGCCACCTCTAACGGGTTCTAGATACAATCCTTTACCGCTGTCGTCTATGTGGACGCAACACACGGCTCCTCCCTTCTTCAAGAACAATCCGCTGCCACCCATTAATTTCTCAACTGCCGAACTAGCGAGTCCCGAGAGAGCTCCCATGCCGAGAGTCTTTCCGAGAAAGGGTAGTGCCTTTGCGCCGAAGGGTAATGCTTTTGCGGCGATTCCTGCCAATAGCGGTAGGAAACCGCCTTTCATTCTCAAATTGTATCTCAATTGAGCGGGACTCAATCTCACCATTAACCCTCTTCCATCGCGAATCGCTTTCTCCATCCTTTTGATTTGACTTCTGGTCCAGGCGATCGAATCCTGACCGCCTCTCGTCAGATCTTCGTGAGTGAATTTGAATCTCACCGCCTCGCCTCGAGTTGTTAACACTCTCTTAAGTTTCTTCCTCTGTCCTGCGGATATGTTCAAGTTTTTAATCACGTATTCTGTCATAATTCTGTTTTTTAAAATATATTTACTTCAATTGTTTCTTGTTTAATAATTATATTAAAATAATTTTGTAAAATTAATATTGCGTTTATTTTATTTTTGTTATCTATATATATACACAATTTTTTTTTGCTTTTATATTTCTCTTATGTGAAATCGTATCGTCACTCTCTCTCTGCAAAGATCTAACAGTTCACCATTTTGATCCATCAACGTGGTTTTGAGACTATACAACGTGTCTAAAATCACTGGTAGATAAACTAAATTTTGAGGTCGCTCCATGATCTTATAACCCGGCGACACGTTTGGAAAGAAGGAATAGATCGTCGGTTGAGCGCTACCATTCACGTAGCTTCCAGCAATCACGTCCACGTTCACCAGAATGCTATTGACTGCGAGAATGTCGACCGTATTTTCAGATGCCGCGTGACCTCGATACATCTTTCGATCGAATCCCAACATCTTGCCTATAGAATCGTCCGTGTTGAAATCCACTCGAAAATTATCTTCCAAATCCAACATCGTCTGTAAGGTATTAGGATTGGGAGCGAGTCTGATCTTGTTGCTTCCCTTTCCATCCATCTTCATTCGCGTCTGAATGTAATCGTTCAAATCGTCTATGTCGTAACTCCCTTTGGGAATTCGAATCTCCAACCAATCCGTTCCGTCGGAATACTTGAACGAGTTATTCTTTTCGGTGGCATTGGGAAAGGAATAATAAGTCTCCAGATTCACCAACGCCATCTCGTATCTTTTCTCTCTATTCAATTCGATGGAAGGTTCGAATTTTGTAGCGAATCGAGTCGAAGCGCCACTCACCACGATTTGAATGGATTGTTTGCAGCCATATTCTCGGCTATCCGTTCTAACAATTCTCCATGTTCGAACATTATATTTAATTTTATTTTTTTTATTCAAAACTAATTATTTGAAGATTTATTATTTTCTAAATTTTATTTTCACGCTCTATCTTATTATTATCATCAGAAACATAAAACTTGTCGAATCCGCACCGATATTTTCCGTGATTAAATTCGCTTGTCAAATCGATCACGATGAAATTGTAAAGTCCACCATCCCAAACCCTCTTGCAGAATCTCCTGAATTCCGCAGCGCTCATGTCGTTTGCGACGTGATCGCCGTAGATGTGATTGAGATTCTTGAGATCTTGGCGAAAGAGACATAGAAAATTAGCGTTCTCCCTTATCGTCTGTCTGGGCAATCGAAAATAATTCTGCAACAGGTAGAAACAGTCCACGTTGCTGTGTCGACCCCTAACGTAATACGATTCGCATCGGTTCTGTCTCTCCAAAAGCAGATCGTCGAAAATCATGAGATTCTTATCTTCCGATTTCAGTTCTCTAGGATCCGGAACGTCGCTAGCGTTCTCATAAAATCGACACTCGATGTTCGAAGTTGCATTTCTCTTCATCAGCTCCGTCGCCGCACCGTCCAAAATGGTCGAGAGTGGAGCTCCGCTCTTGTCGAATTCCTCCCTACTGTCAAAGATTCTGGCTATGACGTCCTTGGGCAATCTACGATCCATGCACTCTCGAAGCAATCTGTATTCGAGTTGAAACAAGCTCTTGCCAAACATGAACAATCTGTCGTAATCCAACCAGTCGGGTCGGGACAACAGATTCATCAACAGATTGGTCTTTCCACAATTCGATTTTCCCACTATCAAACCTCTTATGCTTTTGGGAAAGAACTTGTTATTCGACCTCTTGGCCGCGGCATCGTTCCAAGACATATCTTTAATGTTCATCTTTGTTTTATTTTTTTTTTTTGTTATTTTAGATTCTTTTCAAACGCAAATTTTTTATGTTTTTCAAACTCTGTTTTTAATGTTATTATTTATTTATATCACACCGTCGAGAGTTCTCCTCAATCCAGATCCACTCGTCATTTTGGCTAAATCTTGTATGGGTACCACAGCATCCTTAAAATCTTTCCAACTTTTCGGCGTTCACTCTAACGCAGCTCGCTTCGCCGGCGGACTGATCAACTTGTCGATCAACGCATCGGCTGCGCTCTTGCCAGCCACAGAAGCTATCCTACCACTGGCTTCAGAAGTGGCTTTCTTACCAGCATCCAAAGCCGTCTTCTTACCGACCTCAAACGCAGTCGATGCGAGTTTTCTACCCGCATCGCTCGTGAATGCTCGCACTATAGAATTGACGATGCCAGAACCGCCTTGAACGTAAGTTCTGACGTATCCCCTGTTCTTTATCACCAACATATTTTATTTTTATAATATATTTTGTTTTTTCACTGGTAAATCGTTTTGTTGTTTTTAAATACTTTTATTATTCTAGTGTAAGAATTTACTGTTTTATTTCTGTTTGTTTCTCTCCACTTATTACATACACATCAATCCTTCAATTCGTTCATCAGCCTTTTATAGTGGTTTTTATTCAAAACCTTCTGTCTTAACAATTCGTCAGATATAGTAACTATCTGATTATCTAATCCTGTGTTACCAGCCCGTCTGCTAGCCATCAACAAACTCAGTCTCTGAGACAAAGTGTCAGAATCGCTCGGAAGAAAAGTGGTTTTCACCCCTTTGCCAGTCACCGATTCGATGAACTTCCTGTTCATATCCCATATGGGTTTCACCACTTTCGTCCACTTGTAACCTCTGTTGGCTTTGGGTCTCGTCTCTCTGGCATCGTTATTTCTCTTCATGGCGTGGGTCTGAACCAGAATGTCGCCGTAATTGTCGAAATCCTGATCCGTGTAATCGCTAGGAGCAATCTGCGCAGCCCATCAGTCAATTCGTATCTGTTCGAACCCACGATCAATTCATCATCGCCAATATCTACTTCTGTGTCTCCTACAAAAATCCTTCCCTCCGAATCCTTATAAAATCCATACGACTGATCTCTCTTACCGCCATCATCATCAGACGATGCGACGCTACTAGTGGTGATAGTCGAAGCTGTATCGCCGCTCTCGCTCAAATCTGTTTGAATTTCCGTGGGAACGTAATCCGGTGTAGATTGAACAGAATACCGATTTCCAAAACTAGGAGGCAACGAACCCATTCTCAAAGAACTCTCCTTTATGGGTCTCAATTCTTCGACTATCTCCTTCCTGCTTCGCTCTTGACCCTCCATCACGGGTTTAAATATTTTTGTGGCTTCACGTTTGAGTTCCATCTCACCAAGACGTCTGCTCCTATCAGCCGACTGAATCCCCTTCTTAGCACGTTCATACTCGCCTAAAATTAGATCTCGGCGCCTAGGATCCATCTGTAAAAACATCTTTCGTTTTTAATTGTTAATGTTCCTTTAAGTATGCTACTGCGAGTTATTTTATTATTTTCAAAATTAAATGTATAATTATTTTTATGTTATGTTTTTTTTCTCTCCTATATATATCGATCACTTTTATTTATTTCCTAGGGTATTCCCCCACCCCACGACGAGGGAAGATAACTCCGTATGATTGAGTTTATGAGAATCGAGCAATCCGATCGGTCAATTGGCGGAGAATCGAGCGATCCGATCGGTCGATTAGCTGAGTTTGGGAATTCCCATAGTGGGGAATTCCCCTAATGACGTCATAAATGGGAAAAACCCACCGCCTCAAAACAATTGCGGATTCTGGACCACTGGTCCAGAATCCGCAGACCGTTTTTTTGATCTAGCCTAGAATTTTTTGCTTGCGTTCACCAACGATGGACCGATGGTCTGATCTGCGATGAGATCGTTGACAAAAATTTTTAAAGTAAAAAGAAAAAGTAAAAATGTACAATTTCACCTTTTTTTTAAAAATGCGTGACATTCAACGTTCACCACGAGTATTTGAACGTTAAAAGTGCGATCTAGGAGTCACAAAAAAACATGGGGGATTCAAGACCACTGAACATTTTTGTGAACAAGCGTGCGATTTAACACTGAATCCCACGTTGGTAAACGCATCGTGTACATGTACATGTACAAAGTGGTCGTAAATCCGCCTCTATCACCTACTCACTTCAAGCACCTCGACCTGACAACCACTGACCTTCGGCACCCCATTTTAATTTTACCGTTATACAAAATAACACACCCACAGAATACATCCCCCATCCTATTAGAGATGTTTCAGGTGTATAACAACTACATGGCTCCATAGAAACCAAGATACCGACGGAAACTCGTGTCACCCCAACAACACACGCTGTGCGCTGACGCCACATATCACTGTGGGGATTACATCACAGGATGACGTCATAAGATAGTCGCTAACGTGGGCTACCGTGACACCCACACATGACGTAAGGGTCACGTAATTATGACGTCACATACGGGGTCCACAGTGGGGTTCACAGCGGAGTACATCCAAAGGAGGCGATCCTACTACTTGCCTTTCACACCTTGCTTATTTCTCTGTGTTTCTCTTCACTTTAATGCAATTGATCAATCTTTCTTCTCATACTCTCTCTCTTTCATTTAGTTCCCTTCACACTTTATGATTATTATTGTTTAATTTCGGCCTCTCTCTTTGTTTTTAGACACTGATGAAAGAAAATCTTAATGACCCAAAGTCTAGTTTGCTATCAAGATTACTCAAATCAAATACAGCAATGAAGACTGACCAGTTTTACTGATAATATTTTTTTCTTTTTCTAACTAAAGTGCTGTACTGGAGCAGACTTACTTGTATCTGTGACCAGGGGCCAATACTATAAAACTTTTAGAATTGTATTTTCTAGTTATGACTTTAAATGGGTTAAAATGAACCATTAGCATTTTCAAAAATCTGGCAATTTGCCAGTTGGCAAATTGCCATATCTTTTAAAATTCTAATGATTCATTTTAGTCAGTTATATTTATAAGTGGGAAATACAATTCTAGAAAACACACCGGATATCCCAACAACTCGGCCTGCCGGAAGATAAGTCGGCCTTTTTCGTAGTTTCGCGCGCGCGTTAGATACATGTTTGTTTAAAAGATATTTGACGGAGAAAATGGCGGAAGAGAGTGAAGAAAACGGACGTTCTGAGTCAGTAAGTGTTCATTCTATGTAAATATTTTCATTTTCACCCCTAATTTATTGAGCCAAGGGAATAATCTCCGCGAGAATCTCTGACTGTTCATTTTTTATCCACGAATTTCCGTTTCAACCGGCATATTTGTCCAAAAATAATTAGTAAACCGCCATCAACTAATACCCCCTTCAATATCTGGCATCTACGGGACACTTCCATGACCACGATACGTTTAAAATTTCAATCTTGAATCTTCAAATCTGAATTTTTCATAAGGTGGGTATTGAGGAGAAGGATAAGTCGGCCTGGTTGGAAAATATTAAATTGGATAGATCAGGCCGACCAATCATTCCTCCCCAGGCCGTCTTATCTTTATCAACTGACATATCGTTATAAAAAATGCATATTTAGGGGTATTGCTTTCAAACATTGAACGGTTTTCTGGCATAAAAGGGGCGGAAAGATGTTAAATATTGGTAGGAACAGTGATAACTGAAGGCGTGATGAATATTTGTAGCAAAATATGCCAGTTGAAATTGAAATTCGGCGATAAAATTTAGAAAATCAGATTTCAAGTAAAGAGTATTCCACTTCAATGACATTTTGCAACGTAAAAAGGAAGACATGGAAAATAAACACTTACCGACTCAAAACGTCCGTTTTCCTCCTTCTCTTTTGCTATTTTCTCCATGAAATCGCCTTTGAACAGACATGTATCTAAACGCGCGCGAGAATCCGCGTAAAAGGCCGACTTATCTTCTGACAGGCCGAGTTATCGGCATATCCGGTGTGGAAAAGGCTGTTGTAAAAGCTTTAAAGTATTGGCTCCTGTTTCGTCAGTTTTAACCTGGAAGATTCAGTCATACTTGGTTGCTGTTGATAAAAGTTATATCTAATCATGTTACTTTTCAGTTTGCATTGGCAGATTGTCATGCAGTTCTAGTTATAAAAAAATTATACTCTTGTTGATAACTAATTTTCAAGTCAATTTCCAAGCTCTCCCCAATGAGGCATAAACGTCCCCCTATGACATCGGGTTGAAGGGTCTTCTCGGCCAAATTGTACTGGAATCGGAGATCGTTGGAACCTTATTGACTGATCCTATCTGAAAAACAGGCGCCTGTCGGACTAGGCTATTAACTGGTAGAGCGCTGAATTATTTTTGGTCATCAGAATTTGCTCACGTATGTTTGCCTTGTTACAATTTATGGGAGGGTGCCAATACTCTCCCATAAATTGTAACAAGGCAAATCCTTACAGACTAAATAACGTCACTTCAAAAGTGGTATGAACAACATCCATAAAATATGAAGCCTTTAAGTGCTGGTACTGACACTTCAGAGTAAAGCCCAAATATGGGCTTCCAGCACTCTACCAGTTAAGCAACAGTTTAGCTTTCTTGTTTGAATAATTTGTAAAAAGATGCACTATAAAAAATGCAACCCCCAGGAAAAAAAAAATGAGCCCCCCCCCCCCCCCCCCCCCAGCCTTGTGTCCAGAATTTTGTTTTTGCAGACTCCTCCCTCCCCTCGCATAAGCATAAATATATCACACACGATTGCTAATCTACTATGAGAGTGGGACAAGCCCTGGGAATTTAACGACAATAAGCAATGTCGTGGTGAGGGTCACGACCTTCACCACGACATTGCCGACTGTATTGGTTAATTACTGCGAGCCCTTGCCTGGATTGCTCGTAGATACGTATAGATATGTGCGCACAGGAACAAATGTCGGGCGAATTCATGTGTTGGACGAGCACCCCCCCCCCCCCCCCCCCCCCCCCCCCCCCCCCACACACACACACCAACATCTGCAGATACTATTCACGGGTCTTGGAACACGATACTCGGATGGAGAATGATTCCAGACACCTCCCCAGGAATGTCTGTCATACATCTCTCTGTGCTTTAGTTCAGCCCATCGGACCCGCGTTAAAACCAATAGGCCCACACGTCCAGATGGTCGGTAATGTCAGTTCCACTTAAACCAACTATACGACAGATTATTGTGGTGATTGACAAGTAATGAAATATTTTACAGAAAAAAAAATCAGATCCGTCTGTGTTTGTTTGTTTTTTTTGGGGGGGAGGGGGGGGGTGGCGGCACTTTCAACAGCCATGATGTAATCAGATATTGTTACGGGTGGAGGAAGCCGGAGTACCCTACCGATCAGCGGCGAACAACTGTCACACTCACTCTCCAGCTTATTAACTCGACACATGTCCGGTTAGCAGCGGTTGAAGGCAAGTGTAGGCCTACAAGCGACATGCATTAGGAATTACTACATAGCGCCACCGTACCCACAGATGGACAATCGGGATTGTATCTTGCCCAAGGACACAACATAGTTATCGCTGGTTAGGATTGGACCATTGACCATTTGGTTTAAAGCCCAAACGCTCTTATCACCGAGTCACTGTGCTCCCCAAATCCCTCTTTACACCAGGGCATGTGGGTAGAGGCGTTGCGAAGATTACCGATTGGAGTGGGGTAAACTTGATTTTTTCCGACTGTGATGGCTGAAGTCCCAACTCATAAAATAGTGGAACCACGTCATCAAGGCATGCAATCGTCGAAGGGGTGCCTTGATGATGCAGATGGAATATTAGTTGGTCGGGATTACAGACTTTTCTTTTAAAAAAAAAGCAAAAAACTTCTTTGTTGAAACTGTACCGGTGGCGGTGGTGGATAAAACAAATACATTCAGTACAGGGGCCGCGGAACCGTGAGGAGCTCGGGGGGGGGGGGGGGTGGTGGGGGGCACACTTTTTTTGCCGGGCCATGTTTTTTTTTGTATGCATATATTTTAACACAACCAATGGCTGGTGAAACGAAGGGGCGGATCCAGAGCCTCCCTCATATTTTCGCCAGCTATGTTTCTCTCGTACTGGTTCAGTTTCGATGGATTTCGGATCATTTTTTTCAGTAACTGGCAGCAAACGCTAAAATGTATGCAGTCTGTTAAAAAATCGGTCAACTGAAATTGATCGTAATCTTACAGACACACAAGTACCAAATCCACCCCAAGACAAGACAGTATAATTGCTGTTAACGTCTGGTAAAGCATACAGGTGGGGTCTATTTATCAGCTGATAAATTGGCCTCACCTGTATGCTTTACCGACGTTTTCTAACGGCTCTCAAAAGTGTGAAATTTTTCAAATACATCTCCAGAAAAATCTCCAAATATCCGCTCAGATGCATGGAAATGGGGGTTTGGAGACCCTGGAATTTAAAATTTTCCTACGACGGGCCAAACCATGGTCGCCACGTCAACCATCCATCGTTCGATTCCCCCCCCCCCCCCCACCCCACACACACACACTTTGAAAATCGTTCCGCCGTCCACGGCAGTTGTGTTACAGCTTCTCAACACGTACCATACCGGCACTCCAATCTGACCATGAGCCCCCACCCCACCACACCCCCCCCCCCCCAATCCTGTACTGCAGACTTCCATTTACATGACCGAGTGAGGAGTGTGTGTGTGTGTGTGTGTGTGATAAAAGTTCAATTGTCAAAACAAGTCGTTAGAAAATACGTTATTTCAGATAAGAGCGAATTGGTATCCACGTGTCCAATCCAAACGAAGACCCGACTGGAAAACGATTGGGGTGTCAACCCCGCCTTAGCCACGCCTTTCTATTTGGAGGCAGCAAAACCTATCAAAAGTGCAAAACATTTGAAGACAGATCAGATTTGACAATGGTGGTGAGGGGACGGGGGGGGGGGCAGCATCTAACGGAATTTGTTTGGGCCAAAGAAACCTACTAAATAAACGGTTTTAAAATAAACCCCCATTTTGTGGACTTCGAAAATGAAAAAAAGCTTTCCTTTGATATTGTAATTATAAAGACATTTAATGTGAAATTTTGAGTTTCAAGTCACCGAACGTTTTATAGGATGGACCTCGATTGAAATTGGCGTCTGAAATGGCACTCTGTGCAGTCTGGCGATCCGAATGTCGATGTCGGATAGCATAACTGCAGTCAGTGCTGGTCGAAAATAATAATAAACTGTGGTCTTCTTCCAGTACGAAAAAGAGCTTGTTTAAACAGCCAGGGTATTTGGTACATTTATTTGAAATATATTAATTGTTGGATCAGTGAAGTTTTTCATCAACGCGGTCTCGACAAACCCGATTGCATACAACATGCTCGGCGGCCATTTCTACTCGTACGAACAGAAGCGCCAAGAAGACATCGAACACAATCCGACTCGGAGTCCACCTGAGATATCCATTCTAATACATCATTTCCAACATCAATGCCTGGCATCATAACACAATTCATAATTGCGTTCGCCATTTGTTTCATATCATTTCAGAATATTCTCTGATCACGAAAATATTTCCGATCAAATAAGATCAAAGCGTGTGTAGAACGTGCGAACACCGCACGGAAGTGAAAAAATTGTGTTCGATTTTACAAAGCGGATTCGAGACATTTGAGTTGGAGAGTTCGCTAACAGAATTAAGAACGCTGGTCACTGAAAAATATGGGATAGGGCCGAGGCCGTGTTCACACATTGTCGAGATGAAAATAATTTTGCCTTCACCTTCCGCAAAACACAATAAGACTCGTTGTAAGTCGTTCCCTTTCGTCAAGTTTATTACAAATGATTTTTCTAACATATGTAGAGTTTGTATACATAATAGAATATTCTATAAATTTAGTATTTTATTATATTTCAATGAGATTTTGTCATCCGAATTCAATAAAAAATGTTGTGTTACCCAAATGTAAGCATCGTTAATCCGTAAAATATACAATTTAAAATACCTAAACATCTTTTTGGAGTTATTATAATTAGGAATCATTGATATAAACCAATATTTTCTATTTAAATTGCTTCAGAAATCGACAAGGGGATTTTAACATCACATTTTCACATTCGTGTTCACGCGACTCGTACCGTATTGTGGGTTTCATTAGAAATCAAAACACATGGAGGCGGCGGCGAAACGCAGGTGAACAATGATTCGGTTTGAAAATGAAGTGCATTGTTAACTCTTTGCATGCTGTTGGTGCATAGCAGTGTACAAAATTTAAAAAATGACTCTAACCTACTGACCGTTCACGTGGTTTGGAGATGGCTAATACAACGTTCGGCTATGCAAAAATTCTTGGGAAACTCTTTTGTTTTGTTTTTTTTTATCATTAACAAATATTTATATATTGCGTGGAATTGAAATATACAGCAGCCTCTCATGGCAAAATTCAAAAAATCTATCAAGACACAAGAAAGGCTGGTTAACTGGTAGAGTGCTAGAAGCCCATATTTAGGCTTTATTATGAACTGCGGGTACCTAAAGTTAAATGCCTCATATTCTGTGGGTAGCCTTCTTATTATCTTGGAAGTACAATTACTTCATCTCCACCGATTTACATTGTAACAATTTATGGGAGAGTGTCTATAAACACTCTCCCATTAATTGTAACAAGACAAAAATGTGTGAAAAAAATTTTGAGGCTGAGACAATATTCAGCGCAAGTTACTCAGACTTACCATTCAAGATGCAACTTTTGGCTAACCTGTCGTCTGTTCGCGTAGATTTAAATTTGCGTAACCACCACGCGAACGAAACGATCGTTCTCGTCAAATTTTGCACACTTCTGGTGGATATTCCTGCCCATGACAAGAGGTCTCTTGCCAGTAAACCAAGTAAAATCTAAGCACACTTAACCAATTGTTTTCCTACAAATTGTGTCGACTTTTTTACCTGCAATTTCTTGAGTGAAACTTTAATCATTTTGTCGCCAAATCTAGTCATGGCTGCTTCACAGCAGCCGTGACTAGATTTTTTAAAGATATTTTTTAAAAATACTCAATGGGTTAAGAGTAAACAACCACATTTTAATATTTTAATAATAAGCTCATTTTCTATTGGGAGCGAATGGGACATTACAATTACATAGAATCTTTGTCGACTTTCACCACTGCCTATTTCCACCGGTCGATTTGCACCATACCGACGGTCCATTTGTACCATTAGAAAAGTCGATTTGCACCATCTAAAAACGGTCGATTTGCACCATCCACAAGTCGAAATGCACAACTATAAATTCGAGTATTGACCTTTTTGCTATATAAATATTTAATCCCGCAACTAAACTTTCCATTATATAAAAAAAAATTTAATATTGACATAAAATAGGCTATTTATTTTCGGATTTTTACTTCAATAATTTGATGTATTAGTTTTGTTTAATTTCGTAAATATCTGAGAATTAATTAATTAAATGCCCGTAATGTTTACTTGTAATGTGAAGCCATTACGTTACAACACTGGTCTTTATTCTGATTAGGTAACACAACATGCTTTTGGGGTAGAGATTGCGTAAGGTAGTATGACAATGCCCTTTTCCCGGACCCTGATCCCCCTGACCTGAAGTGCTTCCGGCGCCCTGGGTAGTATATTTTCAAAATATGATACAGTGCCGACTGTTTACCAACAGGCAACCTGTATAACGTGCGTATGAAAAAATATACAAAAGCTACCCCGTCACATCAATTTGGTTAATCAAATATCTTTGTCAAATGCTGTTCCTTACACAACATATTCTATCCAGGAAAATACGTAATCATTAAAGCAGATTTCAGAGAGAGTTTCTCCATGGAGTGAAGATCCGGCATCAAGAACTAGTTTTTTCATGGAATTTCCAATGGGCAAACAAACATTCAATAGCATTTTGAGTATCTGAATTAATCGAGTCATTATGTTTGTTTTTTTAATAATCAGAATTGATTTAAAATTAAAATTCTAAAATAAAATGCTTGATTAATTTTACGGGAAAATATATTTATATATTTTTCTGGTTTGTTGGTGCAGACGTTACGTCACTTCTCATTTCCACTTTTGAATTGTTCAGTTCCGTTAAACATCATTTATACTGACGTGACGACCGTTACTTATTCCCGGTTCCTTATTCGGCATTCGTTATCAACCGATTTTATCGGTTGATAACGGATGTCAAATAAGAAACTTGAAATAAGTAAAGGTTGTCGCGTTCCTCTGATGTGTGATGTTGAAAGATTCTAAGTTTTAACCGACATGTGTATAAAACATAATTTATCCCATGATTGCGATGGAGTAGTCAGAGGGAGGGTGGATTTGGCCCCTGCTGCCACCAACTCCCCAACGTTGTCCCAATGCAAGTTTCATATAACATAGAGCCAAAACGTGGTTTCCGATGTAGGGCTACACACGCCACAAAACCCCCAGGTTTTCTTTGAGAGCATTGAATATTGCCAAATGTCCTCAAGGGGATCTAGTCCTAACTAGGACCCTTGGGTCGCTACCCCCCTCCTCTCACTTCCCTGAAGGGATGTGGAAGGGACGGTAACGTCAGAGCTAGGAGTAGGGGGGGGGGGGAGGTCCCAGAACCCTCTCAACGACCTTCCAAATACCATGTGTGCCCCCACTCCTATCCCATTACATCCCCAACCCACCAAAAACTAGTTAGGGCACCCCATATTATAGAATGCTGGCTACGCACAAGAATGATTGCAACCTATGTATCATTGATATCAGGGCGTCACGCATGAACGTTTCAAGTCCGGACTTATTCCAGCTACATTATCAAGGCAGACCTTCAGCGATAATAAACTGAATGTCAATTCTCATATAAGGCATCTGAGGGTCGTAAAATGGCTCTTGACATTCTACAGGTAGTTGGTCGCATTGATTGGGGTGCTGACCAAAAAACGTTACGCCATCTGAAAAGATCGCTTGTGAGATCCAAGTTGGGTTATGGTTGTGTGGTTTACGGTTTTGCCAGAAAATCATACCTCAAATCAGAACATCGCCGATAAATTCAACAATGCTTGTTGAATGAGGGGAGTCTTCTCTTGCGAAGCGCAGAATTAAGCTACCACTGCAATAAATCCTCAGACTATGTAAACGCATCTAACCAGGCTTGGACTATATAATTGTTAGGGAAGTCGGGTGGGGGAGGGGGGATTCTAAGTGGAAAGCACTTGTCATCCAATCCTCGTTTGCACCATTAATGGCAAATAAAAATATATTTAAACTAAACGACCGCACCGGATCTTTGAAAAACATTGCTTTCGAAACAAAAACAGATAGCCCGGTGACATCATTTTTCTGACTAAAAGTTCATCGGCATCAGTAGTAGTGCTCGCTCTTTTCATGCCTCATTTGGGGGGGGGGGGGGGGGGGGGGGCTTGAAATTGACGTCATAGTCACGTGACCCAGTGATTGTGGGGATGTAATGGTAGCCTGCGTAAGCGGCCATGTTGTGACGCCATTACCAATGATACGTGGTGTCAGTGCGCATGCGCAGTGCGTGTTATGGTGACACGTATTTCCGCCGTACATTTGAATACTGGGGCCGCAATCTTGGTTTCTGTGGGTACATGGTTGCTATGTGACCCAAACCCTCTAAAAGGACGGGGGCGGAGGTATGTTCGATTTAAGGGGAGTATATCTAATACGACAAATAACCCGACAATTTCCCCAAACTGCCAGAATCCTAGTTTTTACCTATCCAGACCTCATCATTGATGACAGGTGGTTTCTATGGGATTAAAAGGTTTTTAAACGGACGAATGGGAGAGGTGTTAGGAAGGTACGTTGGACTCGATTCGAGTACTTTTTCTGGTTCGGATTCTTTCAAAATCTTCGGTGATTTCCTAGAATTACCCACGGTTAGAGGGATTCCAAGCTCCTATCCAGCCCTTGGTAGTCCACCATGTCTTCAACTATCTATCCTATTATCAGCTTTCACTATACTTACCCAATACTGTAGCCTTCCACTATTGATGGTCTGTACTATGGCTACCACAAGATACCCTATGATAGGCCTCCATTGTACCCACTATTACTCTAGTCTTCCATCATCCTTGCAGCATTGTACGATTACAATTGACTTGTAGCACCACTGCACATTTGTTAGCTCTCCCTGATTCATTCTCTGTAACCTAATGTCTAATATATCCTCATCCAGGTATTTGGGAATACTAGGTCACGAAGACTATGAGAAATCCCTCCAGAAGGTCTAACTTCAAGCCCCCCCCCCCCCCCCCCATATTCTCATCTAGGTATTTAAAGACCACGACCCGCGGCATTCCACGACCAGGACCACAACCTAGCAAGTGAACTAGTTATCCTCGTCACCTCGTCTTCATCGTTTGAGGTAATGAGCGCAGTGAGGTATTATCTATTAGTTCTATCCTCACCCGGGTATTGAAAGACCACATCCCATGGCACCCCATTTCAGGCATCCCAACCCAACATCCACTGACCTTAAGCACTCCAATTTCGCATTATTTATCATTGCTCATACAGTGTGCAAAATTTGACGAGATCGTTCGTTTCGTTCGCGTTGTGGTTACGCAAATTTAAACCTACGCGAACGGATGACCCATTAGCTAAAAGTTGCATCTTGAATGGTAAAGTCTGAATAACTTAACTGGTACAGTGCTAATTTTTTTCTCAGCCTCAAGATTTGTTCACACATTTTTGTCTTGTTACAATATTTGGGAGAGCGCCTACAGACACTCTCCCATAAATTGTAACAATGCAAATTGGCGGAGATGAAGTAATCTTACTTCCAAGATACAAAGAAGGAAATCCACAAAATATGAAGACTTCAACATTAGGTACATGCTGTTCAGGATAAAGCCAGAACATGAGCTTCCAGCACTTCACTTCAATAATGTCACAAGAAGGTCTAAATATGCAACTCAAAACTGTGCAGCTCAAAAATGTAGATTTTCTTTCTTAGCTAAAACATATGACGTAAATCAACTGCAATCTGATTGGACTATTGCGTTCAGAGGCTATATATATTTCAATTCCACGCAATATATGAATACTTGTTAATGATAAAAAAAAACCCCAGTTTTCCAAGAATTTTTACATAGCCGAGCATTCGGTTAGCCATCTCCAAACCACGTGAACGGTCAGTCGGTTAGAGTCATTTTTGAAATTTTGCACACAGCTCATATCCTTATCTGGGTATTGAAAGACCACGCTCATTGGAATCCCACTTCAAGCACCACGACCTGACAACCACTGACCTTCGGCACCCCATTTTAATTTTACCGTTATACAAAATAACACACCCTCAGAATGCATCCCCCATCCTATTAGAAAACTTTCAGGTGTATAACAACTACGTGGCTCCATAGAAACCAAGATACCGACGGAAACTCGTGCCACCCCCAACAACACGCGCTGCGCGCTGACGCCACGTATCACTGTGGGGATGACAACACAGGATGACGTCATAAGATGGTCGATAACGTAGGCTACTGTGACAACCACACATGACGTAAGGGTCACGTAATTATTACGTCACGTACGGGTCCACAGCGGGGTTCACAGCGGGGTCCATCCAAAGGAGGCGATCCTACTACTTGCCTTTCACACCTTGCTTATTTTTCTGTGTTTCTCTTCATTTTAATGCAATTGATCAATCTTTCTTCTCATACTCTCTCACTTTCATTTAGTTCCCTTCACACTTTATGATTATTACTGTTTCATTTCGGCCTCTCTCTTTGTTTTTAGACACTGATGAAAGAAAATCTTAATGACCCTAAGTCAAGTTTGCTTTCAAAATCACTCAAAACAAATGCAGCAATGAAGACTGACCAGTTTTATACTGATAATATTTTTTCTTTTTCTAACTAAAGTGATGTACTGGAGCAGACTTACTTGTATCTGTGACCAAGGGCCAATACTATAAAACTTTTAGAATTGTATTTTCTAGTTATGACTTTAAATGGGTTAAAATGAACCATTAGCATTTTCAAAAATCTGGCAATTTGCCAGTTGGTAAATTGCCATATCTTTTAAAATTCTAATGATTCATTTTAGTCAGTTATATTTATAAGTAGAAAATACAATTCTAGAAAAGGCTGTTGTAAAAGCTTTAAAGTATTGGCTCCTGTTTCATCAGTTTTAACCTGGAAGATTCAGTCATACTTTGTTGCTGTTGATAAAAGTTATATCTAGTCATGTTACTTTTCAGTTTGCATTGGCAGATTGTCATGCAGTTATAAAAAAAATATCCTCTTGTTGATAACTAATTTTCAAGTCAATTTCCAAGCTCTCCCCAATGAGGCATAAACGTCCCCCATGACATCGGGTTGAAGGGCCTTCTCGGCCAAATTGTACTGGAATCGGAGATCATTGGAGCCTTATTGACTGATCCTATCTGAAAAACAGGCGCTTGTCGGATTAGGCTATTAACTGGTAGAGAGCTGAATTATTTTTGGTCATCAAAATTTGTTCACATATGTTTGCCTTGTTACAATTTATGGGAGAGTGCCAATACTCCAATAGGCACTCTCCCATAAATTGTAACAAGGCAAATCCTTACAGACAAAATAATGTCACTTCAAAGGTGGTATGAACAACATCCACAAAATATGAAGCCTTTAAGTGCTGGTACTGACACTTCACAGTAAAGCCCAAAATATGGGCTCCCAGCACTCTACCAGTTAAGCAACAGTTTAGCTTTCTTGTTTGAATAATTTGTAAAAAAAAAACATGCACTATAACAAAATGCAACCCCCAGGAAAAAATGAGCCCCCCCCCCCCCCCCCCAGCATTGTGTCCAGAATTTTGTTTTTGCAGACCCCCCCCCCCCCCCCCCCCCCCCCTCGCATAGGCATAAATATATCACACACGATTGCTAATCTACTATGAGAGTGGGACATGCCCTGGGAATTTAACGACAATAAGCAATGTCGTGGTGAGGGTCACGGTCTTCACCACGACATTGCCGACTGCATTGGCTAATTACTGCGAGCCCTTGCCTGGATTGCTCATAGATACGTATAGGTATGTGCGCATAGGAACAAATGTCGGGCGAATTCATGTGTTGGACGAGCACACCCCCCCCCCCCCCCCCCACCCACACACACACCAACATCTGCAGATACTATGCACGGGTCTTGGAACACAATACTCGGATGGAGAATGATTCCATACACCTCCCCAGGAATGTCTGTCATACATCCCTCTGTGCTTTAGTTCAGCCCATCGGTCCCGCGTTAAAACCAATAGGCCCACACGCCCAGATGGTCGGTAATGTCAGTTCCACTTAAACTAACTATACGACAGATTATTGTGGTGATTGATAAGTAATTAAATATTTTACAGAAAAAAATTAAATCCGTCTATGTTTGTTTGTTTTTTGTTTGTTTTTTTTTTTTTAGGGGGGGGGGGGGTTGATGACACTTTCAACAGCCATGATGTAATCAGATATTGTTACGGGTGGAGGAAGCCGGAGTACCCTACCGATCAGCGGCGAACAACTGTCACACTCACTCTCCAGCTTATTAACTCGACACATGTCCAGTTAGCAGCAGTTGAAGGCAAGTGTAGGCCTACAAGCGACATGCATTAGGAATTACTACACAGCGCCACCGTACCCACAGATGGACAATCGGGATTGTATCTTGCCCAAGGACACAACATAGTTATCGCTGGTTATGATTGGACCGTTGACCATTTGGTTTAAAGCCAAACGCTCTTATCACCGAGTCACTGTGCTCCCCCAAATCCCTCTTTACACCAGGGCATGTGGGTAGAGGCGTTGCGAAGATTACCGATTGGAGTGGGGTAAACTTGATTTTTTCCGACTGTGATGGCTGAAGTCCCAACTCATAAAATAGTGGAACCACGTCATCAAGGCATGCAATCGTCGAAGGGGTGCCTTGATGATGAGATGGAATATTAGTTGGTCGGGATTACAGACTTTTCTTTTAAAAAAAAGCAAAAAAACTTCTTTGTTGAAAATGTACCGGTGGCGGTGGTGGATAAAACAAATACATTCAGTACAGGGGCCGCGGAACCGTGAGGAGCTCGGGGGGGGGGGGGGTACACTTTTTTTGCCGGGC